>CADEHL010001194.1:0-310874 GCA_902827135.1 Harpagifer antarcticus | reverse complement strand
CCTCCAGGTCCTGGTGTTTAGGAGACCAGCGGAAGTGAACGTCAGGGGGCGTGTCGCCTCGAGCCGTCGCTGCTCTCCAACCGTCCGGACCTGGAACACAACACAGTCCGTCAGGTGCTTTTATTTTGAAATTTAACAAAAATCCACTGTTGATTTAGGAACATTTTTGGGGTCTTTTATTTTGAAATCGGCCCCAGTATCCACTCTTATCTATTGAAAGTGTTAGGGGGTCTTTTATTTTGAAATCGGCCCCAGTATCCACTCTTATCTATTGAAAGTGTTAGGGGGTCTTTTATTTTGAAATGTAACCAAGAGATCCTCTATTAATTTATGAACATTTTGGGGTCTTTTATTTTGAAATTCAGACTAGAATCCTCTGTTAATTTATGAAATTGTCACTGGGGTCTTTTATTTTGAAATTGAAACCAGTATCCCCTTTTAACTGCTAAATTTGTCAAACCATAAATCCACTGTCCAAATGTTGGGGTCTTTTATTTTGAAATTGGCCCCAGAAACTATTTAAAATGAAAGAAGGTGTTCTTTTATTGTGAAAGGGGAGGGGTGAAAGGTTACCGCTGGCGAAGGTGGAGGTGATGTTGTGGACGGAGTATCCGGTCTTTGCAGAGCAGCGGCTGCTGTGACCGTAACAGAAACAATTCCCAGAATCCTGTCTGGGCTGACGGCTGAAAGGAAACACAGGAAGTGAGACGAAACATCAATCAGGACTCAAACCTCCACAGACCGTAAGACACGAACCACCTGATCGCTGTGAAGAACATCCATAACATCTGTTTGCAAATTATTCATCTAATGCCATGCACCTGTATTCAGACTCTTCTTGCACTGCATTAACGTGCACATCTCAAAACATTCCCTTGCACTATTTTATCAATTTTATCAGTTTGAGTTGTTTTAGGTCCTCTAGATATCCATGCTGCTACTAAGAAGAGACAAACAGCTGTTAGAGACATCATCATCATCATCATCATCATCATCAGTATCTCTACTCCGTGGTATTAGTACTTTTACTTAAAGATAATTGAGTTCTGATTTAAACCAGTTTCCTAAAAGGACATTGCTTGGTGTGAGAGCTGCTCCAGCTTATCACCGTACACACACTCCAGCTAACATTGTGTAGATTTACTATATCTATATTTGTGTTATAACTGTTATAACTCATCTCTTTCGACTCCACTTCGATCGATAGAATTACTAACAAAGCACTTATATACTAACAAAGGACTGGCTTCTCTAAAGCCAGCTGAGTGGCTCTATGAAACCTGATGTACTTTATGATTCTGTTTTCTTCAAGGCTGTGTCTTCCTGGTCGTATGCACTTATTGTGAGTCGCTTTGGACAAAAGCGTCAGCTAAATGCAATGTAATGATGAGAGAGACTTGAATCTGGAATATTCCAGAACAATTTCAGGATTTTCAGAGAAAGTCAACATTTTGAGAAAAAGTCAGGATTTTAAGAATTCTGAGAAAAACAGTCAGATTTTGGAAAAAAGTAATAAAAAAAAATTATTTTCGGAAAAAAGTCATAATTTTCAGAATTTGGGGAAAAAAAGTCAGGATTTTGAGAAAAAGTCATAATTTTGAGAAAAAGTCATAATTTTCAGAAAAAAGTCAGGATTGTTTAGATTTCAGAAAAAAGTCAGATTTTGGGAAAAAGTCAGTTTTTTTTTGATTTTCGGAAAAATGTCACGATTTTCTAAATTTGGGGAAAAAGTCAGGATTCTGAGAAAAAAGTCAGATTTTGGGAAAAAGTCAGATTTTAAGATTTTCAGAAAAAAGTCAGGATTGTTTAGATTTCAGAAAAAAGTCAGATTTTGGGAAAAAGTCAGGATTTTTTAGATTTTCGGAAAAAAGTCATAATTTTCAGAATTTGGGGAAAAAGTCATAATTTTCAGAATTTTGAGAAAAAGTCATAATTTTGAGAAAAAGTCAGAATTTTAAGATTTTTGAGAAGTCATAATTTTCAGAAAAAAGTCAGGATTGTTTAGATTTCAGAAAAAAGTCAGATTTTGAGAAAAAGTCAGTTTTTTTTTGATTTTCGGAAAAATGTCACGATTTTCAAAATTTGGGGAAAAAGTCAGGATTCTGAGAAAAAAGTCAGATTTTGGGAAAAATCAGATTTTAAGAATTTTTGAGAAGAAGTCAGGATTTTCAGAAAAAAGTCAGGATTGTTTAGATTTCAGAAAAAAGTCAGCTGGTAATTAAAGTGCATTATTAAAGAGTTATCAGTGTGAGTTTCTTCACCTCTGCTTGCAGCCGGTGGCTCCGATTGGTCCGTCCGGGCAGCGGTCACATTTGTCTCCCGTGACGCCGTCTTTGCAGCTGCAGCGCCCCCTGCTGTCACACGTGGTACTGACGGCACCTGGAGGCGGAGACACAGGTGAGCCGGTGTTGATCGCCATATTGATTATTATTATGAACTATAATGTTGTTAATCAGCAACTGTGAGAGGGTTTTTTCATCGTGGAACTTCACCCTGAAAGCACTCTAAAGGGGGAAGTCCAAGTTTAACCAGCAAACAGGAAGTTAGTCAAAACAAAACAAATATATATATCGCAATATATCGTATCGCAATACTTAGCATAGCGTAGAATCGCAATATCGTGTCGTGTCCTGGTGATTCCCACCCCTAGTTAATAACAAAATGTAAGACCTACACTCCCCTCAGAGTCCCTCACCTGTGGGGTTGCAGCGGCAGGGCGTGCAGCTCGGCAGCGCCCCCTGCTGGTGGAAGCCGTCCTTGCAGCGCTCGCAGTGGCGACCCTCAAAATGTCCCTGGCAGTCGACGCAGTGCAGCCCCCCGGCGTCTCGCAGGCAGTACCTGGAGCGGCCATTACAGTCGCAGCGCACCGTCGCTAAAGAAAGAGGAGAAGAAGAAATTATGAATGAAGAGACGGTCTCCCAGCTGTGTGCGTCACTCTTTAGTGTCCCCTGGTCTCCCAGCTGTGTGCGTCACTCTTTAGTGTCCCCTGGTCTCCCAGCTGTGTGCGTCACTCTTTAGTGTCCCCTGGTCTCCCAGCTGTGTGCGTCACTCTTTAGTGTCCCCTGGTCTCCAGCTGTGTGCGTCACTCTTTAGTGTCCCCTGGTCTCCCAGCTGTGTGCGTCACTCTTTAGTGTCCCCTGGTCTCCCAGCTGTGTGCGTCACTCTTTAGTGTCCCCTGGTCTCCCAGCTGTGTGCGTCACTCTTTAGTGTCCCCTGGTCTCCCAGCTGTGTGCGTCACTCTTTAGTGTCCCCTGGTCTCCCAGCTGTGTGCGTCACTCTTTAGTGTCCCCTGGTCTCCCAGCTGTGTGCGTCACTCTTTAGTGTCCCCTGGTCTCCCAGCTGTGTGCGTCACTCTTTAGTGTCCCCTGGTCTCCAGCTGTGTGCGTCACTCTTTAGTGTCCCCTGGTCTCCAGCTGTGTGCGTCACTCTTTAGTCTCCCCTGGTCTCCCAGCTGTGTGTGTCACTCTTTAGTGTCCCCTGGTCTCCAGCTGTGTGTGTCACTCTTTAGTGTCCCCTGGTCTCCCAGCTGTGTGCGTCACTCTTTAGTGTCCCCTGGTCTCCCAGCTGTGTGCGTCACTCTTTAGTCTCCCCTGGTCTCCCAGCTGTGTGCGTCACTCTTTAGTGTCCCCTGGTCTCCCAGCTGTGTGCGTCACTCTTTAGTGTCCCCTGGTCTCCCAGCTGTGTGCGTCACTCTTTAGTGTCCCCTGGTCTCCAGCTGTGTGCGTCACTCTTTAGTGTCCCCTGGTCTCCAGCTGTGTCACTCTTTAGTGTCCCCTGGTCTCCAGCTGTGTGCGTCACTCTTTAGTGTCCCCTGGTCTCCAGCTGTGTCACTCTTTAGTCTCCCCTGGTCTCCCAGCTGTGTGTGTCACTCTTTAGTGTCCCCTGGTCTCCAGCTGTGTGTGTCACTCTTTAGTGTCCCCTGGTCTCCCAGCTGTGTGCGTCACTCTTTAGTGTCCCCTGGTCTCCCAGCTGTGTGCGTCACTCTTTAGTCTCCCCTGGTCTCCCAGCTGTGTGCGTCACTCTTTAGTGTCCCCTGGTCTCCCAGCTGTGTGCGTCACTCTTTAGTGTCCCCTGGTCTCCCAGCTGTGTGCATCACTCTTTAGTGTCCCCTGGTCTCCAGCTGTGTGCGTCACTCTTTAGTGCCCCCTTGTCTCCCAGCTGTGTGCGTCACTCTTTAGTGTCCCCTGGTCTCCCAGCTGTGTGCGTCACTCTTTAGTGTCCCCTGGTCTCCCAGCTGTGTGCGTCACTCTTTAGTGTCCCCTGGTCTCCCAGCTGTGTGCATCACTCTTTAGTGTCCCCTGGTCTCCCAGCTGTGTCACTCTTTAGTGTCCCCTGATCTCCCAGCTGTGTGTGCCACTCTTTAGTCTCCCCTGGTCTCCCAGCTGTGTGCGTCACTCTTTAGTGTCCCCTGGTCTCCAGCTGTGTGCGTCACACTTTAGTCTCCCCTGGTCTCCCAGCTGTGTGCGTCACTCTTTAGTGCCCCCTGGTCTCCCAGCTGTGTGCGTCACTTTTCAGTGTCCCCCACTTTACAGAAGCACGTTGCCCATAAACTACATGTCCCACAATGCATCTCGTTTTGTAACTATCAGATAATAATACAATGCAGAGGCAATAATGTAATATAATAAAACATGGTATATTATTATACGTGTGAAGTTATATAGTCCTAAAGTTACAACCGGCCCTTTGAGTGCAGCCATAATGCTGATATGCACTGAGCAGTGTGTGCATCTAGAGACGGTGTAATTACAGAGAGGAACTGAAGGTGGAGACAGGTGACCTGAGGTTAGTTCACCTCCTGAGAGTCGCACCCAGAGGGGCATCCAGTCTGAACACGCCTCTGCACCAGCTCTTTCCACCGTCTGGAGGAGGACGTGTTGTGAAAGACAAATGGACTTAATATTTAGTTTGGGATTGCTCCAGCTGGGAGGGGTGTGCCGATATGAAAGTATCTGAATCCTTTCTCTTGGAAGACCTCGATGTCAAATGCATGCACATACATAGGTGTTGTTTACTGAAGGGTCTTATGATCAGAGAAGTGTCCTATCAGAGATTTACTAGAAACATACGCGCTCCTATTGGCTAGAGCACATTCTACATGACAGGCTAAGGGACAGGGTATCTCTAAGTGGTTGACCAATCACAACAGAGCCGGCCAGCTAGCCAATCAGAGCAGACTGGGCTCTGGTTTCAGACAGAGGGTGAAAAGAGGTGCTGCAGCACACTACATACTGATATACACCTGAACATCAACAAGAGAGGACTCTTTAAAGTAGAGACACTACATACTGATATACACCTGAACATCAACAAGAGAGGACTCTTTAAAGTAGAGACACTACATACTGATATACACCTGAACATCAGCAGGAGAGGACTCTTTAAAGTAGAGACACTACATACTGATATACACCTGAACATCAGCAGGAGAGGACTCTTTAAAGTAGAGACACTACATACTGATATACACCTGAACATCAACAAGAGAGGACTCTTTAAAGTAGAGACACTACATACTGATATACACCTGAACATCAGCAGGAGAGGACTCTTTAAAGTAGAGACACTACATACTGATACACACCTGAACATCAGCAGGAGAGGACTCTTTAAAGTAGAGACACTACATACTGATATACACCTGAACATTAGCAGGAGAGGACTCTTTAAATTAGAGACACTACATACTGATATACACCTGAACATCAGCAGGAGAGGACTCTTTAAAGTAGAGACACTACATACTGATATACACCTGAACATCAGCAGGAGAGGACTCTTTAAAGTAGAGACACTACATACTGATATACACCTGACCATCAGCAGGAGAGGACTCTTTAAAGTAGAGACACTACATACTGATATACACCTGAACATCAGCAGGAGAGGACTCTTTAAAGTAGAGACACTACCTACTGATATACACCTGAACATCAGCAGGAGAGGACTCTTTAAAGTAGAGACATTACATACTGATATACACCTGAACATCAGCAGGAGAGGACTCTTTAAAGTAGAGACACTACATACTGATATACACCTGAACATCAGCAGGAGAGGACTCTTTAAAGTAGAGACACTACATACTGATATACACCTGAACACCAGCAGGAGAGGACTCTTTAAAGTAGAGACACTACATACTGATATACACCTGAACATCAGGAGGAGAGGACTCTTTAAAGTAGAGACACTACATACTGATATACACCTGAACATCAGCAGGAGAGGACTCTTTAAAGTAGAGACACTACATACTGATAAACACCTGAACATCAGCAGGAGAGGACTCTTAAAGTAGAGACACTACATACTGATATACACCTGAACATCAGCAGGAGAGAACTCTTTAAAGTAGAGACACTACATACTGATATACACCTGAAACATCAGCAGGATAGGACTCTTTAAAGTAGAGACACTACATACTGATATACACCTGAACATCAGCAGGAGAGGACTCTTTAAAGTAGAGACACTACATACTGATATACACCTGAACATCAGCAGGAGATAACTCTTTAAAGTAGAGACACTACATGCTGATATACACCTGAACATCAGCAGGAGAGGACTCTTTAAAGTAGAGACACTACATACTGATATACACCTGAACATCAGCAGGAGAGGACTCTTTAAAGTAGAGACACTACATACTGATATACACCTGAACATCAGCAGGAGAGAACTCTTTAAAGTAGAGACACTACATGCTGATATACACCTGAACATCAGCAGGAGAGGACTCTTTAAAGTAGAGACACTACATACTGATATACACCTGAAACATCAGCAGGAGAGGACTCTTTAAAGTAGAGACACTACATACTGATATACACCTGACCATCAGCAGGAGAGGACTCTTTAAAGTAGAGACGCTACATACTGATATACACCTGAACATCAGCAGGAGAGGACTCTTTAAAGTAGAGACGCTACATACTGATATACACCTGAACATCAGCAGGAGAGAACTATTTAAAGTAGAGACACTACATACTGATATACACCTGAACATCAGCAGGAGAGGACTCTTTAAAGTAGAGACACTACATACTGATATACACCTGAACACCAGCAGGAGAGGACTCTTTAAAGTAGAGACACTACATACTGATATACACCTGAACATCAGCAGGAGAGGACTCTTTAAAGTAGAGACACTACATACTGATATACACCTGAACACCAGCAGGAGAGGACTCTTTAAAGTAGAGACACTACATACTGATATACACCTGAACATCAGCAGGAGAGGACTCTTTAAAGTAGAGACACTACATACTGATATACACCTGAACATCAGCAGGAGAGGACTCTTTAAAGTAGAGACACTACACACTGATATACACCTGAACATCAGCAGGAGAGGACTCTTTAAAGTAGAGACACTACACGCTGATATACACCTGAACATCAGCAGGAGAGGACTCTTTAAAGTAGAGACACTACACACTGATATACACCTGAACATCAGCAGGAGAGGACTCTTTAAAGTAGAGACACTACATACTGATATACACCTGAACATCAGCAGGAGAGAACTATTTAAAGTAGAGACACTACATACTGATATACACCTGAACATCAGCAGGAGAGGACTCTTTAAAGTAGAGACACTACATACTGATATACACCTGAACATCAGCAGGAGAGGACTCTTTAAAGTAGAGACACTACATACTGATATACACCTGAACATCAGCAGGAGAGGACTCTTTAAAGTAGAGACACTACATGCTGATATACACCTGAACATCAGCAGGAGAGGACTCTTTAAAGTAGAGACACTACATACTGATATACACCTGAACATCAGCAGGAGAGGACTCTTTAAAGTAGAGACACTACATACTGATATACACCTGAACATCTGCAGGAGAGGACTCTTTAAAGTAGAGGACACTACACACTGATATACACCTGAACATCAGCAGGAGAGGACTCTTTAAAGTAGAGACACTACATACTGATATACACCTGAACATCAGCAGGAGAGGACTCTTTAAAGTAGAGACACTACATACTGATATACACCTGAACATCAGCAGGAGAGGACTCTTTAAAGTAGAGACACTACATACTGATAAACACCTGAACATCAGCAGGAGAGGACTCTTTAAAGTAGATACACTACATACTGATATACACCTGAACATCAGCAGGAGAGGACTCTTTAAAGTAGAGACACTACGTACTGATATACACCTGAACATCAGCAGGAGAGGACTCTTTAAAGTAGAGACACTCCACACTGATGGTGCGTTTAAGGTGCGTCTGTCTGTCCGGGCGTCTGAAGCTTCCTGACTTCAGGTATGACAGATCCTGACACGAGTCTGAGTCTAAGCTCTTGTCCGGAGGGCAGACACACCCAACACACCGCAGGATCCTTCACTTGTAAAATGTGAATCCCCACTTTTATTGTTTGATAAACAGAATCAAAAATATAACTCTGTACATAATATTTCTATAATTCTTGTTCCGCTTCGTTACTCGCTGTATTTCTGAGTATTATATAGAGAGCAGTTATTGTGGTTAAATTAAACCCAGATTTATTTGATAGCTGTTTTAAAAAAGCCTGAGATAGTGATCACTCTTTGTGACATACTAACACTGCCGTCAATTATCAAATAAATATCCAGGTTCATTCAAATATATAATAAGTGTACATTCTGTCTTTATGCAGTTATTATAAAATACCTAATCATATAAATATATCTTATTAGTTATATTACAAGGCTGAGATCATTAGACAGAATGATGGTGCTTCAATCATCAGGTTAAAAAGATAATTAAGGTAATTTCTCTCATTATATATATTTTTTATAAATACTATTTGAGTTGAGTTATATTATATTAATTTATATAATGATGTGGTAGACATCGGAACAAAGCCGAGATCGTGATCAGCTATACCAGCCATTATAACAAATACTTCTAAAGACAATTGTCCAGGTTCATTAAAAAGACCCCCGATGAATTAGGTTAGGTCTCCAGAAACACGTGAGTCAAAGAAACGTTACATTTAGTTTGAAAGGTTGTCTTTCCTCTGAGGCCTGAGACAAACAGCCCGCCTCACCTCCACATGAAAGCTACAGGTAAACAGCATCAGGTACTCACAGTAAAATGTGTGTGTGGCCTGCACGGCACACACTGCAGCCAGTAGTCCACACACTGAGATCCAGCTGGTCCTCATGGTGTGTGTGAGAGTGTGTGAGAGTGTGTGTGAATCCTGTAAATATGGAGAGAGAAACTCCGGAGAAGCTTTATATCTCCTCTCTGCTGCAGGCCTCGACACGCCGCATACTGACACACACCAACACACACTTACTCACATGTGACACACACACAGACACAGGATATGACTCTGTGTGTGTGTGTGTGTGTGTGTGTGTGTGGGGCGTTGTTCCTGACGTTCACTGCAGACTCTATTTACATGTTGAGGACACAAAGACGTTTAAGAGACAGAAATACAGACTGAAGCCTCGCTCTGTTTCTCACGGAAACTTCTCTCACTCAGACTCTCAGATCGCTGCAGCTGCTGCACACTGCCCGGCTGCGCGCTGCCCGGCTGCGCGCTGCCCGGCTGCCCGGCTGCGCGCTGCCCGGCTGCGTGCTGATGGCTGCGCGCTGCCCGGCTGCGCGCTGACCGGCTGCTCGCTGACGACTGCGCGCTGACGGCTGCGCGCTGACGGCTGCGCGCTGACGACTGCGCGCTGACCGGCTGCGCGCTGACGGCTGCGCGCTGACGGCTGCGCGCTGACGGCTGCACACTGAGGGCAGCAATACAAGCAGGTTATCTGGATTGATCCGTCTTTATTTGGTGTCATGAAGGTTCAAACGTCCTCATAAAAACAGCCCAGAGGTTCAGAGAGATGCCTGATTCAAAAATACACATCTAACCGTTTATGAAAAAAGTGATAAACTGTGAAATAAACGGAGGATAAGAAAAAGGTTTTAATCTTTTATTAAATAATTATGTAAAAAACGGATTTAATCACTTTTTGCTTTGCCCCTAAATATAGGAAAAACAATCTTTCTGGTACTTGATTAAAGATTTAGAAAGACATTTGAATCAGAGATCATTTATTTAAAATACAAATGTGGATTTATTTATTGTTGTCCATTACTGTACCTATAGTACTTTAAAAATAATTATGATATCATAAATAATAATAGTTACAATCACCAGATTTCTCTATTCTCATGATTGTTAGGAACTGTTTCTATTTTAGAAATGTCTGAGTTCTGATTGGTTGTGAGTTTATCAAAACATTAAATCTCCACCGTTGTGTAAACTTTGTCCTGAGGCTGCAGATATGACTGAGCAGCAGACACACCCTGCACCTCAGACACACACACACACACACACACACACACACACACACACACACACACACACACACACACACACACACACACACACACACACACACACACACACACACACACACACACACACACACACACACACACACCCTGCCAGTACCTGGTTACACATAAACACTTTCCCAACCTCTGATCCACACTAAAACACCGCCGCAGGTCATAATAATCACACACACTGACACACAGCCACGCCTGTCTTGTTCCTGTTGCCGTGTCAACACCACACCTTGAACACACACGTTTCCAACACTGAGCTGCATTTCTCAACTCTGACTTCACTTTCTATCTGAACACACATTTTACTGCAAGTACCTGAAGTACTACAGTCGGCGGCTTCTACAGGGGGTATCTCTTTGTTTCAGTCCATACATCTGAAAATACTAACATAAGAACTCCTTTCCTGCATGATTTGGGGATAAAGTGTGTATGAATGAGTGTGTGTGTATCAGAATATAGAGAGGAATGACAGGGGACAGGATGGTGTGTGTGAGAGGAGACATGCTTTATAGACTCACTCCTGTTGTACACACTACAGGTGAATAGGGTAAAACTGTAACTATGAACCACACACACAATTCATTACTGACATTAACACAATTATCCTTCATATTACAAGTTTTCTAGCTCCTCTTCCTCCTCAGCAGGATGAAGGCGCCCTCTGGTGTTCTGCATCAGCTTCCAATATTCTCCTGCTGATGTTCAGGTGTATACGAATATGATCTGTGGGGTTCCTCAAGGCTCCATCTTGGGGACTCTTCTCTTTAACATCTACATGTTTCCACTAGCTTAGTCGGATAACAATTAAATAAGTTACCAAAGCTATGCAGACGACACACACGTGATAACATGAAAAAATAAATTGACAGAAGTAAAATACAGATCAAAGAGGAGACAGAGAGATTCAGGGAGGAGCTAAGATGTTCCTGAACTATAGAAGAGAGAGGAACTTCCATATTCACCAGAGTTCAACACAGACCATCATCATCACCTTCATTCAACATGCTGTCCCTGCAGAACTCTGCATTTTCTCTGATGTTGTTTGCAATCTTTTCAGGTTTGTTGCACTCTTGCTTTCTGACTGTGGTTTTGCTAAAATAACTTTTATAACATGAAATAACAGAGTTCATCTTTCTCTCAGGCGTCAGCTGTGACGATCTGACTCCAGTCAAAACAGAAGAGTTCAGTCCAGAAGGCAGCTCTGTTACTCTGTCCTACAGATACTCCAAAGAAGCAGCTGGTGGTGATTATTTCTTTTGGTATCGACAATATCCAGGAGTTCAACACAGACCATCATCATCACCTTCATCCTTCAACATGCTGTCATTACACTATTATTTACATTCCCTACTGTTAGTTTCCATTCTAAGAGGTACGTAATATTCTGCATGAAGACATTAACTTCTAATGTTGATCAAATGTGATCCATTAACCTGTTAGGCCCTGAGCCTGTTTTTCAGGTCTCAGGCTCGAAAATGACATTCCCAGAACAAATGACCATATCTTCTAAAAGGGTTAAATTAATAATCTTTGTTCTCAAAGTAACGATGAACCTGTGAGTTGAATGGAGAAAAGTCAGAATCAATATAGATGTTTTTTATTTTAAAGACAATTCAGATTGAACATGGTAAAAAACTGTAAATTATAGTGTCCGTTCAAAACATATTTTGTACTTATAGTGAAAACTAACCTTGGATGATGGTAAGGTCGACTAAAAGCTTTAGGAATCCAAAGTACAACATATAATAAGTACCCTGTATCAAGATTGATGCAAAACAAGTGAAATCGTACCTTTTTAGAGAGATTTAGCAAAACAAACTCCACCTCTGAGGTGATTTGGGTGGAAATGGGGGTTTTACCGTTTCTCTGCAACCCATGGGTCGATTTTGGTGATTGACATCTCTTTTTGACCGTTAGAGCCAATAGAATCGAAGGGGAATATCCCCACTCACACACATGGTGAAACAAAAACGTGGGGGCTTCGTGCACACAGTTTTGCACCAGAGTGAAGCTGTCTCTAGGTCTGACATCTCGAAACCGAAAAAAAAAAGATCAGAAATCATTTCAAAGGAACACAGACACATTGGATTAACCTATGGATTAACTTCAGCATCGTTTTTATCGTTGTAATGCCATTGAAGACCACTTTTGACCAGACAACGACACAGGTGAGCCATGTTAGCGTTTCTAGCTACCTAGTTTTGATGTCTGTTCTTGTTATTATCTCCGAGAGTTCATATAATTGAGTGATAATGAAGGGTACCCCTCGATTCTGTGTTTCCTCACGATGTGAAACGATGGGTTGGATGTGCAGCAAAGATAAATAATAAGGTTTTGTGAGACACTCTGTCCCGAAATTGACACCCGATAGACACACGATAAAGGAAATGTTCAAATTCGGCTCTGATCGTAACAACATCGCGCCATTCGTGAGGGCATCTTAAGCCATCGTATGACCGTCGGTGGAGTTTCTCAGGCTCCGTCAGCAACTTTTTGAGCGGCAACTTCGTAAGGCCCTCGTGAGGGCATCTTGTCGAATCGTGTCATCTTCGTGTTATCATCGGTGCCATCGGGCATTCGCCCTCACTCTGATCGGGGCGAATGCCCGATGCACCGATGATAACAAGATGCCCTCACGATGGCCTTACGAAGGGCAAAATTGACACACGAATTCAACGCGAAAATGAACCTTCGCAAGGTTCTTCGGCAATTTTTTAGCATGCCAAAGATTATCCCACCGCTCACGAAGTTGCTGCCGGAGCCTGAGAAACAACACCGACGGTCATACGACGGCTTAAGATGCCCTCACGAATGGCCCGATGTTGCTACGATCAGAGCCGAATTTGAACATTTCCTTTATCGTGTGTCCATCTGGTTGTTTTATTGCACAACAAAATCATGTAAACATATTATGTAAATAACCCAATTTGTGTTCTGTGAAACTGAAAAGGATATAATATATTATTTTGAAGGAGAGTTGACAGGAAGCTGTTGTTGCTATGGAAACAACATTACGGAGAAAACGTAATATTTTCTACATATAAATACGGATAAAGTAAAGAAAAAAGTCTGAAGATATCAGTACAGTATTATAGTACTGTAACATAACTGTTTGTGTTACTTTCGTTGCAGTTGTATGTCTTAAATGTAATGTAAATGTTGCCTTCGTGTGTGATTCGGGGCCATCTTAGTGCGAAATTCACAATTCCATATTCGTGTGTCCATCGGGTAAGGCAAGGCAAGGCAAGGCAAGTTTATTTATATAGCACTTTTCAACACAAGGTAATTCAAAGTGCTTTACAAAAAATGAAAGACATTAAGAAAATGGCATTTAAAATCAGTCATTAAAAAGAAAAGCTAATAAAATAAACATTAAAAGAAGAAATACATGGATAAAAGTTACAGTGCAGTCTAAGATATGAATATTTCAATTAAAAGCAGCGACAAAAAGAAAGGTCTTCTTGCTGGATTTAAAAGTAGTCAGAGTTGCAGCGGACCTGCAGGTTTCTGGGAGTTTGTTCCAGATGGAGCATAATAACTGAACGCTGCTTCTCCATGTTTAGTTCTGACTCTGGGGACAGAAAGCTGACCAGTCCCTGAAGACCTGAGAGATCTGGATGGTTCATAATTTAGCAGGAGGTCAGAAATGTATTTTGGGCCTAAACCATTCAAAGCTTTATAAACCAGCAGCAGTATTTTGAAATCTATTCTTTGACACACAGGAAGCCAGTGTAAAGACTTCAGAACAGGAGTGATCCACTTTCTTAGTGTTAGTGAGGACTCGAGCAGCAGCGTTCTGAATCAGCTGCAGCTTCCTAATAGATTTTTTAGTGAGACCTGTGAAGACACCATTGCAGTAGTCGAGTCTACTGAAGATAAAAGCATGGACAAGTTTTTCCAAATCCTGCTGTGACATTAGTCTTTTAATCCTAGATATGTTCTTTAGGTGATAGTAGGTTGATTTAGTAACTGTTTTAATGTGACTGTTGAAACTCAGGTCAGAGTCCATGACTACACCTAGATTTCTGGCTCTGTTGTTTTGAACATTGCAGACTGAAGTTCAGCGCTAACTTTTATACGTTCTGCCTTGGCTCCAAAAACCATTACCTCAGTTTTATCTTTGTTTAATTGGAGAAAGTTCTGACACATCCAGTCATTGATTTGTCCAATGCACTTACTCAGTGTTTGAATTGGAGCATAGTCTCCTGGTGAAACTGTTATGTAAATGTGTGTGTCATCTGCATAGCTATGGTAACTTATTTTGTTGTTTTTCATTATCTGAGCCAGTGGTAGCATGTAGATGTGAAAGAGAGGAGGCCCCAAGATGGAGCCTTGAGGAACCCCACATGTCATATTTGTCAACTCAGATGTGTATTTACCTATAGAAACAAAGTTGATTCTGTCCTTTAAGTAGGATTCAAACCAATTTAGGACTGTTTCCGAAAGTCCCACCCAGTTTTCCAGTCGGTCTAGTAATATGCTGTGGTCAACAGTGTCAAACGCAGCACTGAGATCTAATAATACTAACACTGAAGTTCTGCCACTGTCTGTGTTTAAGTGGATGTCATTAAAGACCTTTACAAGAGCAGTCTGAGTGCTGTGGTTTGGACGAAAGCCTGACTGGAACACATCGAAACAGTTATTTAAATGCAAAAAATTACTCAACTGTTGAAAAACAACTTTTTCAATGATTTTACCTAGAAATGGGAGTCAAATGGGTGTCAACTTCGGGACAGTGTGACAGGGGCTTTATCAGTGACACCCATAAATCATTATAGGCCTTACACTCAACTTAACAAACCACTTGGTTTATACTGTAAATATAGAAAAACATAACATATGAAACATTTTCATTGTGAGTTATACAAGAATATAATTGATTGTACTTGATTATAATTAACTTTCGTTTTAAGTATTCAACATACTATGAAGATCTCAACACCCTCTTTTTAAAACGCAAAGTTATCAAAACAGCAACAGATACAATTGTAAACATACATACATATTCAAAAAACAATCAAAAAGCATTTTCATTATGGGTTTATACAAGAATATGATTAATCATATTTGATTTATAATTAACTTTCGTTTTAATTATTCACTTGATACTATGATCTCAAGACATTAAACATACAGTAGTTAACATTGCAGGAAAGCAATATATTAGTACTTTGTCAGGCTTAATATTTATACCCCCAAAGCTTTTTCCTTATTCAAAATAAGACCTTAACCTAAAGTATTCTTTAATGTTTAAATAAAGCCTTATTAGTTTGTCTGTCTGTCTCCTAATAATATCTAATAATAAAAATAATACATTTCAATAACGTGCTTTAACCACCAGGTGTCCCTTTCTATCAGCTGTGCACCGTTATGGTGTAAATATACCAATATACCGATTGGATCAAATATAAAAGTCAGCTGAATTAGTGTTGATACTGCAAGGAGACGTATTGTGTGAAGAGAAATTTAAGATTTTGTTTAATTGCTGATATATTTATGATCCACATCACATATTCAGTTTCGGCGGCAGTTCTCCTGTTTGTCTAGAACTCTTCTCAGCAGTAGAGAACTATGGCAGATATGTAATATTTAATGCAGCCGAACCGTGTATTACAATGCCGTTATGTGATGACCTCCAAAGAGAAAAGCAAGAACACTCGGAATAAAGTATTATTTTATTTTTCAATTTTTTTTTAACTAAAATGTCCGTGCGGAACAATACCCCAACCCACAGATCCGTGGGTGAATAATGTCAATCACCACATTACACACAGATCCGTGGGTGAATAACGTCAATCACCACATTACACACAGATCCGTGGGTGAATAATGTCAATCACCACATTACACACATCCCTTCACATTTAAATTTAAATTGGCATTAAAGTATTTCGTGAGGCCTTCTAAAATGTTTTTAAATATAATTAGGGTTGTAGTTTAAGAGTTTGTAACGGACAACGGCACGTCCATTAATTCCACAACCACACACATGGATTCACATCGATTTAATACATTAATGTAGCCTTTGTTTCTGCTAAAAGAGGTGTCGACCAGCTGGGGCAACAAGAACATGGGCGAAATTATAATAAATAATTATTATATTAATATTGACAATAACAACCGCCCGCCGGGGAGCGTTATCATGGCGTCTATTATCAACGCTATGGGAGGTCTATTAAGGTCTATGGGACGCCCTGCCCATTGAAAACTGACTCTCGAGGGGTACCCTGTCCGTAATTCCGTGAAGGGGAGGGGCCCTGACCGTCCGTCAATGTGTGACGGGTTGGGAGTGAGAACGTGTTGTTCACTAATCTGACTTTACGTTAACGCCCGTCATTGTTATTATTACGTTTTTATGTACTGACTGATCAAAGACTTTAAATCACCTCTCTTAATAAACTGGTACACATCACACACTCAAGTTTTGATTGCTTTTGTTATTATCTTTATAAATTACAATTCTCTCTTGGTCTGTGATTTCATGTGGTGTACCACAGGGTTCAATCCTAGGTCCTCTGACTTTTTATTCACAGACTGCCTTTGGATCTGTCACCCAGGAGGAAGTGGAACTGAGAAGTGAAATACAGATCTAAGAGGAGACAGAGAGATTCAGGGAGGAGCTAAGATGTTCCTGAACTATAGAAGAGAGAGGAACTTCCATATTCACCAGAGTTCAACACAGACCATCATCACCTTCATTCAACATGCTGTCATTACATCATTGTTTCATTTTTTTATGTTTAGTGTCCGTTCTAAGAGGTATGTAACACTTAATTACAGATTAATTTAATGCGATTTATTAAATGATTACTTTGAATTAATCCTCTCTCCAGTCAGCTGTGAAGATCTCACTCCATCAAAGCAAGAAGAGTCCAGTCCAGAAGGCAGCACTGTTACTCTGTCCTACAGATACTCCAAAACTACAACAGCTAATGATTATTTCTACTGGTATTGACAATATCCTGGAAAACCACCAGAGTTCCTCATCCTTCACTGGGGAACAAAACCTGCATCAAACTCTCGACTGTCCGTTAAATCAGATGAGGATAAAACCCATATCTATCTGAGCATCTCCTCTGCTGCAGTGACAGACTCTGCTGTGTACTACTGTGCTGTGAGGCCCACAGTGACAGGAAACACCAACACTCTGCCCAACATCCACCAGAGGGAGTCTCTCTCTGTCAGACTTTAGGGAAACAACACAACTAATGTTCAAACAACACAGCCCCCAGCAGAGGCTTCCTTTCTCTTCACTGCTGGTTCATTCTCAATCTCTGCAATACATATTTATATGTTGGTCTGACTCTCTTTCAATATTAAAAGATAGGTATTCTTTTTAAATAAATCACATTTATCTGACTGGATCTGAATGTGTTGTGGACTTGCAGAAGGTTTACGATCGTGCTCTCTGAGTGTTGTGGGAAGAACTGAGTTTTATTTATATAGCACATTTATAAACGATTTTTGATGGAGCCAAAGTGCTGTACATATAATAAAAATAGCCTACAGTAGACACACTTTACAGCACTTGTCATTCAAGAGAGAATACGATGCGTAGTTCTTTGGAAAACATGTTTTTATGTTTGCCTATTTACCTCGTTAATGTGAATAAAGCTCATTATATTGAAAAATGCATTATTTGTGATTAAAATAATGGTTGTTGGTTATGTATTAATGACCCCCACAGTTGTATGACTTCCCTGCTTTCATAGGAACTCAGACCCTCCTTATGAGATCAGCTCCCATTGGCTCCCACATAACTGGAACCCTGAGTTCAGGGTACTAGGGTCATTCACATATTCAGTCTATCTGTAACCGGAGGAAGAACTTCCACCATGTACTCGGCACAAACTCAAACACATTCTCCAGAGAGTGCTGCTCTCTGCCAAGTTGTCCCATGTTAGCGAGTGTGTACCACAGGGTTCAATGCTAGGTCCTCTGACTTTTTATTTACAGACTGCATTTGGATCTGTCACCCAGGAGGAAGTGTAACTGAGAAGTGAAATACAGATCTAAGAGGAGACAGAGAGATTCAGGGAGGAGCTAAGATGTTCCTGAACTATAGAAGAGAGAGGAACTTCCATATTCACCAGAGTTCAACACAGACCATCATCATCACCTTCATTCAACATGCTGTCATTACACTATTATTTATATTCCCTACTGTTAGTTTCCATTCTAAGAGGTACGTAACATGCTGCATGAAAACGTTAACTTCTAATGTTGATCAAATGTGATCTATTAACTGAGTCTTTTGAATTACTCCTCTCTTCAGGGGTCAGCTGTGAAGATCTCACTGCATTAATAATAATAATAATAATAATAACTTGAATTTATATAGCGCCTTTCAAGGGACCCAAGGTCGCTTTACAAGTAATAGGCAAAAAACAACATAACAAAACAAAAGGCAGACAGACAAAACAACAGATCGATTTAGGGGCCGAAAGCCTTGGCAAACAGATGGGTCTTGAGGGCCCCTTTGAAGGCATCGAGTGTGGGGATGTTGCGAATCTCCGCAGGGAGAGCGTTCCAGAGGGTGGGGGCTGCCACGCTGAAGGCTCTGTCCCCAAAGGTTCGCAGTTTGGTGCGGGGGGGTGGTAAGCAGGCCGGAGTCTGAGGACCGCAGGTTCCGGGGTGGGGCATGTGGGTGAAGGATGTCCGATAGGTACTGGGGGGCAAGGGCATGGAGGGACTTGTAGGTAAGGAGGAGGATTTTGTAGGTGATGCGGGACTTGACCGGCAACCAGTGTAGGTGGATGAGGGTGGGAGTGATGTGCTGCCACGGCTTTGTGTGTGTGAGGACCCTAGCAGCACAGTTTTGGACATACTGGAGCCTGTCCAGGGTTTTGTTGGGAACCCCGAACAGGACACCATTGCAGTAGTCCAAGCGTGTGGTGACAAATGCATGCACCAGGGTTTCGGCAACCGACTCCGAGAGTGACGGTCGGAGTCTGGCAATGTTCCTCAGATGGAAAAATGCCGACTTGGTCACAGACTTGACGTGGGAATGGAAGGAAAGGGTGGAATCAAGGATGACACCCAGGTTGCGGGCTTCAGGAGATGGGGAGATGGAGCAGCCGTCAACCTCAAGGACGAAGTCACCAACCTTCTGGAGCAGGGCCTTGGGTGCCACAACCATGAGCTCTGTTTTCCTGCTGTTCAGTTTGAGATAGTTGGAAGACATCCATGTTTTGATGTCATGCAGGCAGTTGATGAGAGACTGAGGGGGGAGCTGGGAGGATGGAGTGGTGCTGAGATACAATTGGGTATCATCAGCGTAGCAGTGGAAATTGAGTCCATGATGTCGGATGATCTGACCGAGGGGGAGCATGTAAATGGTGAACAGGAGGGGGCCAAGCACAGAGCCCTGGGGTACACCGTGGTGGACTGGGGCCGGGGGTGAGTTTGAGCCACTGATGGAGACAAACTGTTTCCTGTTGTGAAGGTAGGAAGTCAACCAGGACAGCGCTGTGCCAGTGACACCCAGGAGGTCTGAGAGGCGGGTGAGGAGGATGTTGTGAGAGATGGTGTCAAATGCTGCAGAGAGGTCCAGGAGGATGAGGATGCTGAGGCTGCCAGAGTCAGCAGCAATGAAGAGATCGTTGGTGATCTTGATGAGGGCGGTCTCAGTGCTGTGTTGCTGTCTGAAGCCGGATTGGAAGGGCTCATAGAGCTCATGGTTGGACATGTACAGATGGAGTTGGCCGGCGACCACTCTTTCCAGAGTTTTGCTGAGGAAGGGAAGGTTGGAGATCGGCCGGTGGTTCTGGAGGTCGTCGGGGTCCAGGCCAGGTTTTTTGAGTATGGGGGTGACTGAGGCCAGTTTGAAGCTGGTGGGGACTATACCAGAAGCCAGAGAAGCGTTGATGATGACCACCATGTAGGGACAGAGGGTGGGTAGGCAGTCCTTGACCAGGGCTGTGGGCATGGGGTCCAGGGAGCAGGTGGAGGTCTTGGCCGAGCTGACCAGTTTGGCCACTTGGAGAGCATCCACAGGGGAGAAGGAGGAGAGGTTGGAGTGGGAGAGGCGCGGCGCTTGGGGTGCGTTACCAGGTGGCTGAGGTGCAGGTAGAGGGGAAGGGCCAGTCACCAGGAGCTGCTGATGGATGGCCTCGACTTTCGCCTGGAAGAAGTCGAGGAATTTGGAGCATAGATCGGGAGCCCCTGAGGGCTGGGGGGCATCAGGGGGCCGTAATAGGCGGTTGATGGTGGAGAAGAGTCTTCTGGGGTTGCTTTGCTGAGCACCAATGAGACAGGAGTAGTAGTGAGTCTTGGCATGGGAGAGAGCTTCCTTATACATTTTGATATGCTCACGAAAGGCCAGGAGGTGGACCGTGAGGCCAGTTTTTTTGGAGAGCCTCTCCAGCTGGCGGCCAGAGGCCTTCAAGCGGCGGAGTTCAGCGGTGAACCAGGGGGCAGGGCGGGTGAAGGAAACAGTCCGGGTTTTAATGGGGGCGAGAGAGTTGAGACTGAGGGATAGGACGGTGTTGTAGTGGGCTACCAGGCCGTCCACGGTGGAGTCGGAGGGACCCGAGGCCATGTGGGTAGCTATCAGGTCGGATAGGGCCGGTGCACTCACAGTCTTAATGTTCCTAAACATAATGGTGCGTTTAGGATGCTGCCTGGGCAGCGAGACCGGAACAGTGAAGAGGATGGTGTGATGGTCAGATACAGCCAGGTCGAGGCGCTGTAGGTCAGGAGGCGGAGAGCCGGTAGAGCACACCAGATCCAGCGTGTGGCCTTTGATGTGGGTGGGGCCCTGGACATGTTGCTTTATGCTGAAGCAGTCCAAAAGTGAGAGGAATTCAGCAGCGAATGTGCAGTTACTCGAGTCCACATGGATGTTAAAATCACCGAGCAGAAGAGTTGATGGAGACATGGAGCAGAGAGAGGTGAGTAACTCAGACAGCTCAGACAGGAAGGTAGTGGAAGCTTTAGGTGGGCGGTAAATGAGGGCAACCTGGAGCCCTGGATTACAGAGAGAAGAGTTCAGTCCAGAAGGCAGCTCTGTTACTCTGTCCTACAGATACTCCAAACAAGCAACTGGTGGTGATCAGTTTTACTGGTATCGACAATATCCAGGAGAACCACCAGAGTTCATCATCTATCATTTAGGAAATGGAAACATTATGAATAATCTGATCCCTGGACTGAAGATTACAGTGGAGTCAAACCAAATCAATCTGAGCATCTCCTCTGCTGCAGTGACAGACTCTGCTGTGTTCTACTGTGCTGTGAGGCCCACAGTGACAGGAAACACCAACACTCTGTACTAAAACCTTTGGAGCAAAGACAACACAATACTGCACAGCATCCACCAGAGGGAGCCTCTCTCTGACAGACTTTAGGGAAACAACACAACTAATGTTCAAACAACTCAAGCCCCAGCAGAGAGGCCTCCTTTATTTGATGCTTCAACACCACGTTACTTTAATTTATCTCTCACATTTATTCTAATAATGTTCAATTAGAGCATTCCACCAGGTGCTAGACTCCTGATGGACCTTCACCAACACTTCCTGTTTTTCTTGTTTATTCCCACAGGCCCTGAAATCTGCAGTCATCAAACCACTCTGAAAGACAAACCTAGGCGCTTCACTGATGAACATTTATAGGCCGGTTAAAATAATTGGAAAAATGTTTTTTAACAATTAAAAAGTTGTTTTGGCACTTGATAACTGTTTTGATGTGTTCCAGTCACACATCACTGAGACTGCTCTGATTAACGTTTTAATGACATCCACTTAAACACAGACAGTGGCAGAATCTCACTGTCAGTATTATTAGATCTCAGCACTGCATTTGAAACTGTTGACCACAACATATTACTAGGCCGACTGGAAAACTGGGTGGGACTCTTGCACAGTTTTTATTGGTCTGAATCCTACTTAACAGACAGGAAACACTTTTTAACTAAACAGCATTCCCTCTCCCCTTGTCAGATATGTTTTTGAATCAGTTGAAGCAAGTATTTTTATTATTAATGTTTTAACACCTCTCTTAGCTCAGGATGTGTCCCAGCCCCCAAGCCTGTTTTTCAGGTTTCAGGCTCGAAAATGACATTCCCAGAACAAATGACCATATCTTCTAAAAGGGTTAAATTAATAATCTTTGTTCTCAAAGTAATGATGAACCTGTGAGTTGAATGGAGAAAAGTCAGAATCAATATAGATTTTTTTTATTTTAAAGAAAATTCAGATTGAACATAGTAAAAAACAAAATTATAGTGTCCGTCCAAAAATATGTTGTACTTATAGTGAAAACTAACCTTGGATGATGGGTAAGTAGACTAAAAGCTTTATGAATCCAGAGTACAACATATAATAAGTACCCTGTATCAAGATTGATGCAAAACAAGAGATATTTGACCTTTTTAGACAGATTTAGCAAAAATAGCGTTGTGGGCTACCTAGCGCTACTTGTTTTGATGTACGTTTTTGTTGATAACCTCGCGAGTTTGGATCTTTCCGTGTTGAGGTGGGCACCGTTAGATTCTGTGTCTTTACGATCATAAACGATGTGTTGGATGTGCAGCTAGGATAAGTAATAAGGGTGCTAGGAGTGATTTTCGGTGCAGTAATAGGTTAGCATTTTTCGCTCTGGGCTAATTCAGAGGCTCACTGTTAGCATTGTGTGTTTCTTTTAAAAAAAAAGAGGACAAAAGATCAGTTAAATTAGTTTTTTCCCGTCATATGGATATAAAATATTCATAGTTTATTAAATATTAATGTTCCTTAGATGTTGTTTCCTGCAAATGATGCGATTTTGGCCTCGAAACCGGGTCCGTGGGGCTCAAGAGGTTTTAAACATGCTGTGGTGCAGCCACTACTTAAAAAGAAAAATCTTGACCCCTCCATTCTGGAACATTTTAGGCCCATCTCCCAGCTACCTTTTTTGTCTAAGATCCTGCAGCGAGTAATCTATGTCCAGCTGCAGTCATTTTTAACCACACATGGCATTCACGAAAAGTTTCAGTCTGGCTTCAAACCTATGCACAGAACTGAAACAGCCCTTTTAAGAGTTTTTAATTATCTGCTCTTAGCCGCAGACTCAGGTAGCTCAGCTGTCCTGGTGCTGTTAGATTTAACTGCTGCCTTGGACACTGTGGACCATAGCATCCTGTTGTCACGGCTTGAACAGTCCGCAGGCATCACAGGCTCTGCCCTGGCATGGTTCAGGTCCTACCTGACAGACCGTAGCTTCTCAGTGCAGCGAGGTGCCTTCTCCTCTGCCAAAGCCCCTCTTACCTGTGGGGTTCCCCAAGGCTCTTTCCTGGGCCCCATTCTCTTCCCACTGTATGTGCTGCCCCTCGGTTCAATTCTCACTAAACACAATATTCCCTTCCATTGTTACGCCGACGATGTACAGATCTATCTGCCTCTCAAATCAAATGTCAACAACTCACTACAGCCGTTGATCGACTGCTTGACAGCGATCAAATTCTGGATGAGGAAAAATGTCCTTAACCTCAACGAGAGCAAGACAGAGGTAATCTTTTTTTAACCCCATCCCTGAGGTGAGGGTCTAAGGATAGAGGGTGTCGTTTTTCTCATACTGATATTCTGAACAATCTGTGCTGTTGTATTTGCTGTAAAGTGTCTTTACTGTAGGCTATTCAGATTGAACATGTAAATTATAGTGTCCGTCCAAAAATTCTTTTTTACTTATAGTGAAAACCACCCTTGGATGATGGTAAGGTAGACTAAAAGCTTTAGGAATCCAAGGCACAACATATAATAAGTACCCTGTATCAAGATTGATACAAAACAAGTGACATTTGACCTTTTTAGACAGACTTAGCAAAAAAAGCTTCACCTCTGAGGTGATTTGGGTGGAAATGGGCGTTTTTGCCATTTCTCTGGAACCCATTGGTCGATTTTGATGATTGACATCTCTTTTTAACTGGTAGAGCCAATAGAATCAAAGGGGAATTTCCACATACACACCAACGTTACAAATAAAAAGTGGGGGCTTCGTGCATGCAGTTGGATCTCACGCTCTGAAATCTGAAAATGGAAAAAATGGTTTATTGCTGATGGATGATCAGAAATCATTTCAAAGGGACACAGACACATTGGATTAACCTTTGGATTAACCTTCAGCAGCGTTTTTATCGTTTTAATGCCATTGAAGACCACTTTTGATCAGAAAACAACAAAGGTAAGAGATATTGCCGTTTTTGCTACCTAGCGCCATGTATTGTGATGTCTGTTTTTGTTTATAATGTCGCGAGTTCTTATCATGGAGTGATGATTTATATACCTATTGTTTCTGTGCCTTTTCACAATGCTAATCGATGGGTTGGATGTGCAGTAAAAATGTTTCGCTCGTGGCTAATTCAGAGGGTCAGCGTTCGCTTTGTGGGTTTTTTTGCAAAAAAGAAAGAAAAAAAGATCAGTTAGCTGAGTTTCTTCCCGTTACATGGATATGAAACATTCATAGTTTATTAAATATTAAGAAGCCCTCAGACGCTGTTTCCTGCAGATGATGCATTTTTCCGCCCGGGGGCGGGTCGATGGGGTTCAACAGGTTAATGCCTTTGTCACCTTGAGACTGAACTATTGCAACACTCTGTATGTGGGTATGAACCAGGTCTCAATTAAATGCCTGCAGCTCATCCAGAAAGCTGCGTGTTCGGTTCCGAATTTATTTTAAACTCCTTTTATCTTTTTTCAAAGCACTAAATGGGCTGGCTCCGGTTTATGCCGAACTCCTCCATCGCCACACCCCAGCCAGAGCTTTAAAATGTGCTGAGCAGCTGCTGCTGACAGTGCCCAATACCAGGCTCAAAACTAGAGGGGACCGAGCCTTCGCAGCAGCTGGCCCGAGGCTCTGGAACAGTCTGTCCCTACATGTGAGGTCAGCCCAGAACCTAGGGGGTTTTAAACCTTCACTGAAGACACACTTCTTCTCTCTGGCCTTCTAGTCAGAGCTGAGCATGTCACCTGACATTTCTATGTGTTTTGTCATTATATTTCTGTCATAAATTCCTATGTTATTCTAGTGTGCCTTTATTACATGTACAGCACTTTGGCTCGACCGAAAATTGTTTTTAAATGTGCTATATAAGTAAAACTTGATTTGATAAACAACTGAGTGAACAAATATGACCTGTGGGATTCCTCAAGGCTCCACCCTGGGGACACTTCTGTTTTACATCTACATGCTTCCACTAGCTTAGTTAATGGATAACAATGAAATAAGTTACCATAGCTATGCAGACGACACACACGTGATAACACGGAGAAAATAAACTGAGAGAAGTGAAATACAGATCTAAGAGGAGACAGAGAGATTCAGGGAGGAGCTAAGATGTTCCTGAACTATAGAAGAGAGAGGAACTTCCATATTCACCAGAGTTCAACACAGACCATCATCACCTTCATTCAACATGCTGTCCCTGCAGAACTCTGCATTTTCTCTGATATTGTTTGCAATCTTATCCGGTTCGTTACACTCTGGATAAAACATCAGTGTCATTGCTTTCTGAGTGTGGTTCTGCTAAAATGAATTTTATAACATGAAATAACAGAGTTAATCTTTCCCTCAGGCGTCAGCTGTGAAGATCTGACTCCAGTCAAACCAGAAGAGTTCAGTTCAGAAGTCAGCTCTGTTACTCTGTCCTACACAGCTGGATCTAATGTTTTGTATTACTTCTGGTATCGACAATATCCTGGAGAACCACCAGAGTTCCTCATCTCACACTCTGCTTCAGGCGCTGTATTAACTAACCCAATCCCTGGACTGAATATTACAGTGAAGTCAAACCGAATCAATTTGATCATCTCCTCTGCTGCAGTGACAGACTCTGCTGTGTACTACTGTGCTCTGAGGCCCACAGTGACAGGAAACACCAACACTCTGTACAAAAACCTCTGGAGCAAAGACAACACAATACTGATCAACATCCACCAGAGGGAGCCTCTCTCTGTCACACTTCAGCAGAGTTTATCAGTCCTCTTTATACTCGCTGTAGCTCAGAGTTTCTCAACCTGCAGATATGATGCATCTGGTTATCTCAGTGTTGCTGGCTGCTATGAGTCTTGGTATGAACTCTTTGACATCAGTCCAACATTGAGATGATTCTCTAACATGTCCCTGATACTGTTTGTTCTGGTACAAACATCACGGAGACCACAGCCTCACATTCATCCTGAGCCGCTTTAAGATCGGCACGGGGAAAACAGAGGACGAGGACAGATTCTCATCCACACTGGATTCAAGCTTAAGATCTGTTCCTCTGAAGATCCAGAAGCTTCAGCTGTCTGACTCTGCTGTGTACTACTGTGCTCTGCAGCCCACAGTGACAGGAAACACCAACACTCTGTACACAAACCTCTGGAGCAAAGACAACACAGTACTGCACAGCATCCACTAGAGGGAGCCTCTCTGTGTTCACCTTCAGCAGGATGTGATGATACAGTCGAGATTAGATTCTCTAAGACTCACAGCTGTGATGAAGAGCTCCAGAAACTCATTGGACATCCGAGTCTCCTCCTGCTGACTGCAGAGCTTCATGACTGACACCTCTCTGATTCCAGCTGTGAACATCAGACCAAACACAACTCACTTAACGTTTCCATACTGAACAACCACAGCTTTCCCCTCTGTGAACATGGAGAAACTGGCTGCAATTCTGCTCTGTTCAGCTCTTATAGGTACGTATGTTTCTGACAGGAGAAGGGGCAATATGAAGACCTTTTCAAAGCATTACACATCCAGTTTGGATTTTGGATTAACGCTTTACAGCAAAGTTGTTTTTTCATTAAGGAATTGATGGGTCTGTGACTTTGGAGCTGTAATGATAGCATGATGTTTTCCTCTCTAGGTAACAGCTTGGAAGATGCTATTACTGCCAGCAGTGCTGAAGTGTGTTCCTCAGAGGGCCGTAGTGTTACTCTGTCCTGTACATATTCAGTTAAAGCTGATAATCTCCAGTGGTACAGACAGGATCCTGGATCAGCTCCTCAGTTCCTCCTCCTGATCACTGACACAACACAGCCTTACGTGGTGGAAGCAAAACCTCCAATCCCTCGACTGAAAGCCACACTGAACCAGGAGAAAAAACAAGTGGATCTGCAGATCTCCTCTGCTGCAGTGACAGACTCTGCTGTGTTCTACTGTGCTCTGGGGCCCACAGTGACAGGAAACACCAACACTCTGTACAAAAACCTCTGGAGCAAAGACAACACAGTACTGATCAACATCCACCAGAGGGAGCCTCTCTCTGTTAGACTTTAGGGAAACAACACAACTAATGTTCAAACAACTCAACCCCCAGCAGAGAGGCCTCCTTTATTTGATGCTTCAACACCACGTTACTTTAACTTATCTCTCACATTTATCCTAATAATGTTCAATGAGAGCATTCCACCAGGTGCCAGACTCCTGATGGACCTTCACCAACACTTCCTGTTTTTCATATTTATTCCCACAGGCCCTGAAATCTGCAGTCATCAAACCACTCTTAAAGACAAACCTAGGCGCTTCACTGGTGAACATTTATAGGCCGGTTAAGAGAATTGAAAAAGCTCAACAGCTAAACAGTTGTTTTGGCACTTGATAACTGTTTTGATGTGTTCCAGTCACACAGCACTGAGACTGCTCTAATTAACGTTTTAATGACATCCACTTAAACACAGACAGTGGCAGAATCTCACTGTCAGTATTATTAGATCTCAGCGCTGCATTTGAAACTGTTGACCACAACATATTACTAGACCTCGGGCACTGTTTTTATTGGTCTGAATCCTACTGAACAGACAGGAAACACTTTGTTTCTATAGGTAACTAAACAACTGACTGGACGAATATGACCTGTGGGGTTCCTCAAGGCTCCATCCTGGGGCCTCTTCCCTTTAACATCTACATGCTTCCAGTAGCTTAGTTAATGGATAACAATGAAATAAGTTACCATAGCTATGCAGACGACACACGTGAGAACATGAAAACCAGGAGGAAGTGTAACTGAGAGAAGTGAAATACAGATCTAAGAGGAGACAGAGAGATTCAGGGAGGAGCTAAGATGTTCCTGAACTATAGAAGAGAGAGGAACTTCCATATTCACCAGAGTTCAACACAGACCATCATCATCACCTTCATTCAACATGCTGTCATTAGACTATTATTTACATTCCCTACTGTTAGTTTCCATTCTAAGAGGTACGTAACTTTCTGCATGAAAACGTTAACTTCTAATGTTGATCAAATGTCATTTATTAATTGAGTCTTTTGAATTACTCTTCTCTTCAGGGGTCAGCTGTGAAGATCTCACTGCATTACAGAGAGAAAAGTTCAGTCCAGAAGGCAGCTCTCTTACTCTGTCCTACAGATACTCCAAACAAGCAGCTGGTGGTGATCAGTTTTACTGGTATCGACAATATCCAGGAGAACCACCAGAGTTCATCATCTCTCATTTAGGAACTGGAAACATTATGAATAATCTGATCCCTGGATTGAAGATTAAAGTGGAGTCAAACCAAATCAATCTGAGCCTCTCTTCTGCTGCAGTGACAGACTCTGCTGTGTTCTACTGTGCTGTGAGGCCCACAGTGACAGGAAACACCACAAGGCTGTACAAAAATCTCTGCAGCTTCTCCCTGAACATTCACACACTTCAGATCCCGCCTTTTTCTGAACAACATCGCCATCAAGTGGACACCTCAAACAGTACAACTTCTCCTCTCAAAGTGACACACATCCAACCTCTGAGGGAGACTCCAAAGATGAAGAGCAGTCGGTCCGGCCTGTGCGTCCACCGGCTCCTGAATGTGGATGAACTGGTTAAACTGGTCCTAACTAACATACGATTCACTGCAGTGTGAGGTGGAACAGTTCATGGAGAAGAACTAGCGTTAGATTGTTGCAGTGGTGTAATGTAACTAAGTACATTTACTCATACTGTACGGAAGTAAAACATTGAGGTAATTGTACTTTTTTACAAATGTATACTTTTACTTCATTACATTGTGTAGGCAAGTGTTGTACTTTTTACTTCACTACGTGTATTTTACAGATTGACTGACATAGCAGATTTAGGATATTAATACACAATATAAATCGACACACATTATATTATAGATGAAGTCATTCAAATAAACCCCACCTTTACCCCATCAATCGTTTTAACAACCGAAAAGACCTGGTGCTTAAAATGGCCACTTTGCACAACGCATACTTTTACTTTTGGTACGTAAAGTATTTGTTTTGTTTCTGAAAAATCAATGGAGTATTGTGAAAGGATAGAGCAACCTGACAAATCCAAACACCTCACCACATCATCACATGTATTCCAATAGTACTCCCTTCATGCTGTTCATGAGTCAAATGATACAACAGATGCCCCGATTTCATGTGGGCTCGAAAGCCTGAGGAGGAAATCATGGTTTCAAAGAGTCAGCTGATAACCAGCTTTGTAGTTCCTGTTATATCTGATCAGGAGCTTTAGTTTGGCCTGAAAGGCCTCCATTAGACTCTTTGTTTATTCCCCTATCAACATCTCTATGGAGCTAACCAATCAGAGCAGACTGGGCTCTGGTTTCAGACAGAGGGTGAAAAGAGGTGCTGCAGCACAGGCAGTATGAACATCTACAAATTCTGACATTTTTCATGAATATCTGAAAATGTTTACTTTTTCTAAATCTGTTTTTTTTCTCCAAAGAAACCCCGATATTGTGTTTTTTCCCCTGAATATCTCAACTTTTGACTTTACGGGGAATAGCAACATTTTGAGTTTCTGAAAAAATCAAAGATTTCTGAAAAAATCAGAAAAAGACTATAACATTTTTGAGTTTATTCTTAAAATCTCAATCCAATAATTTCAAAATCCTGACTTTTTCCTGAAATTCTCATAATTCAGACTAAAGATTTTGATATTTTTCAGAAAATAGCAGAAATCAGAAATGTTCAGAAACTCTCAATATTGTGACATTTTGGGGGGAAAACAAATTCAAACTTTATCTGAGAATTCTGACTTTTTCAGAAAATGTTGGAACTTTGTCTTTTCCCCTGATAATGTATGCATCTGAAAAGATGTAGAGGGTATCCCAAATCCTCCACCACACACACATTTAACAATAATCCATCAAAGATCACACCGAGGCTCTGGAGTCAGCAGCAGGTCTGAGAGAGAGAAGGCTTCCTGGAGCTCCTCCTTTAATGACTGTCTCTGGCTGCTGATAGGCCAGCTGAGGGTGAGGGGATCCAATCAGCCGCCAGTCTGAGGTGCTCAGGCAGGTTCTGATCAGCTGCTGATTACTTGCAGGGAAACACAGGGGAAAAGAGAAAATAGCAGGAAGACACAACAAACAACAGCCCGCCTGCTGGCACCACGTAACACTGATACAGAGTCATTTATAGAGTTCACATCTTCTAGTTCAGTGTAGAGTTTGTTAAGACCTGAAAAGGTGACCATGTCCATCAAGTCTTAAAGAGTCCTTGTTCCTCTCTCTGTGGTGTTCCCTTTCCTGTAGTGTCTTCTATAGGTGCATGTAGCGACAGCAGGAAACAAACTAAGTCGCTGAGAGGCTGAGGACGGGCCTGTTTGCTGTTGTATGACACGCTAAAAAAGTACTCGCTGAGATCTGAAGCTCTGTTTCGTGGTATGGTAGTTTAATGAAAAAACTTGGTGATCGGACATATACATTGTTATAATCCAAGCAATTGTAATCTTGCAGTCAACAAAAAAAATACAACGGCCCTGTGTCACCCTCTCTTCCACACACCCACACCTCACACAGGTGAACAGGATTATAATGAGTGCCACCCATACCCATGTGACCCAAGCCAACCAATCAATATTGATCATGGCTCCTACAGTGCATGTTGTCATGGCCTGGCAGAAAGGACACGATGTAAAGAAAGATAAGTACTTGTGGGTTATCTGTCGCCCCTTATTTCAAGGTTAATCATCGATACAATTTAATTGATGCAAATACCGGAGTCCAGACGCAGAATATCGAACACTAAGTTGTGGGGATCAACAAGCGTCACAGAGGAACTGCCCGACACCATCTTAAAGGTCCCCTATTATCCTCTTCTTCATCAATATATCACAGGTCTCAGATATATACAGAGCCTGTCTCTGATTGACTGACTGAACATCCACCTGAGGGAGTCTCTCTCTGTTAAACATCAACAATTTGTGATGATACAGTAATGTACATTACCCGCTTGACAATTTGAAATCTATGAACAATTGCTCCGTACCATACACACACATGTGCTGTCTTTGATTCACATCCACAGGTTCAAATGTTTAACTCAGTCAGTGAATCTGGCCTTTTATCACAGGCTGAAATAAAAGTAAGTAGTCTCCATGAATTTAAAATACGTTCTTTTCAGTTTTTCTGTGAGTCTGTGATTTCACATGGTGTACCACAGGGTTCAATCCTAGGTCCTCTCACTTTGTCATTAGATTCAGTTTATCTTTAAGCACAATGAGATAATATGTTATATTGGAACAGCAGCTTGTGTTGTGGTGTTCAAGACCTTTTAAATGACAAGTGTGAATCAATATTCTGATTAGATTAAGATATTTTTAAGCACATTTATCTCTCGATGAAACACCTCTCACTAATCTGACTTCACCTTAACCCCCGTCATAATTGCTAAGTTTTTGTACATTTCAATGTATGTGTCAGTGAGAAGCACAAAGAGAACTAAATGTTTTAAACATGAGAAAAGTACTTTGATGGTTTAAAATTAGTAAAACATGATTCTCTGGCCACGCCCACTGACGTTTATATCAACCAATGAGATGATCTGTGAGATGTTTGAGGAACTAAAAGCACAATCGTCTGATGTTGAGGAGAAGGGCTGAGCAGCAGAGAGGCTGTTTCCTGCTTCACTTCTGCAGAAGGAGAACTCATCTGCTGACTGTTTGACTTCAACATCTCCAAAGACATGTTGCTTTACCTCTGTTTACTCTTCTCTCTCTTCATAGGTGAGTGTTGGAACAGAGATCAAGTCTCATTTAACCCACTGTATTAGCCAGAGATTTCATACCTGGAGGTTTGATTGTGTAAGGCAGCAACCGTTGTGATCTATAAAGACATTCGGTCATGTTTTATCTCAAACTGATCAAAGGTGACAGGAAATTGAAGACCCTCTGTTGAGTCTCTTAATGTTAAAATCTCCTGCAGACTAACTGACATGAGTAATTCTCATTTTGCAGCCCTGGGCTCCATGAACAGCATAAAGCCAGAAAGAAGTGAAGAACATGTTGCAGAGGGCAGAAACATCAGCCTGACATGTAAATATGAGGGGGCTATCTACAATATCCAGTGGTACCGACAATACCAGAGATCCAGACCAGAGTTCCTGCTCTACATCACAGAGGCAGGAGGGATCCATCCCACTGAATCTGATTTTTTCTGCTCACATTGACAAAACAGAGAAACGAGTTGATCTGGAGATCATCTCAGCTAAAGTGACAGACTCTGCTGTGTACTACTGTGCTCTGAGGCCCACAGTGACAGGAAACACCAACACTCTGTACACAAACCTCTGGAGCAAAGACAACACAATACTGCCCAACATCCACCAGAGGGAGCCTCTCTCTGACAAACATCAATAGTTTGTGATGATAAAGTAATGTCATTTACCTGCTCGATCCTTTGAATGATACTGTATGTACATTTCACTATTATGCAAACATGTACTGCCTTTGAGTCACATCCACAGGTTCAAATGTTTAACTCAACCATTGAATATGTCCTTTTATCACACATTGAAATAAAAGTAAGTAGTCTCCATGAACTTAAAATAATATATAATTTCTGTGAGTCTGTGATTTGATGTGGTGTACCACAGGGTTCAATCCTAGGTCCTCTCACTTTCTCATTGGTTTCAGTTAATCTCTGAGCACAATGTGATCATAGGTTCTATTGGAACAGCAGCTTGTTTTGTGGTGTTCAAGACCTTTTAAATATTAAGTGATAAAGCAACATTCTTATTAGATTAAGATCATTTTAAACAGATTTCTCTCTCGATGAAACGCCTCTCACTAATCTGACTTTACATTAACGCAAGTCATTGTTATTGCTACGTTTTTATTTACTAACTGATCAAACAGTTTAAATCACCTCTCTCAATAAACTGCTACACATCAAGGACTTCAGTTTTGATTACTTTTTTTCTTATCTTTATAAAATACATTTCTCTGTTGATCTGTGATTAATCGTGGTGTACCACAGGGTTCAATCCTAGGTCCTCAGTTTTTTTTAATTTACAGACTGCCTTTGCATCTGTCACCCAGGAGGAAGTGGAACTGAGAAGTGAAATACAGATCTAAGAGGAGACAGAGAGATTCAGGGAGGAGCTAAGATGTTCCTGAACTACAGAAGAGAGAGGAACTTCCATATTCACCAGAGTTCAACACAGACCATCATCATCATCTTCATTCAACATGCTGTCATTACATCATTGTTTCATTTTTTTGTTTTTAGTGTCCGTTCTACGAGGTATGTAACATTCTGAGCGAAAACATTTAATTACAGTTTAATTTAATGCGATTTATTAAATGATTACTTTGAATTAATCCTCTCTCCAGTCAGCTGTGAAGATCTCACTCCATCAAAGCAAGAAGAGTCCAGTCCAGAAGGCAGCACTGTTACTCTGTCCTACAGATACTCCAAAACTATAGCAGCTAATGATTATTTCTACTGGTATCGACAATATCCTGGAAAACCACCAGAGTTCCTCATCCTTCACTGGGGAACAAAACCTGCATCAAACTCTCGACTGTCCGTTAAATCAGATGAGGATAAAACCCAGATCTATCTGAGCCTCTCCTCTGCTGCAGTGACAGACTCTGCTGTGTTCTACTGTGCTCTGAGGCCCACAGTGACAGGAAACACCAGCACTCTGTACAAAAACCTTTGGAGCAAAGAGAACACAATACTGCCCAACATCCACCAGAGGGAGTCTCTCTCTGACAGACTTTAGGGAAACAACACAACTAATGTTCAAACAACTCAACCCCCAGCAGAGAGGCCTCCTTTATTTGATGCTTCAACACCACGTTACTTTAAATTCTCTATCACATTTATCCTAATAATGTTCAATTAGAGCATTCAACCAGGTGCCAGACTCCTGATGGACCTTCACCAACACTTCCTGTTTTTCATATTTATTCCCACAGGCCCTGACATCTGCAGTCATCAAACCACTCTTAAAGACAAACCTAGGCGCTTCACTGATGAACATTTATAGGCCGGTTCAAATAAGGAAAAAATGTTTTTTAACAATTAAAAAGTTCTTTTGGCACTTGATAACTGTTTTGATGTGTTCCAGTCACACAGCACTGAGACTGCTCTAATTAACGTTTTAATGACATCCACTTAAACACAGACAGTGGCAGAATCTCACTGTCAGTATTATTAGATCTCAGCGCTGCATTTGAAACTGTTGACCACAACATATTACTAGACCTCGGGCACTGTTTTTATTGGTCTGAATCCTACTGAAAGGACAGGAAAAACGTTGTTTCTATAGGTAACTGAACATCTGAGTGGACGAATATGACCTGTGGTGTTCCTCAAGGCTCCATCCTGGGGACTCTTCTCTTTAACATCTACATGCTTCCAGTAGCTTAGTTAATGGATAACAATGAAATAAGTTACCATAGCTATGCAGACGACACACATGATAACATGATAACAAGGAGGAAGTGTAACTGAGAAGTGAAATACAGATCTAAGAGGAGACAGAGAGATTCAGGGAGGAGCTAAGATGTTCATCAACTATAGAAGAGAGAGGAACTTCCATATTCACCAGAGTTCAACACAGACCCTGAAATCTGCAGTCATCAAACCACTCTTGAAGAACCACCTAGGCACTTCACTGATGAACATTTATAGGCCGGGTAAAATAATTGGAAAAATGTTTTTTAACCTCTTAAGCCCCAAGCCTGTTTTTCAAGTTTCAGGCTCGAAAATGACATGCCCAAAACAAAGGACTATAACTTAACTTCTAAAAGGGTTATATGAATAATTTCTTTTATAAAAGCAAGGTCACATCTGTAAGTTGGATGTAGAAGTGTCAGAATCAATAAAGATGTTTCAGTGTCAGAGTAAATCCAGATGGAACATAGTCAAAAAGTGTACATTTTTGTCTCCGCCCAAATAAAACCCATTACGTATAGTGAAAACCACCCTTGAATGATGGGTTAGTAGCCTAAAAGCTTTAGGAATCCAAAGTATAACATATAATAAGTACCCTGTATCAAGATTGAGGCAAACAAGTGAGAATTTACCTTTTTAGAGAGATTTAGCAACAAAAAGTCCAAGCGGACTAAGCTTTGGGCACATTTGGGTACATTTGGTTCCATCAGTGCCATTGAACCTTTTTCAGGTACCAGAATGTAAAAATCATTGTATAACATGTAATCATCACTATAGGTATTCATTCCACCCAAAAACATTAATAAAATAATTGTGAAAAAAAATTAAGTGTTTGGGAAGTTCCCTCTTTGCATGAGATGCATGTTACTTGCACAATACAAATTAGGAAACGTAGGAAACATTTGACTCCAACTGGAGCAGATTTATTTACATTTTTTTAGCAACACACTATACCACAATTATTTTGTGGTTAAAAAAAATAAACTTTATACAAACCCTGAATGCTACAGTATTACTCCAGTAAGTCATGCCATGCCCTGTAACAGTTCTTTTTGGTAGTGAAGCACAGAGGGACCTGCAACTTCCTGCAGTACACAGGGGTATTCACCCATCTGTTGCCAGCATCAGAACCTCCTGCAGTACCTCCTGGCCTTGGTGGCATCTTCCCCATAATACTCCAGAAGCCATCTCCTCATCACCTTCCTCACTGTGAAAACAAATGTGGAAAAAACAAATAGATTCATTCTCTGGCTTGTACTTTCAAAAATGTAACTCAAATCAGAAATAATTTCTCTACAACAACAGAACATACATTTTGAGTGTGTGAAATAACATTATATCACTCAAAATGTATACTCTGTAAATTATGTGAGACGGGGTTCATATCATCTTTTCAATATTTAATAATATTCCGTCTGTCATATATTTATATTTTATATATGCATGAGTGTATATATATATATATATATATATATATATATATATATATATATATATATAATATAAGTAATAATTGTAAGTCGCTTTGGATAAAAGCGTCAGCTAAATTAAATGTAATGTAAGACCGTGTTAAAGTCAACATGTATATGTCTTGTTTATTTCAACAACAAGAAACGGCATCCATCTTCTTTGTTTGTTGTTGAGTGTGTGAAAGAACATTATATCACAAGATAGATGCCGTCGTGTTATTGTCACGTGTGTGAAATTATTATAGATGAATACACTCTTACACCAAATAAATAAGTAATAGATACAAACAGAGAGATTACATACCTTTCCGGTGACGGAGGTTCATAATCAGAGTCATTACTGTCCCCTTTATGCGTGACGAGATCACTATCTTCCGACGGAAAGTCCTGAAATACGATGTCCAATGCCTCCTCGACGGACACAAAAGTCTTCTTTCTGGCTGCCATTGTTACAATGAAGACAAAGAAAACAAATCCTGCTGATCGATCTGCCGTTCTCTGCTCTCCTGTCGCCGCGGGACATGCTATGCTATGCTATGCTATGCTGCGTAAAAAGAGTGGGCGTGTGCGTAAACCAGCTATACTGCCTTTACTTATACTTACGCAAGATCCTATCTCTGGAACCCATTGGTCGATTTGGGTGATTGACACCTTTTTTGAATCGTTAGAGCCAATCGAATCGAGTGGCAGTTTCAAAATACGTAAATACGTTACGCCTGCGGAGGCGGAGCTATGCGTAAACTGCATCTCCCGTAGCTGAAGCCACGGACTGTTAATCGTTGGACCTACTCTTCTGCCGTGAATGTAAGGATTGATTATCAGTAATCATTTTAAAGTGACAAGAGACATTGGATTAACCTTGAGCAGCGTTTGTATTCCTTTGAACACAACTTTTGATAAAAAAACCCGCCAAGGTAAGACCTTATTATTGTCATGGATTTGAAAACTGATATTGTTTACTTGCTATGTTCTGGCTGCAAGCTCAGTTAATGTTGTGCCTGTAGTGATGGGGTGTATACCCATGGAATCTGTGGAATCTCAGCTTTCAGAAGATGTGTTGTTTGTGCAGAAAGTATGAATTATAAATGATCGTTTTTGTGAGTTATGAACAGAAATAGCAATTGCACGTTGTTGCTATGGGTTCATTTAGAGGCTTCTTGTGAGACTTATTTTTCGAAAAACTATTTTTTTTTCGTATCGTCAGTTAGTTGTACAGCACTTTGGCTCGACCAAACATCGTTTTTAAATGTGCTATATAAATAAAACTTGATTTGATTTAGCCAAGTTTCTAATAAAGCCCTTTGTTGCCTCCCACAAAAATCTCGGGTCAGACACTGACCCCTTGTTGAACCCCACAAACTTGCTGAGGTTAGTTTCAAACTGAGACTTGTATGTTTCGTCACGCAGCAGTGAGGAGTTAAAACGCCATTTTAAATATTGAGTGATGAAGCAACATTCGTATTAGATTAAGATCCTTTTAAACAGATTTGTCTCTAGATGAAACACCTCACACTAATCTGACTTAACGTTAACGGAAGTCATTCTTATTAGTACGTTTTTATTCACTGACTTTGGATCAAACACTTTAAATCACCTCTCTCAATAAAATGGTACACATCAAGGACATCAGTTTTGATTACTTGTTTTCTTATCTTTATAAAATACAATTCTCTGTTGGTCTGTGATTAATCGTGGTGTACCACAGGGTTCAATCCTAGGTCCTCTGATTTTTAATTTACAGACTGCCTTCGGATCTGTCACCCAGCAGGAAGTGTAACTGAGAAGTGAAATACAGATCTAAGAGGAGACAGAGAGATTCAGGGAGGAGCTAAGATGTTCCTGAACTATAGAAGAGAGAAGAACTTCCATATTCACCAGAGTTCAACACAGACCATCATCATCACCTTCATTCAACATGCTGTCATTACACTATTATTTACATTCCCTACTGTTAGTTTCCATTCTAAGAGGTACGTAACATTCTGCATGAAGACATTAACTTCTAATGTTGATCAAATGTGATCTATTAACTGAGTCTTTTGAATTACTCCTCTCTTCAGGGGTCAGCTGTGAAGATCTCACTGCATTACAGAGAGAAGAGTTCAGTCCAGAAGGCAGCTCTGTTACTCTGTTCTACAGATACTCCAAACAAGCAACTGGTGGTGATGAGTTTTACTGGTATCGACAATATCCAGGAGAACCACCAGAGTTCATCATCTCTCATTTAGGAACTGGAAACATTATGAATAATCTGATCCCTGGATTGAAGATTACAGTGGAGTCAAACCAAATCAATCTGAGCCTCTCCTCTGCTGCAGTGACAGACTCTGCTGTGTTCTACTGTGCTGTGAGGCCCACAGTGACAGGAAACACCAACACTCTGTACAAAAGCACCAGCTGACACACTGACAAGCTGCTAGAAGCCTTTTCTCCACACTGTTGTACTGAGCTGTTCACCTCCACTAGAGGGCCACATTATGAAGTAGGCGGTGCACGTCTTCTGCACTGTGTTCAACCATCCAGTCAATAATAAGTGCTGCTGTGAAGAGAACCATCCTCACACTGAATGCTGAACATCAGCTACTTCCTGCTGCTGATTTAAACCTTGGTGTAGAGATGGAACATTGGCTGTGGATTATTCTTGCTGCTCTCTCCTTTGGTAAGATAGAAACTACAACATGTTTCTAGGTAACTGTTTAAAGCTACTGATTGTTCTCCTTTAATCCATCATCTGTATTGATTCATCTCTTCCTCTGCATGGTCTCTTCTTCCCCAGAGTGTAAAGGACAAGACACAGTGACCCAGACAACAGGAGAAGTCAGCGCTACTGAAGGAGACACAGTTACACTTGGCTGCACATTTCAGACATCTAATACAGCCTCTCTGTTCTGGTACAAACAAGAAGTCAATGGTTACCCAAAGTACATGCTGATGCGTATCTCAACAACTGGAGTTAATGCTGCAGAGTTCAAGAAAGACAAATTTGATGCTACAATCAACAAGACATCAGTTCCTCTGCAGATCTCCTCTGCTGCAGTGACAGACTCTGCTGTGTACTACTGTGCTCTGCAGCCCACAGTGACAGGAAACACCAACACTCTGTACAAAAACCTCTGGAGCAAAGACAACACAGTACTGCACAGCATCCACCAGAGGGAGCCTCTCTCTCTCAGATTTGAGCAGATAAGACATCTAACGTTCAAACAACTCATCCACCAGCAGAGGCTTCCTTTCTCTTCACTGCTGGTTCATTCTCTATCTCTGCAATACATATGTATATGTTGGTCTGACTCTCTTTCAATATTAAAAGATAGGTATTCTTGTAAAATAAATCACATTTTTCTGACTGGATCTGAATGTGTTGTGGACTTGCAGAAGGTTTACGACCGTCCTCCCTGAGTGTGGAAGTACTGAAGGACTTTAGGCAGGGGTCGAGTTATAATCTGAGCTTTATGGGGGTCTTTAAAACTAACTTTAGTGGCGGAGATAAATATATAAATAACAGTCGGGTAATAACGTTAATAACGGGTGATATTTGTTTTTCTTTTAGCCTATTTACCTCGTTAATGTAAATAAAGCTCATTACATTGAAAAATGCATTATTTGTGATTAAAATAATGGTTGTTGGTAATGTATTAGGGACCCCCACAGTTGTATGACTTCCCTGCTTTCATAGGAGCTCAGACCCTCCTTCTGTGATCAGCTCCCATTGGCTCCCACATAACTCCAACCTTGAGTTCAGGGTACAAGGGTCATTCACATATTCAGTCTATCTGTAACCGGAGAAAGAACTTCCACCATGTACTCCACCATGTACTCGGTGAAAACATTCTCCAGAGAGTGCTGCTCTCTGCCATGTGGTCCCATGTTAGCGAGTGTGTACCACAGGGTTCAATCCTAGGTCCTCTCACTTTCTCATTGGTTTCAGTTTATCTCTGAGCACAATGTGATCGTAGGTTTTATTGGAACAAAAGCTCGTGTTGTGGTGATCAATACCTTTTTAAATGTTGGGTATGAAGTACAATTCTCATTATATTAAGATCATTTAAAAAAGATTTCTCTCTCGTTGAAACACCTCTCACTAATCTGACTTCACGTTAACGCCCATCATTGTTATTATTACGTTTTTATTAATTGACTGATTAAACACTTTAAATCACCTCTCTTAATAAACTGGTACACATCAAGGACTTAAGTTTTGATTGCTTTTGTTCTTATCTTTATAAAACAAGTTTCTCTGTTGGTCTGTGATTAATCGTGGTGTACCACAGGGTTTCAAACCTAGGTCTTCTCATGTTATATTTACAGACTGCCTTTGGATCGGTCAGCCAGTAGGAAGTGTCACTGAGAGAAGTGAAATACGGATCTAAGAGGAGACAGAGAGATTCAGGGAGGAGCTAAGATGTTCCTGAACTATAGAAGAGAGAGGAACTTCCATATTCACCAGAGTTCAACACAGACCATCATCATCACCTTCATTCAACATGCTGTCCCTGCAGAACTCTGCATTTTCTCTGATGTTGTTTGCAATCTTATCAGGTTTGTTGCACTCTTGCTTTCTGACTGTGGTTTCGCTAAAATAACTTTTATAACATTAAATAACAGAGTTAATCGTTCCCTTAGGCGTCACCTGTGAAGATTTGACTCCAGTCAAAACAGAAGTGTTCAGTTCAGAAGGCAGCTCTGTTACTCTGTCCTACAAAGCTGGATCTAATACTTATTATTACTTCTGGTATCGAAAATATCCTGGAGAACCACCAGAGTTCCTCATCTCACACTCTGCTTCAGGCGCTGTAGGAACTAACCCAATCCCTGGACTGAATATTACCGTGAAGTCAAACCGAATCAATTTGATCATCTCCTCTGTTGCAGTGACAGACTCTGCTGTGTTCTACTGTGCTCTGAGGCCCACAGTGACAGGAAACACCAACACTCTGTACACAAACCTCTGGAGCAAAGACAACACAGTACTGATCAACATCCACCAGAGGGAGTCTCTCTCTGTCAGACCTCAGCAGAGTTTATCAGTCTTCTTTATACTCGCTGTAGCTCAGAGTTTCTCAACCTGCAGATATGATGCATCTGGTTATCTCAGTGTTGCTGGCTGCTATGAGTCTTGGTATGAACTCTTTGACATCAGTCCAACATTGAGTTGATTCTCTAACATGTCCCTGATACTGTTTGTTGCTGTTTTACAGAATGCAGAGCCCAAAGAAACAACGTGCTGCAACCTGAAGCAGAAAAGACTGCTACTAAAGGAGAGGCAGTAACACTTGGCTGTCACTATAACACCTCTTCATCAAATGACTATCTCTTCTGGTACAAACAGCACGGAGACCACAGCCTCACATTCATCCTGAGCCGCTTTAAGATCGGCACGGGGACAACAGTGGACGAGGACAAATTCTCATCCACACTGGATTCAAGCTTAAGATCTGTTCCTCTGAAGATCCAGAAGCTTCAGCTGTCTGACTCTGCTGTGTACTACTGTGCTCTGCAGCCCACAGTGACAGGAAACACCAACACTCTGTACACAAACCTCTGGAGCAAAGACAACACAGTACTGCACAGCATCCACCAGAGGGAGCCTCTCTGTGTTCACCTTCAGCAGGATGTGATGATACAGTCGAGATTAGATTCTCTAAGACTCACAGCTGTGATGAAGAGCTCCAGAAACTCATTGGACATCCGAGTCTCCTCCTGCTGACTGCAGAGCTTCATGACTGACACCTCTCTGATTCCAGCTGTGAACATCAGACCAAACACAACTCACTTAACGTTTCCATACTGAACAACCACAGCGTTCCCCTCTGTGAACATGGAGAAACTGGCTGCAATTCTGCTCTGTTCAGCTCTTATAGGTACGTATGTTTCTGACAGGAGAAGGGGCAATATGAAGACCTTTTCAAAGCATTACACATCCAGTTTGGATTTTGGATTAACGCTTTACAGCAAAGTTGTTTTTTCATTAAGGAATTGATGGGTCCGTGACTTTGGAGCTGTAATGATAGCATGATGTTTTCCTCTCTAGGTAACAGCTTGGAAGATGCTATTACTGCCAGCAGTGCTGAAGTGTGTTCCTCAGAGGGCCGTAGTGTTACTCTGTCCTGTACATATTCAGTTAAAGCTGATAATCTCCAGTGGTACAGACAGGATCCTGGATCAGCTCCTCAGTTCCTCCTCCTGATCACTGACACAACACAGCCTTACGTGGTGGAAGCAAAACCTCCAATCCCTCGACTGAAAGCCACACTGAACCAGGAGAAAAAACAAGTGGATCTGCAGATCTCCTCTGCTGCAGTGACAGACTCTGCTGTGTTCTACTGTGCTCTGAGGCCCACAGTGACAGGAAACACCAACACTCTGTACACAAACCTCTGGAGCAAAGACAACACAATACTGATCAACATCCACCAGAGGGAGTCTCTCTCTGACAGACTTTAGGGAAACAACACAACTAATGTTCAAACAACTCAACCCCCAGCAGAGAGGCCTCCTTTATTTGATGCTTCAACACCACGTTACTTTAACTTATCTCTCACATGTATCCTAATAATGTTCAATTAGAGCATTCCACCAGGTGCCAGACTCCTGATGGACCTTCACCAACACTTCCTGTTTTTCATATTTATTCCCACAGGCCCTGAAATCTGCAGTCATCAAACCACTCTTAAAGACAAACCTAGGCGCTTCACTCATGAACATTTATAGGCCGGGTAAAATAATTGGAAACATGTTTTTTAACAATTAAAAAGCTGTTTTGGCACTTGATAACTGTTTTGATGTGTTCCATTCACACAGCACTGAGACTGCTCTAATTAACGTTTTAATGACATCCACTTAAACACAGACAGTGGCAGAATCTCACTGTCAGTATTATTAGATCTCAGCGCTGCATTTGAAACTGTTGACCACAACATATTACTAGACCTCGGGCACTGTTTTTATTGGTCTGAATCCTACTGAAAGGACAGGAAACACTTTGTTTCTATAGGTAACTAAACATCTGAGTGGACGAATATGACCTGTGGTATTCCTCAAGGCTCCATCCTGGGGACTCTTCTCTTTTACATCTACATGCTTCCAGTAGCTTAGTTAATGGATAACAATGAAATAAGTTACCATAGCTATGCAGACGACACACATGATAACATGATAACAAGGAGGAAGTGTAACTGAGAAGTGAAATACAGATCTAAGAGGAGACAGAGAGATTCAGGGAGGAGCTAAGATGTTCATCAACTATAGAAGAGAGAGGAACTTCCATATTCACCTTCATTCAACATGCTGTCCCTGCAGAACTCAGCTTTTTCTCTGATATGTTTTTCAATCTTATCCGGTTTGTTGCACTCTTGCTTTCTGACTGTGGTTTTGCTAAAATGACTTTTATTACATTAAATAACAGAGTTCATCTTTCTCTTAGGCGCCAGCTGTGACGATCTGACTCCAGTCAAAACAGAAGAGTTCAGTCCAGAAGGCAGCTCTTTTACTCTGTCCTACAGATACTCCAAAGACGCAACTGGAAGTGATTATTTCTTCTGGTATCGACAATATCCAGGAGAACCACCAGAGTTCCTCCTGTCTATCTCAGGGCTTAATTTCACAAACAAAGCAGAATCACTAGGATCGGACACCAGGTTCTTCACTGACCTGTCTGAAGGAAAGGAACGAGTGGTTCTGCAGATCTCCTCTGCTGCAGTGACAGACTCTGCTGTGTTCTACTGTGCTGTGAGGCCCACAGTGACAGGAAACACCAACACGCTGTACACAAACCTCTGGAGCAAAGACAACACAATACTGCCCAACATCCACCAGAGGGAGTCTCTCTCTGTCAGACTTTAGGGAAACAACACAACTAATGTTCAAACAACTCAACCCCCAGCAGAGAGGCCTCCTTTATTTGATGCTTCAACACCACGTTACTTTAACTTATCTCTCACATGTATCCTAATAATGTTCAATGAGAGCATTCAAGCAGGTGCCAGACTCCTGATGGACCTTCACCAACACTTCCTGTTTTTCATATGTATTCCCACAGGCCCTGAAATCTGCAGTCATCAAACCACTCTTGAAGAACCACCTAGGCGCTTCACTGATGAACATTTATAGGCCGGGTCAAATAATTGGAAAAATGTTTTTTAACCTCTTAAGCCCCAAGCCTGTTTTTTCAAGTTTCAGGCTCGAAAATGACATGCCCAAAACAAAGGACTATAACTTAACTTCTAAAAGGGTTATATGAATAATTTCTTTTATAAAAGCAAGGTCACATCAGTAAGTTGGATGTAGAAGTGTCAGAATCAATAAAGATGTTTCAGTGTCAGAGTAAATCCAGATGGAACATAGTCAAAAAGTGTAAATCTTTGTCTCCGCCCAAATAAAACCCATTACTTATAGTGAAAACCACCCTTGAATGATGGGCTAGTAGCCTAAAAGCTTTAGGAATCCAAAGTATAACATATAATAAGTACCCTGTATCAAGATTGAGGCAAAACAAGTGAGAATTTACCTTTTTAGAGAGATTTAGCAACAAAAAGTCCAAGCGGACTAAGCTTTGGGCACATTTGGGTACATTTGGTTCCATCAGTGCCATTGAACCTTTTTCAGGTACCAGAATGTAAACATCATTGTATAACATGTAATCATCACTATAGGTATTCATTCCACCCAAAAACATTAATAAAATAATTGTGAAAAAAAATTAAGTGTGTGGGAAGTTCCCTCTTTGCATGAGATGCATGTTACTTGCACAATACAAATTAGGAAACGTAGGAAACATTTGACTCCAACTGGAGCAGATTTATTTACATTTTTTTAGCAACACACTATACCACAAGCATTTTTTGGGTAAAAAAAATAAACTTTATACAAACCCTGAATGCTACAGTATTACTCCAGTAAGTCATGCCATGCCCTGTAACAGTTCTTTTTGGTAGTGAAGCACAGAGGGACCTGCCACTTCCTGCAGTACACAGGGGTCTTCACCCATCTGTTGCCAGCATCAGAACCTCCTGCAGTACCTCCTGGCCTTGGTGGCATCTTCCCCATAATACTCCAGAAGCCATCTCCTCATCACCTTCCTCACTGTGAAAACAAATGTGGAAAAAACAAATAGATTCATTCTCTGGCTTGTACTTTCAAAAATGTAACTCAAATCAGAAATAATTTCTCTACAACAACAGAACATACATTTTGAGTGTGTGAAATAACATTATATCACTCAAAATGTATACTCTGTAAATTATGTGAGACGGGGTTCATACCATCTTTTCAATATTTAATAATATTCCGTCTGTCATATATTTATATTTTATATATGCATGAGTGTATATATATATATATATATATATATATATATATATATATATATATATATATATAATATAAGTAATAATTGTAAGTCGCTTTGGATAAAAGCGTCAGCTAAATGAAATGTAATGTAAGACCGTGTTAAAGTCAACATGTATATGTCTTGTTTATTTCAACAACAAGAAATGGCATCCATCTTCTTTGTTTGTTGTTGAGTGTGTGAAAGAACATTATATCACAAGATGGATGCCGTCGTGTTATTGTCACGTGTGTGAAATTACTATAGATGAATACACTCTTACACCAAATAAATAAGTAATAGATACAAACAGAGAGATTACATACCTTTCCGGTGACGGAGGTTCATAATCAGAGTCATTACTGTCCCCTTTATGCGTGACGAGATCACTATCTTCCGACGGAGAGTTCTGAAATACGATGTCCAATGCCTCCTCGACGGACACAAAAGTCTTCTTTCTGGCTGCCATTGTTACAATGAAGACAAAGAAAACAAATCCTGCTGATCGATCTGCCGTTCTCTGCTCTCCTGTCGCCGCGGGACATGCTATGCTATGCTATGCTATGCTGCGTAAAAAGAGTGGGCGTGTGCGTAAACCAGCTATACTGCCTTTACTTATACTTACGCAAGATCCTATCTCTGGAACCCATTGGTCGATTTGGGTGATTGACACCTTTTTTGAATCGTTAGAGCCAATCGAATCGAGTGGCAGTTTCAAAATACGTAAATACGTTACGCCTGCGGAGGCGGAGCTATGCGTAAACTGCATCTCCCGTAGCTGAAGCCACGGACTGTTAATCGTTGGACCTACTCTTCTGCCGTGAATGTAAGGATTGATTATCAGTAATCATTTTAAAGTGACAAGAGACATTGGATTAACCTTGAGCAGCGTTTGTATTCCTTTGAACACAACTTTTGATAAAAAAACCCGCCAAGGTAAGACCTAATTATTGTCATGGATTTGAAAACTGATATTGTTTACTTGCTATGTTCTGGCTGCAAGCTCAGTTAATGTTGTGCCTGTAGTGATGGGGTGTATACCCATGGAATCTGTGGAATCTCAGCTTTCAGAAGATGTGTTGTTTGTGCAGAAAGTATGAATTATAAATGATCGTTTTTGTGAGTTATGAACAGAAATAGCAATTGCACGTTGTTGCTATGGGTTCATTTAGAGGCTTCTTGTGAGACTTATTTTTCGAAAAACTATTTTTTTTTCGTATTGTCAGTTAGTTGTACAGCACTTTGGCTCGACCAAACATCGTTTTTAAATGTGCTATATAAATAAAACTTGATTTGATTTAGCCAAGTTTCTAATAAAGCCCTTTGTTGCCTCCCACAAAAATCTCGGGTCAGACACTGACCCCTTGTTGAACCCCACAAACTTGCTGAGGTTAGTTTCAAACTGAGACTTGTATGTTTCGTCACGCAGCAGTGAGGAGTTAAAACGCCATTTTAAATATTGAGTGATGAAGCAACATTCGTATTAGATTAAGATCCTTTTAAACAGATTTGTCTCTAGATGAAACACCTCACACTAATCTGACTTAACGTTAACGGAAGTCATTCTTATTAGTACGTTTTTATTCACTGACTTTGGATCAAACACTTTAAATCACCTCTCTCAATAAAATGGTACACATCAAGGACAACAGTTTTGATTACTTGTTTTCTTATCTTTATAAAATACAATTCTCTGTTGGTCTGTGATTAATCGTGGTGTACCACAGGGTTCAATCCTAGGTCCTCTGATTTTTAATTTACAGACTGCCTTCGGATCTGTCACCCAGCAGGAAGTGTAACTGAGAAGTGAAATACAGATCTAAGAGGAGACAGAGAGATTCAGGGAGGAGCTAAGATGTTCCTGAACTATAGAAGAGAGAAGAACTTCCATATTCACCAGAGTTCAACACAGACCATCATCATCACCTTCATTCAACATGCTGTCATTACACTATTATTTACATTCCCTACTGTTAGTTTCCATTCTAAGAGGTACGTAACTTTCTGCATGAAAACGTTAACTTCTAATGTTGATCAAATGTGATCTATTAACTGAGTCTTTTGAATTACTCCTCTCTTCAGGGGTCAGCTGTGAAGATCTCACTGCATTACAGAGAGAAGAGTTCAGTCCAGAAGGCAGCTCTGTTACTCTGTTCTACAGATACTCCAAACAAGCAACTGGTGGTGATGAGTTTTACTGGTATCGACAATATCCAGGAGAACCACCAGAGTTCATCATCTCTCATTTAGGAACTGGAAACATTATGAATAATCTGATCCCTGGATTGAAGATTACAGTGGAGTCAAACCAAATCAATCTGAGCATCTCCTCTGCTGCAGTGACAGACTCTGCTGTGTTCTACTGTGCTGTGAGGCCCACAGTGACAGGAAACACCAACACTCTGTACAAAAGCACCAGTTGACACACTGACAAGCAGCTAGAAGCCTTTTCTCCACACTGTTGTACTGAGCTGTTCACCTCCACTAGAGGGCCACATTATGAAGTAGGCGGTGCACGTCTTCTGCACTGTGTTCAACCATCCAGTCAATAATAAGTGCTGCTGTGAAGAGAACCATCCTCACACTGAATGCTGAACATCAGCTACTTCCTGCTGCTGATTTAAACCTTGGTGTAGAGATGGAACATTGGCTGTGGATTATTCTTGCTGCTCTCTCCTTTGGTAAGATAGAAACTACAACATGTTTCTAGGTAACTGTTTAAAGCTACTGATTGTTCTCCTTTAATCCATCATCTGTATTGATTCATCTCTTCCTCTGCATGGTCTCTTCTTCCCCAGAGTGTAAAGGACAAGACACAGTGACCCAGACAACAGGAGAAGTCAGCGCTACTGAAGGAGACACAGTTACACTTGGCTGCACATTTCAGACATCTAATACAGCCTCTCTGTTCTGGTACAAACAAGAAGTCAATGGTTACCCAAAGTACATGCTGATGCGTATCTCAACAACTGGAGTTAATGCTGCAGAGTTCAAGAAAGACAAATTTGATGCTACAATCAACAAGACATCAGTTGTTCTGCAGATCTCCTCTGCTGCAGTGACAGACTCTGCTGTGTACTACTGTGCTCTGCAGCCCACAGTGACAGGAAACACCAACACTCTGTACAAAAACCTCTGGAGCAAAGACAACACAGTACTGCACAGCATCCACCAGAGGGAGCCTCTCTCTCTCAGATTTGAGCAGATAAGACATCTAACGTTCAAACAACTCATCCACCAGCAGAGGCTTCCTTTCTCTTCACTGCTGGTTCATTCTCTATCTCTGCAATACATATGTATATGTTGGTCTGACTCTCTTTCAATATTAAAAGATAGGTATTCTTGTAAAATAAATCACATTTTTCTGACTGGATCTGAATGTGTTGTGGACTTGCAGAAGGTTTACGACCGTCCTCCCTGAGTGTGGAAGTACTGAAGGACTTTAGGCAGGGGTCGAGTTATAATCTGAGCTTTATGGGGGTCTTTAAAACTAACTTTAGTGGCGGAGATAAATATATCAATAACAGCCGGGTAATAACGTTAATAACGGGTGATATTTGTTTTTCTTTTAGCCTATTTACCTCGTTAATGTAAATAAAGCTCATTACATTGAAAAATGCATTATTTGTGATTAAAATAATGGTTGTTGGTAATGTATTAGTGACCCCCACAGTTGTATGACTTCCCTGCTTTCATAGGAGCTCAGACCCTCCTTCTGTGATCAGCTCCCATTGGCTCCCACATAACTCCAACCTTGAGTTCAGGGTACCAGTGTCATTCACATATTCAGTCTATCTGTAACCGGAGGAAGAACTTCCACCATGTACTCCACCATGTACTCGGTGAAAACATTCTCCAGAGAGTGCTGCTCTCTGCCATGTGGTCCCATGTTAGCGAGTGTGTACCACAGGGTTCAATCCTAGGTCCTCTCACTTTCTCATTGGTTTCAGTTTATCTCTGAGCACAATGTGATCGTAGGTTTTATTGGAACAAAAGCTTGTGTTGTGGTGATCAATACCTTTTTAAATGTTGGGTATGAAGTACAATTCTCATTATATTAAGATCATTTAAAAAAGATTTCTCTCTCGTTGAAACACCTCTCACTAATCTGACTTCACGTTAACGCCCATCATTGTTATTATTACGTTTTTATTAATTGACTGATTAAACACTTTAAATCACCTCTCTTAATAAACTGGTACACATCAAGGACTTAAGTTTTGATTGCTTTTGTTCTTATCTTTATAAAACAAGTTTCTCTGTTGGTCTGTGATTAATCGTGGTGTACCACAGGGTTCAAACCTAGGTCTTCTCATGTTCTATTTACAGACTGCCTTTGGATCGGTCAGCCAGTAGGAAGTGTCACTGAGAGAAGTGAAATACGGATCTAAGAGGAGACAGAGAGATTCAGGGAGGAGCTAAGATGTTCCTGAACTATAGAAGAGAGAGGAACTTCCATATTCACCAGAGTTCAACACAGACCATCATCATCACCTTCATTCAACATGCTGTCCCTGCAGAACTCAGCATTTTCTCTGATGTTGTTTGCAATCTTATCAGGTTTGTTGCACTCTTGCTTTCTGACTGTGGTTTTGCTAAAATAACTTTTATAACATTAAATAACAGAGTTAATCCTTCCCTTAGGCGCCAGCTGTGAAGATTTGACTCCAGTCAAAACAGAAGTGTTCAGTTCAGAAGGCAGCTCTGTTACTCTGTCCTACAAAGCTGGATCTAATACTAATTATTACTTCTGGTATCGAAAATATCCTGGAGAACCACCAGAGTTCCTCATCTCACACTCTGCTTCAGGCGCTGTAGGAACTAACCCAATCCCTGGACTGAATATTACAGTGAAGTCAAACCGAATCAATTTGATCATCTCCCCTGCTGCAGTGACAGACTCTGCTGTGTTCTACTGTGCTCTGAGGCCCACAGTGACAGGAAACACCAACACTCTGTACAAAAACCTCTGGAGCAAAGACAACACAATACTGATCAACATCCACCAGAGGGAGTCTCTCTCTGACAGACTTTAGGGAAACAACACAACTAATGTTCAAACAACTCAACCCCCAGCAGAGAGGCCTCCTTTATTTGATGCTTCAACACCACGTTACTTTAATTTATCTCTTACATTTCTCCTAATAATGTTCAATTAGAGCATTCCACCAGGTGCTAGACTCCTGATGGACCTTCACCAACACTTCCTGTTTTTCATATTTATTCCCACAGGCCCTGAAACCTGCAGTCATCAAACCACTCTTAAAGACAAACCTAGGCACTTCACTGATGAAAGTTTATAGGCCGGGTAAAATAATAAAAAAGTTCAACAACTGAAAGACTGTATTGGAACTAAATAACTGTTTTGATGTGTTCCAGTCACACAGCACTGAGACTGCTCTAATTAACGTTTTAATGACATCCACTTAAACACAGACAGTGGCAGAATCTCACTGTCAGTATTATTAGATCTCAGCGCTGCATTTGAAACTGTTGACCACCACATATTACTAGACCGACTGGAAAACTGGATGGGACTCGGGCACTGTTTTTATTGGTCTGAATCCTACTGAAAGTACAGGAAACACTTTGTTTCTATAGGTAACTGAACAACTGACTGGACGAATATGACCTGTGGGGTTCCTCAAGGCTCCATCATGGGGACTCTTCTCTTTAACATTTACATGCTTCCACTAGCTTAGTTAATGGATAACAATGAAATAAGTTACCATAGCTATGCAGATGACACACACATGATAACATGATAACCAGGAGGAAGTGTAACTGAGAGAAGTAAAATACAGATCTAAGAATCCAGAGAGCTGCGTGTTCGGTTACGAATTTATTTTAAACTCCTTTTATCTGTTTTCAAAGCACGAAATGGGCTGGCTCCGGTTTATGCCGAACTCCTCCATCGCCACACCCCAGCCAGAGCTTTAAAATGTGCTGAGCAGCTGCTGCTGACAGTGCCCAATACCAGGCTCAAAACTCGAGGGGACCGAGCCGTCGCAGCAGCTGGCCCGAGGCTCTGGAACAGTCTGTCCCTACATGTGAGGTCAGCCCAGAACCTAGGGGGTTTTAAACCTTCACTGAAGACACACTTCTTCTCTCTGGCCTTCTAGTCAGAGCTGAGCATGTCACCTGACATTTCTATGTGTTTTGTCATTATATTTCTGTCATAAATTCTTATGTTATTCTAGTGTGCCTTTAGTACATGTACAGCACTTTGGCTCAACCGAAAATTGTTTTTAAATGTGCTATATAAGTAAAACTTGATTTGATAAACAACTGAGTGGACAAATTTGACCTGTGGGATTCCTCAAGGCTCCACCCTGGGGACTCTTCTCTTTTACATCTACATGTTTCCACTAGCTTAGTTAATGGATAACAATGAAATAAGTTACCATAGCTATGCAGACGACACACACGTGATAACACGGAGAAAATAAACTGAGAGAAGTGAAATACGGATCTAAGAGGAGACAGAGAGATTCTGGGAGGAGCTAAGATGTTCCTGAACTATAGAAGAGAGAGGAACTTCCATATTCAACAGAGTTCAACACAGACCATCATCATCACCTTCATTCAACATGCTGTCCCTGCAGAACTCTGCATTTTCTCTGATGTTGTTTGCAATCTTCTCCGGTTAGTTACACTCTGGATAAAACATCAGTGTCATTGCTTTCTGAGTGTGGTTTTGCTAAAATGAATTTTATAACATGAAATAACAGAGTTAATCTTTCCCTCAGGCGTCAGCTGTGAAGATCTGACTCCAGTCAAAACAGAAGTGTTCAGTTCAGAAGGCAGCTCTGTTACTCTGTCCTACAAAGCTGGATCTAATGTTTTGTATTACTTCTGGTATCGAGAATATCCTGGAGAACCACCAGAGTTCCTCATCTCACACTTTGCTTCAGGCGCTGTATTAACTAACCCAATCCCTGGACTGAATATTACAGTGAAGTCAAACCGAATCAATTTGATCATCTCCTCTGCTGCAGTGACAGACTCTGCTGTGTTCTACTGTGCTCTGAGGCCCACAGTGACAGGAAACACCAACACTCTGTACACAAACCTCTGGAGCAAAGACAACACAGTACTGCACAGTATCCACCAGAGGGAGTCTCTCTCTGTCAGACTTCAGCAGAGTTTATCAGTCCTCTTTATACTCGCTGTAGCTCAGAGTTTCTCAACCTGCAGATATGATGCATCTGGTTATCTCAGTGTTGCTGGCTGCTATGAGTCTTGGTATGAACGCTTTGACATCAGTCCAACATTGAGATGATTCTCTAACAAGTCCCTGATACTGTTTGTTGCTGTTTTACAGAATGCAGAGCCCAAAGAGACAACGTGCTGCAACCTGAAGCAGAAAAGACTGCTACTAAAGGAGAGGCAGTAACACTTGGCTGTCACTATAACACCTCTTCATCAAATGACTATCTCTTCTGGTACAAACAGCACGGAGACCACAGCCTCACATTCATCCTGAGCCGCTTTAAGATTGGCACGGGGACAACAGTGGACGAGGACAGATTCTCATCCACACTGGATTCAAGCTTAAGATCTGTTCCTCTGAAGATCCAGAAGCTTCAGCTGTCTGACTCTGCTGTGTACTACTGTGCTCTGCAGCCCACAGTGACAGGAAACACCAACACTCTGTACACAAACCTCTGGAGCAAAGACAGCACAGTACTGCACAGCATCCACCAGAGGGAGCCTCTCTGTGTTCACCTTCAGCAGGATGTGATGATACAGTCGAGATTAGATTCTCTAAGACTCACAGCTGTGATGAAGAGCTCCAGAAACTCATTGGACATCCGAGTCTCCTCCTGCTGACTGCAGAGCTTCATGACTGACACCTCTCTGATTCCAGCTGTGAACATCAGACCAAACATAACTCACTTAACGTTTCCATACTGAACAACCACAGCTTTCCCCTCTGTGAACATGGAGAAACTGGCTGCAATTCTGCTCTGTTCAGCTCTTATAGGTACGTATGTTTCTGACAGGAGAAGGGGCAATATGAAGACCTTTTCAAAGCATTACACATCCAGTTTGGATTTTGGATTAACGCTTTACAGCAAAGTTGTTTTTTCATTAAGGAATTGATGGGTCTGTGACTTTGGAGCTGTAATGATAGCATGATGTTTTCCTCTCTAGGTAACAGCTTGGAAGATGCTATTACTGCCAGCAGTGCTGAAGTGTGTTCCTCAGAGGGCCGTAGTGTTACTCTGTCCTGTACATATTCAGTTAAAGCTGATAATCTCCAGTGGTACAGACAGGATCCTGGATCAGCTCCTCAGTTCCTCCTCCTGATCACTGACACAACACAGCCTTACGTGGTGGAAGCAAAACCTCCAATCCCTCGACTGAAAGCCACACTGAACCAGGAGAAAAAACAAGTGGATCTGCAGATCTCCTCTGCTGCAGTGACAGACTCTGCTGTGTACTACTGTGCTCTGAGGCCCACAGTGACAGGAAACACCAACACTCTGTACACAAACCTCTGGAGCAAAGACAACACAGTACTGATCAACATCCACCAGAGGGAGTCTCTCTCTGACAGACTTTAGGGAAACAACACAACTAATGTTCAAACAACTCAACCCCCAGCAGAGAGGCCTCCTTTATTTGATGCTTCAACACCACGTTACTTTAACTTATCTCTCACATTTATCCTAATAATGTTCAATGAGAGCATTCCACCAGGTGCCAGACTCCTGATGGACCTTCACCAACACTTCCTGTTTTTCATATTTATTCCCACAGGCCCTGAAATCTGCAGTCATCAAACCACTCTTAAAGACAAACCTAGGCGCTTCACTGATGAACATTTATAGGCCGGGTCAAATAATTGGAAAAATATTTTTTAACAATTCAAAAGCTGTTTTGGCACTTGATAACTGTTTTGATGTGTTCCAGTCACACAGCACTGAGACTGCTCTAATTAACGTTTTAATGACATCCACTTAAACACAGACAGTGGCAGAATCTCACTGTCAGTATTATTAGATCTCAGCGCTGCATTTGAAACTGTTGACCACAACATATTACTAGACCTCGGGCACTGTTTTTATTGGTCTGAATCCTACTGAAAGGACAGGAAAAACGTTGTTTCTATAGGTAACTGAACATCTGAGTGGACGAATATGACCTGTGGGGTTCCTCAAGGCTCCATCCTGGGGACTCTTCTCTTTTACATCTACATGCTTCCAGTAGCTTAGTTAATAGATAACAATGAAATAAGTTACCATAGCTATGCAGACGACACACATGATAACATGATAACAAGGAGGAAGTGTAACTGAGAAGTGAAATACAGATCTAAGAGGAGACAGAGAGATTCAGGGAGGAGCTAAGATGTTCATCAACTATAGAAGAGAGAGGAACTTCCATATTCACCAGAGTTCAACACAGACCATCATCATCACCTTCATTCAACATGCTGTCCCTGCAGAACTCTGCTTTTTCTCTGATATGTTTTTCAATCTTTTCAGGTTTGTTGCACTCTTGCTTTCTGAGTGTGGTTTTGCTAAAATGACTTTTATTACATTAAATAACAGAGTTCATCTTTCTCTTAGGCGCCAGCTGTGACGATCTGACTCCAGTCAAAACAGAAGAGTTCAGTCCAGAAGGCAGCTCTGTTACTCTGTCCTACAGATACTCAAAAGAAGCAGCTGGAAATGATTATTTCTTCTGGTATCGACAATATCCAGGAGAACCACCAGAGTTCCTCCTGTCTATCTCAGGGGTTAATTTCACAAACAAAGCAGAATCACTTGGATCGGACACCAGGTTCTTCACTGACCTGTCTGAAGGAAAGCAACGAGTGGATCTGCAGATCTCCTCTGCTGCAGTGACAGACTCTGCTGTGTTCTACTGTGCTGTGAGGCCCACAGTGACAGGAAACACCAACACTCTGTACACAAACCTCTGGAGCAAAGACAACACAATACTGATCAACATCCACCAGAGGGAGTCTCTCTCTGACAGACTTTAGGGAAACAACACAACTAATGTTCAAACAACTCAACCCCCAGCAGAGAGGCCTCCTTTATTTGATGCTTCAACACCACGTTACTTTAACTTATCTCTCACATGTATCCTAATAATGTTCAATGAGAGCATTCCACCAGGTGCCAGACTCCTGATGGACCTTCACCAACACTTCCTGTTTTTCATATTTATTCCCACAGGCCCTGAAATCTGCAGTCATCAAACCACTCTTAAAGACAAACCTAGGCACTTCACTCATGAACATTTATAGGCCGGTTCAAATAAGGAAAAAATGTTTTTTAACAATTAAAAAGCTGTTTTGGCACTTGATAACTGTTTTGATGTGTTCCAGTCACACAGCACTGAGACTGCTCTAATTAACGTTTTAATGACATCCACTTAAACACAGACAGTGGCAGAATCTCACTGTCAGTATTATTAGATCTCAGCGCTGCATTTGAAACTGTTGACCACAACATATTACTAGACCAACTGGAAAACTGGGTGGGACTCGGGCACTGTTTTTATTGGTCTGAATCCTACTGAACAGACAGGAAACACTTTGTTTCTATAGGTAACTAAACAACTGACTGGACGAATATGACCTGTGGGGTTCCTCAAGGCTCCATCCTGGGGCCTCTTCCCTTTAACATCTACATGCTTCCAGTAGCTTAGTTAATGGATAACAATGAAATAAGTTACCATAGCTATGCAGACGACACACGTGAGAACATGAAAACCAGGAGGAAGTGTAACTGAGAGAAGTGAAATACAGATCTAAGAGGAGACAGAGAGATTCAGGGAGGAGCTAAGATGTTCCTGAACTATAGAAGAGAGAGGAACTTCCATATTCACCAGAGTTCAACACAGACCATCATCATCACCTTCATTCAACATGCTGTCATTAGACTATTATTTACATTCCCTACTGTTAGTTTCCATTCTAAGAGGTACGTAACTTTCTGCATGAAAACGTTAACTTCTAATGTTGATCAAATGTCATTTATTAATTGAGTCTTTTGAATTACTCCTCTCTTCAGGGGTCAGCTGTGAAGATCTCACTGCATTACAGAGAGAAGAGTTCAGTCCAGAAGGCAGCTCTCTTACTCTGTCCTACAGATACTCCAAACAAGCAGCTGGTGGTGATCAGTTTTACTGGTATCGACAATATCCAGGAGAACCACCAGAGTTCATCATCTCTCATTTAGGAACTGGAAACATTATGAATAATCTGATCCCTGGATTGAAGATTAAAGTGGAGTCAAACCAAATCAATCTGAGCCTCTCTTCTGCTGCAGTGACAGACTCTGCTGTGTTCTACTGTGCTGTGAGGCCCACAGTGACAGGAAACACCACAAGGCTGTACAAAAATCTCTGCAGCTTCTCCCTGAACATTCACACACTTCAGATCCCACCTTTTTCTGAACAACATCGCCATCAAGTGGACACCTCGAACAGTACAACTTCTCCTCTCAAAGTGACACACATCCAACCTCTGAGGGAGACTCCAAAGATGAAGAGCAGTCGGTCCGGCCTGTGCGTCCACCGGCTCCTGAATGTGGATGAACTGGTTAAACTGGTCCTAACTAACATATGATTCACTGCAGTGTGAGGTGGAACAGTTCATGGAGAAGAACTAGCGTTAGATTGTTGCAGTGGTGTAATGTAACTAAGTACATTTACTCATACTGTACGGAAGTAAAACATTGAGGTAATTGTACTTTTTTACAAATGTATACTTTTACTTCATTACATTGTGTAGGCAAGTGTTGTACTTTTTACTTCACTACGTGTATTTTACAGATTGACTGACATAGCAGATTTAGGATATTAATACACAATATAAATCGACACACATTATATTATAGATGAAGTCATTCAAATAAACCCCACCTTTACCCCATCAATCGTTTTAACAACCGAAAAGACCTGGTGCTTAAAATGGCCACTTTGCACAACGCATACTTTTACTTTTGGTACGTAAAGTATTTGTTTTGTTTCTGAAAAATCAATGGAGTATTGTGAAAGGATAGAGCAACCTGACAAATCCAAACACCTCACCACATCATCACATGTATTCCAATAGTACTCCCTTCATGCTGTTCATGAGTCAAATGATACAACAGATGCCCGATTTCATGTGGGCTCGAAAGCCTGAGGAGGAAATCATGGTTTCAAAGAGTCAGCTGATAACCAGCTTTGTAGTTCCTGTTATATCTGATCAGGAGCTTTAGTTTGGCCTGAAAGGCCTCCATTAGACTCTTTGTTTATTCCCCTATCAACATCTCTATGGAGCTAACCAATCAGAGCAGACTGGGCTCTGGTTTCAGACAGAGGGTGAAAAGAGGTGCTGCAGCACAGGCAGTATGAACATCTACAAATTCTGACATTTTTCATGAATATCTGAAAATGTTTACTTTTTCTAAATCAGATTTTTTTCTCCAAAGAAACCCAGATATTGTGTTTTTTTCCCCTGAATATCTCAACTTTTGACTTTACGGGGAATAGCAACATTTTGAGTTTCTGAAAAAATCAAAGATTTCTGAAAAAATCAGAAAAAGACTATAACATTTTTGAGTTTATTCTTAAAATCTCAATCCAATAATTTCAAAATCCTGACTTTTTCCTGAAATTCTCATAATTCAGACTAAAGATTTTGATATTTTTCAGAAAATAGCAGAAATCAGAAATGTTCAGAAACTCTCAATATTGTGACATTTTGGGGGGAAAACAAATTCAAACTTTTTCTGAGAATTCTGACTTTTTCAGAAAATGTTGGAACTTTGTCTTTTCCCCTGATAATGTATGCATCTGAAAAGATGTAGAGGGTATCCCAAATCCTCCACCACACACACATTTAACAATAATCCATCAAAGATCACACCGAGGCTCTGGAGTCAGCAGCAGGTCTGAGAGAGAGAAGGCTTCCTGGAGCTCCTCCTTTAATGACTGTCTCTGGCTGCTGATAGGCCAGCTGAGGGTGAGGGGATCCAATCAGCCGCCAGTCTGAGGTGCTCAGGCAGGTTCTGATCAGCTGCTGATTACTTGCAGGGAAACACAGGGGAAAAGAGAAAATAGCAGGAAGACACAACAAACAACAGCCCGCCTGCTGGCACCACGTAACACTGATACAGAGTCATTTATAGAGTTCACATCTTCTAGTTCAGTGTAGAGTTTGTTAAGACCTGAAAAGGTGACCATGTCCATCAAGTCTTAAAGAGTCCTTGTTTCTCTCTCTGTGGTGTTCCCTTTCCTGTAGTGTCTTCTATAGGTGCATGTAGCGACAGCAGGAAACAAACTAAGTCGCTGAGAGGCTGAGGCCGGGCCTGTTTGTTTTGTATGACACGCTAAAAAAGTACTCGCTGAGATCTGAAGCTCTGTTTCGTGGTATGGTAGTTTAATGAAAAAACTTGGTGATCGGACATATACATTGTTATAATCCAAGCAATTGTAATCTTGCAGTCAACAAAAAAAATACAACGGCCCTGTGTCACCCTCTCTTCCACACACCCACACCTCACACAGGTGAACAGGATTATAATGAGTGCCACCCATACCCATGTGACCCAAGCCAACCAATCAATATTGATCATGGCTCCTACAGTGCATGTTGTCATGGCCTGGCAGAAAGGACACGATGTAAAGAAAGATAAGTACTTGTGGGTTATCTGTCGCCCCTTATTTCAAGGTTAATCATCGATACAATTTAATTGATGCAAATACCGGAGTCCAGACGCAGAATATCGAACACTAAGTTGTGGGGATCAACAAGCGTCACAGAGGAACTGCCCGACACCATCTTAAAGGTCCCCTATTATCCTCTTCTTCATCAATATATCACAGGTCTCAGATATATACAGAGCCTGTCTCTGATTGACTGACTGAACATCCACCTGAGGGAGTCTCTCTCTGTTAAACATCAACAATTTGTGATGATACAGTCATGTACTTTACCCGCTTGACAATTTGAAATCTATGAACAATTGCTCCGTACCATACACACACATGTGCTGTCTTTGATTCACATCCACAGGTTCAAATGTTTAACTCAGTCAGTGAATCTGGCCTTTTATCACAGGCTGAAATAAAAGTAAGTAGTCTCCATGAATTTAAAATACGTTCTTTTCAGTTTTTCTGTGAGTCTGTGATTTCACATGGTGTACCACAGGGTTCAATCCTAGGTCATCTCACTTTGTCATTAGATTCAGTTTATCTTTAAGCACAATGTGATAATATGTTATATTGGAACAGCAGCTTGTGTTGTGGTGTTCAAGACCTTTTAAATGACAAGTGTGAATCAATATTCTGATTAGATTAAGATATTTTTAAGCACATTTATCTCTCGATGAAACACCTCTCACTAATCTGACTTCACCTTAACCCCCGTCATAATTGCTAAGTTTTTGTACATTTCAATGTATGTGTCAGTGAGAAGCACAAAGAGAACTAAATGTTTTAAACATGAGAAAAGTACTTTGATGGTTTAAAATTAGTAAAACATGATTCTCTGGCCACGCCCACTGACGTTTATATCAACCAATGAGATGATCTGTGAGATGTTTGAGGAACTAAAAGCACAATCGTCTGATGTTGAGGAGAAGGGCTGAGCAGCAGAGAGGCTGTTTCCTGCTTCACTTCTGCAGAAGGAGAACTCATCTGCTGACTGTTTGACTTCAACATCTCCAAAGACATGTTGCTTTACCTCTGTTTACTCTTCTCTCTCTTCATAGGTGAGTGTTGGAACAGAGATCAAGTCTCATTTAACCCGCTGTATTAGCCAGAGATTTCATACCTGGAGGTTTGATTGTGTAAGGCAGCAACCGTTGTGATCTATAAAGAGATCACAACGGCGGCTTCACAAAACTTTTTTTATTCATCCACAGGTTCAAATGTTTAACTCAGTCAGTGAATCTGGCCTTTTATCACAGGCTGAAATAAAAGTAAGTAGTCTCCATGAATTTAAAATACGTTCTTTTCAGTTTTATTTAGCTGAGGAGACAGAGAGATTCAGGGAGGAGCTAAGATGTTCCTGAACTACAGAAGAGAGAGGAACTTCCATATTCACCAGAGTTCAACACAGACCATCATCATCATCTTCATTCAACATGCTGTCATTACATCATTGTTTCATTTTTTTGTTTTTAGTGTCCGTTCTACGAGGTATGTAACATTCTGAGCGAAAACATTTAATTACAGTTTAATTTAATGCGATTTATTAAATGATTACTTTGAATTAATCCTCTCTCCAGTCAGCTGTGAAGATCTCACTCCATCAAAGCAAGAAGAGTCCAGTCCAGAAGGCAGCACTGTTACTCTGTCCTACAGATACTCCAAAACTATAGCAGCTAATGATTATTTCTACTGGTATCGACAATATCCTGGAAAACCACCAGAGTTCCTCATCCTTCACTGGGGAACAAAACCTGCATCAAACTCTCGACTGTCCGTTAAATCAGATGAGGATAAAACCCAGATCTATCTGAGCCTCTCCTCTGCTGCAGTGACAGACTCTGCTGTGTTCTACTGTGCTCTGAGGCCCACAGTGACAGGAAACACCAGCACTCTGTACAAAAACCTTTGGAGCAAAGACAACACAATACTGCCCAACATCCACCAGAGGGAGTCTCTCTCTGACAGACTTTAGGGAAACAACACAACTAATGTTCAAACAACTCAACCCCCAGCAGAGAGGCCTCCTTTATTTGATGCTTCAACACCACGTTACTTTAAATTCTCTATCACATTTATCCTAATAATGTTCAATTAGAGCATTCAACCAGGTGCCAGACTCCTGATGGACCTTCACCAACACTTCCTGTTTTTCATATTTATTCCCACAGGCCCTGAAATCTGCAGTCATCAAACCACTCTTGAAGACAAACCTAGGCGCTTCACTGATGAACATTTATAGGCCGGTTCAAATAAGGAAAAAATGTTTTTTAACAATTAAAAAGTTCTTTTGGCACTTGATAACTGTTTTGATGTGTTCCAGTCACACAGCACTGAGACTGCTCTAATTAACGTTTTAATGACATCCACTTAAACACAGACAGTGGCAGAATCTCACTGTCAGTATTATTAGATCTCAGCGCTGCATTTGAAACTGTTGACCACAACATATTACTAGACCTCGGGCACTGTTTTTATTGGTCTGAATCCTACTGAAAGGACAGGAAAAACGTTGTTTCTATAGGTAACTGAACATCTGAGTGGACGAATATGACCTGTGGTATTCCTCAAGGCTCCATCCTGGGGACTCTTCTCTTTAACATCTACATGCTTCCAGTAGCTTAGTTAATGGATAACAATGAAATAAGTTACCATAGCTATGCAGACGACACACATGATAACATGATAACAAGGAGGAAGTGTAACTGAGAAGTGAAATACAGATCTAAGAGGAGACAGAGAGATTCAGGGAGGAGCTAAGATGTTCATCAACTATAGAAGAGAGAGGAACTTCCATATTCACCAGAGTTCAACACAGACCATCATCACCTTCATTCAACATGCTGTCCCTGCAGAACTCTGCATTTTCTCTGATATGTTTTTCAATCTTTTCAGGTTTGTTGCACTCTTGCTTTCTGACTGTGGTTTTGCTAAAATGACTTTTATTACATTAAATAACAGAGTTCATCTTTCTCTTAGGCGCCAGCTGTGACGATCTGACTCCAGTCAAAACAGAAGAGTTCAGTCCAGAAGGCAGCTCTGTTACTCTGTCCTACAGATACTCCAAAGAAGCAACTGGAAGTGATTATTTCTTCTGGTATCGACAATATCCAGGAGAACCACCAGAGTTCCTCCTGTCTATCTCAGGGGTTAATTTCACAAACAAAGCAGAATCACTAGGATCGGACACCAGGTTCTTCACTTACCTGTCTGAAGGAAAGCAACGAGTGGTTCTGCAGATCTCCTCTGCTGCAGTGACAGACTCTGCTGTGTTCTACTGTGCTGTGAAGCCCACAGTGACAGGAAACACCAACACGCTGTACACAAACCTCTGGAGCAAAGACAATACAATACTGCCCAACATCCACCAGAGGGAGTCTCTCTCTGTCAGACTTTAGGGAAACAACACAACTAATGTTCAAACAACTCAACCCCCAGCAGAGAGGCCTCCTTTATTTGATGCTTCAACACCACGTTACTTTAACTTATCTCTCACATGTATCCTAATAATGTTCAATGAGAGCATTCAAGCAGGTGCCAGACTCCTGATGGACCTTCACCAACACTTCCTGTTTTTCATATGTATTCCCACAGACCCTGAAATCTGCAGTCATCAAACCACTCTTGAAGAACCACCTAGGCGCTTCACTGATGAACATTTATAGGCCGGGTAAAATAATTGGAAAAATGTTTTTTAACCTCTTAAGCCCCAAGCCTATTTTTCAAGTTTCAGGCTCGAAAATGACATGCCCAAAACAAAGGACTATAACTTAACTTCTAAAAGGGTTATATGAATAATTTCTTTTATAAAAGCAAGGTCACATCTGTAAGTTGGATGTAGAAGTGTCAGAATCAATAAAGATGTTTCAGTGTCAGAGTAAATCCAGATGGAACATAGTCAAAAAGTGTACATTTTTGTCTCCGCCCAAATAAAACCCATTACGTATAGTGAAAACCACCCTTGAATGATGGGTTAGTAGCCTAAAAGCTTTAGGAATCCAAAGTATAACATATAATAAGTACCCTGTATCAAGATTGAGGCAAAACAAGTGAGAATTTACCTTTTTAGAGAGATTTAGCAACAAAAAGTCCAAGCGGACTAAGCTTTGGGCACATTTGGGTACATTTGGTTCCATCAGTGCCATTGAACCTTTTTCAGGTACCAGAATGTAAAAATCATTGTATAACATGTAATCATCACTATAGGTATTCATTCCACCTAAAAACATTAATAAAATAATTGTGAAAAAAAATTAAGTGTTTGGGAAGTTCCCTCTTTGCATGAGATGCATGTTACTTGCACAATACAAATTAGGAAACGTAGGAAACATTTGACTCCAACTGGAGCAGATTTATTTACATTTTTTTAGCAACACACTATACCACAATTATTTTGTGGGTAAAAAAAATAAACTTTATACAAACCCTGAATGCTACAGTATTACTCCAGTAAGTCATGCCATGCCCTGTAACAGTTCTTTTTGGTAGTGAAGCACAGAGGGACCTGCCACTTCCTGCAGTACACAGGGGTATTCACCCATCTGTTGCCAGCATCAGAACCTCCTGCAGTACCTCCTGGCCTTGGTGGCATCTTCCCCATAATACTCCAGAAGCCATCTCCTCATCACCTTCCTCACTGTGAAAACAAATGTGGAAAAAACAAATAGATTCATTCTCTGGCTTGTACTTTCAAAAATGTAACTCAAATCAGAAATAATTTCTCTACAACAACAGAACATACATTTTGGGTGTGTGAAATAACATTATATCACTCAAAATGTATACTCTGTAAATTATGTGAGACGGGGTTCATATCATCTTTTCAATATTTAATAATATTCCGTCTGTCATATATTTATATTTTATATATGCATGAGTGTATATATATATATATATATATATATATATATATATATATATAATATAAGTAATAATTGTAAGTCGCTTTGGATAAAAGCGTCAGCTAAATTAAATGTAATGTAAGACCGTGTTAAAGTCAACATGTATATGTCTTGTTTATTTCAACAACAAGAAACGGCATCCATCTTCTTTGTTTGTTGTTGAGTGTGTGAAAGAACATTATATCACAAGATAGATGCCGTCGTGTTATTGTCACGTGTGTGAAATTATTATAGATGAATACACTCTTACACCAAATAAATAAGTAATAGATACAAACAGAGAGATTACATACCTTTCCGGTGACGGAGGTTCATAATCAGAGTCATTACTGTCCCCTTTATGCGTGACGAGATCACTATCTTCCGACAGAAAGTCCTGAAATACGATGTCCAATGCCTCCTCGACGGACACAAAAGTCTTCTTTCTGGCTGCCATTGTTACAATGAAGACAAAGAAAACAAATCCTGCTGATCGATCTGCCGTTCTCTGCTCTCCTGTCGCCGCGGGACATGCTATGCTATGCTATGCTATGCTGCGTAAAAAGAGTGGGCGTGTGCGTAAACCAGCTATACTGCCTTTACTTATACTTACGCAAGATCCTATCTCTGGAACCCATTGGTCGATTTGGGTGATTGACACCTTTTTTGAATCGTTAGAGCCAATCGAATCGAGTGGCAGTTTCAAATACGTAAATACGTTACGCCTGCGGAGGCGGAGCTATGCGTAAACTGCATCTCCCGTAGCTGAAGCCACGGACTGTTAATCGTTGGACCTACTCTTCTGCCGTGAATGTAAGGATTGATTATCAGTAATCATTTTAAAGTGACAAGAGACATTGGATTAACCTTGAGCAGCGTTTGTATTCCTTTGAACACAACTTTTGATAAAAAAACCCGCCAAGGTAAGACCTTATTATTGTCATGGATTTGAAAACTGATATTGTTTACTTGCTATGTTCTGGCTGCAAGCTCAGTTAATGTTGTGCCTGTAGTGATGGGGTGTATACCCATGGAATCTGTGGAATCTCAGCTTTCAGAAGATGTGTTGTTTGTGCAGAAAGTATGAATTATAAATGATCGTTTTTGTGAGTTATGAACAGAAATAGCAATTGCACGTTGTTGCTATGGGTTCATTTAGAGGCTTCTTGTGAGACTTATTTTTCGAAAAACTATTTTTTTTTCGTATCGTCAGTTAGTTGTACAGCACTTTGGCTCGACCAAACATCGTTTTTAAATGTGCTATATAAATAAAACTTGATTTGATTTAGCCAAGTTTCTAATAAAGCCCTTTGTTGCCTCCCACAAAAATCTCGGGTCAGACACTGACCCCTTGTTGAACCCCACAAACTTGCTGAGGTTAGTTTCAAACTGAGACTTGTATGTTTCGTCACGCAGCAGTGAGGAGTTAAAACGCCATTTTAAATATTGAGTGATGAAGCAACATTCGTATTAGATTAAGATCCTTTTAAACAGATTTGTCTCTAGATGAAACACCTCACACTAATCTGACTTAACGTTAACGGAAGTCATTCTTATTAGTACGTTTTTATTCACTGACTTTGGATCAAACACTTTAAATCACCTCTCTCAATAAAATGGTACACATCAAGGACATCAGTTTTGATTACTTGTTTTCTTATCTTTATAAAATACAATTCTCTGTTGGTCTGTGATTAATCGTGGTGTACCACAGGGTTCAATCCTAGGTCCTCTGATTTTTAATTTACAGACTGCCTTCGGATCTGTCACCCAGCAGGAAGTGTAACTGAGAAGTGAAATACAGATCTAAGAGGAGACAGAGAGATTCAGGGAGGAGCTAAGATGTTCCTGAACTATAGAAGAGAGAAGAACTTCCATATTCACCAGAGTTCAACACAGACCATCATCATCACCTTCATTCAACATGCTGTCATTACACTATTATTTACATTCCCTACTGTTAGTTTCCATTCTAAGAGGTACGTAACATTCTGCATGAAGACATTAACTTCTAATGTTGATCAAATGTGATCTATTAACTGAGTCTTTTGAATTACTCCTCTCTTCAGGGGTCAGCTGTGAAGATCTCACTGCATTACAGAGAGAAGAGTTCAGTCCAGAAGGCAGCTCTGTTACTCTGTTCTACAGATACTCCAAACAAGCAACTGGTGGTGATGAGTTTTACTGGTATCGACAATATCCAGGAGAACCACCAGAGTTCATCATCTCTCATTTAGGAACTGGAAACATTATGAATAATCTGATCCCTGGATTGAAGATTACAGTGGAGTCAAACCAAATCAATCTGAGCCTCTCCTCTGCTGCAGTGACAGACTCTGCTGTGTTCTACTGTGCTGTGAGGCCCACAGTGACAGGAAACACCAACACTCTGTACAAAAGCACCAGCTGACACACTGACAAGCTGCTAGAAGCCTTTTCTCCACACTGTTGTACTGAGCTGTTCACCTCCACTAGAGGGCCACATTATCAAGTAGGCGGTGCACGTCTTCTGCACTGTGTTCAACCATCCAGTCAATAATAAGTGCTGCTGTGAAGAGAACCATCCTCACACTGAATGCTGAACATCAGCTACTTCCTGCTGCTGATTTAAACCTTGGTGTAGAGATGGAACATTGGCTGTGGATTATTCTTGCTGCTCTCTCCTTTGGTAAGATAGAAACTACAACATGTTTCTAGGTAACTGTTTAAAGCTACTGATTGTTCTCCTTTAATCCATCATCTGTATTGATTCATCTCTTCTTCTGCATGGTCTCTTCTTCCCCAGAGTGTAAAGGACAAGACATAGTGACCCAGACAACAGGAGAAGTCAGCACTACTGAAGGAGACACAGTTACACTTGACTGCACATTTCAGACATCTAATACAGCCTCTCTGTTCTGGTACAAACAAGAAGTCAATGGTTACCCAAAGTACATGTTGATGCGTATCTCAACAACTGGAGAGAATGCTGCAGAGTTCCAGAAAGACAAATTTGATGCTACAATCAACAAGACATCAGTTCCTCTGCAGATCTCCTCTGCTGCAGTGACAGACTCTGCTGTGTACTACTGTGCTCTGAAGCCCACAGTGACAGGAAACACCAACACTCTGTACAAAAACCTCTGGAGCAAAGACAACACAATACTGCCCAACATCCACCAGAGGGAGCCTCTCTCTCTCAGATTTTAGCAGATAAGACATCTAACGTTCAAACAACTCATCCACCAGCAGAGGCTTCCTTTCTCTTCACTGCTGGTTCATTCTCTATCTCTGCAATACATATGTATATGTTGGTCTGACTCTCTTTCAATATTAAAAGATACGTATTCTTGTAAATAAATCACATTTTTCTGACTGGATCTGAATGTGTTGTGGACTTGCAGAAGGTTTACGATCGTGCTCCCTGAGTGTTGTGGGAAGAACTGAAGGACTTTAGGCAGGGGTCGAGTTATAATCTGAGCTTTATGGGGGTCTTTAAAACTAACTTTAGTGGCGTAGATAAATATATCAATAACAGCCGGGTAATACCGTTAATAACGCATGATATTTGTTTTTCTTTTAGCCTATTTACCTCGTTAATGTAAATAAAGCTCATTACATTGAAAAATGCATTATTTGTGAGTAAAATAATGGTTGTTGGTAATGTATTAGCGACCCCCACAGTTGTATGACTTCCCTGCTTTCATAGGAGCTCAGACCCTCCTTCTGAGATCAGCTCCCATTGGCTCCCACATATCTGGAACCCTGAGTTCAGGGTACCAGTGTCATTCACATATTCAGTCTATCTGTAACCGGAGGAAGAACTTCCACCATGTACTCGGTTAAAACTCAAACACATCCTCCAGAGAGTGCTGCTCTCTGCCAAGTTGTCCCATGTTAGCGAGTGTGTACCACAGGGTTCTATCCTAGGTCCTCTGACTTTTTATTTACAGACTGCCTTTGGATCTGTCACCCAGGAGGAAGTGTAACTGAGAAGTGAAATACAGATCTAAGAGGAGACAGAGAGATTCAGGGAGGAGCTAAGATGTTCCTGAACTATAGAAGAGAGAGGAACTTCCATATTCACCAGAGTTCAACACAGACCATCATCACCTTCATTCAACATGCTGTCCCTGCAGAACTCTGCATTTTCTCTGATATTGTTTGCAATCTTATCCGGTTCGTTACACTCTGGATAAAACATCAGTGTCATTGCTTTCTGAGTGTGGTTTTGCTAAAATGAATTTTATAACATGAAATAACAGAGTTAATCTTTCCCTCAGGCGGTCAGCTGTGAAGATCTGACTCCAGTCAAAACAGAAGAGTTCAGTCCAGAAGGCAGCTCTGTTACTCTGTCCTACACAGCTGGATCTAATGCTAATTATTACTTCTGGTATCGACAATATCCTGGAGAACCACCAGAGTTCCTCATCTCACACTCTGCTTCAGGCGCTGTAGGAACTAACCCAATCCCTGGACTGAATATTACAGTGAAGTCAACCGAATCAATTTGATCATCTCCTCTGCTGCAGTGACAGACTCTGCTGTGTTCTACTGTGCTCTGCAGCCCACAGTGACAGGAAACACCAACACTCTGTACAAAAACCTCTGGAGCAAAGACAACACAGTACTGATCAACATCCACCAGAGGGAGTCTCTCTCTCTGTCAGACCTCAGCAGAGTTTATCAGTCCTCTTTATACTCGCTGTAGCTCAGAGTTTCTCAACCTGCAGATATGATGCATCTGGTTATCTCAGTGTTGCTGGCTGCTATGAGTCTTGGTATGAACTCTTTGACATCAGTCCAACGTTGAGATGATTCTCTAACAAGTCCCTGATACTGTTTGTTGCTGTTTTACAGAATGCAGAGCCCAAAGAAACAACGTGCTGCAACCTGAAGCAGAAAAGACTGCTACTAAAGGAGAGGCAGTAACACTTGGCTGTCACTATAACACCTCTTCATCAAATGACTATCTCTTCTGGTACAAACAGCACGGAGATCACAGCCTCACATTCATCCTGAGCCGCTTTAAGATCGGCACGGGGACAACAGTGGACGAGGACAAATTCTCATCCACACTGGATTCAAGCTTAAGATCTGTTCCTCTGAAGATCCAGAAGCTTCAGCTGTCTGACTCTGCTGTGTACTACTGTGCTCTGCAGCCCACAGTGACAGGAAACACCAGCACTCTGTACAAAAACCTTTGGAGCAAAGACAACACAGTACTGATCAACATCCACTAGAGGGAGCCTCTCTGTGTTCACCTTCAGCAGGATGTGATGATACAGTCGAGATTAGATTCTCTAAGACTCACAGCTGTGATGAAGAGCTCCAGAAACTCATTGGACATCCAAGTCTCCTCCTGCTGACTGCAGAGCTTCATGACTGACACCTCTCTGATTCCAGCTGTGAACATCAGACCAAACACAACTCACTTAACGTTTCCATACTGAACAACCACAGCGTTCCCCTCTGTGAACATGGAGAAACTGGCTGCAATTCTGCTCTGTTCAGCTCTTATAGGTACGTATGTTTCTGACAGGAGAAGGGGCAATATGAAGACCTTTTCAAAGCATTACACATCCAGTTTGGATTTTGGATTAACGCTTTACAGCAAAGATGTTTTTTCATTAAGGAATTGATGGGTCTGTGACTTTGGAGCTGTAATGATAGCATGATGTTTTCCTCTCTAGGTAACAGCTTGGAAGATGCTATTACTGCCAGCAGTGCTGAAGTGTGTTCCTCAGAGGGCCGTAGTGTTACTCTGTCCTGTACATATTCAGTTAAAGCTGATAATCTCCAGTGGTACAGACAGGATCCTGGATCAGCTCCTCAGTTCCTCCTCCTGATCACTGACACAAAACAGCTTTTTGTTGTGGAAGCAAAACCTCCAATCCCTCGACTGAAAGCCACACTGAACCAGGAGAAAAAACAAGTGGATCTGCAGATCTCCTCTGCTGCAGTGACAGACTCTGCTGTGTACTACTGTGCTCTGAGGCCCACAGTGACAGGAAACACCACCACGCTGTACACAAACCTCTGGAGCAAAGACAACACAATACTGATCAACATCCACCAGAGGGAGTCTCTCTCTCTGACAGACTTTAGGGAAACAACACAACTAATGTTCAAACAACTCAACCCCCAGCAGAGAGGCCTCCTTTCTTTGATGCTTCAACACCACGTTACTTTAACTTATATCTCACATTTATCCTAATAATGTTCAATTAGAGCATTTCACCAGGTGCAAGACTCCTGATGGACCTTCACCAACACTTCCTGTTTTTCATATTTATTCCCACAGGCCCTGAAATCTGCAGTCATCAAACCACTCTGAAAGACAAACCTAGGCGCTTCACTGATGAACATTTATAGGCCGGTTAAGAGAATTGAAAAAGCTCAACAGCTAAACAGTTGTTTTGGCACTTGATAACTGTTTTGATGTGTTCCAGTCACACAGCACTGAGACTGCTCTAATTAACGTTTTAATGACATCCACTTAAACACAGACAGTGGCAGAATCTCACTGTCAGTATTATTAGATCTCAGCGCTGCATTTGAAACTGTTGACCACAACATATTACTAGACCGACTGGAAAACTGGGTGGGACTCGGGCACTGTTTTTATTGGTCTGAATCCTACTGAAAGGACAGGAAACACTTTGTTTCTATACGTAACTAAACAACTGAGTGGACGAATATGACCTGTGGGGTTCCTCAAGGCTCCTTCCTGGGGACTTTTCTCTTTTACATCTACATGCTTCCACTAGCTTAGTTAATGGATAACAATTAAATAAGTTACCATAGCTATGCAGACGACACACACGTGATAACATGAAACCCAGTAGGAAGTGTCACTGAGAGAAGTGAAATACGGATCTAAGAGGAGACAGAGAGATTCAGGGAGGAGCTAAGATGTTCATCAACTATAGAAGAGAGAGGAACTTCCATATTCACCAGAGTTCAACACAGACCATCATCATCACCTTCATTCAACATGCTGTCCCTGCAGAACTCTGCATTTTCTCTGATATTGTTTGCAATCTTATCAGGTTTGTTGCACTCTTGCTTTCTGAGTGTGGTTTTGCTAAAATAACTTTTATTACATTAAATAACAGAGTTCATCTTTCTCTTAGGCGCCAGCTGTGCAGATCTGACTCCAGTCAAAACAGAAGAGTTCAGTCCAGAAGGCATCTCTGTTACTCTGTCCTACAGATACTCCAAACAAGCAGCTGGAAGTGATTATTTCTTTTGGTATCGACAATATCCAGGAGAACCACCAGAGTTCCTCCTGTCTATCTCAGGTGTTAATTTCACAAACAAAGCAGAATCACTTGGATCGGACACCAGGTTCTTCACTGACCTGTCCGAAGGAAAGAAAAGAGTGGATCTGCAGATCTCCTCTGCTGCAGTGACAGACTCTGCTGTGTACTACTGTGCTCTGAGGCCCACAGTGACAGGAAACACCACCACGCTGTACACAAACCTCTGGAGCAAAGACAACACAATACTGCCCAACATCCACCAGAGGGAGTCTCTCTCTGACAGACTTTAGGGAAACAACACAACTAATGTTCAAACAACTCAACCCCCAGCAGAGAGGCCTCCTTCATTTTATGCTTCAACACCACGTTACTTTAACTTATCTCTCACATTTATCCTAATAATGTTCAATTAGAGCATTCCACCAGGTGCCAGACTCCTGATGGACCTTCACCAACACTTCCTGTTTTTCATATTTATTCCCACAGGCCCTGAAATCTGCAGTCATCAAACTCTGAAAGACAAACCTAGGCGCTTCACTGATGAACATTTATAGGCCGGTTAAAATAATTGTAAAAATGTTTTTTAACAATTAAAAAGTTGTTTTGGCACTTGATAACTGTTTTGATGTGTTCCAGTCACACAGCACTGAGACTGCTCTAATTAACGTTTGAATGACATCCACTTAAACACAGACAGTGGCAGAATCTCACTGTCAGTATTATTAGATCTCAGCGCTGCATTTGAAACTGTTGACCACAACATATTACTAGACCAACTGGAAAACTGGGTGGGACTCGGGCACTGTTTTCATTGGTCTGAATCCTACTGAAAGGACAGGAAACACTTTGTTTCTATAGGTAACTAAACAACTGAGTGGACGAATATGACCTGTGGTATTCCTCAAGGCTCCATCCTGGGGCCTCTTCTCTTTAAAATCGACATGCTTCCAGTAGCTTAGTTAATGGATAACAATGAAATAAGTTACCATAGCTATGCAGACGACACACACGTGATAACATGAAAACCAGGAGGAAGTGTAACTGAGAGAAGTGAAATACAGATCTAAGAGGAGACAGAGAGATTCAGGGAGGAGCTAAGATGTTCCTGAACTATAGAAGAGAGAAGAACTTCCATATTCACCAGAGTTCAACACAGACCATCATCATCACCTTCATTCAACATGCTGTCATTACACTATTATTTACATTCCCTACTGTTAGTTTCCATTCTAAGAGGTACGTAACTTTCTGCATGAAAACGTTAACTTCTAATGTTGATCAAATGTGATCTATTAACTGAGTCTTTTGAATTACTCCTCTCTTCAGGGGTCAGCTGTGAAGATCTCACTGCATTACAGAGAGAAGAGTTCAGTCCAGAAGGCAGCTCTGTTACTCTGTTCTACAGATACTCCAAACAAGCAACTGGTGGTGATGAGTTTTACTGGTATCGACAATATCCAGGAGAACCACCAGAGTTCATCATCTCTCATTTAGGAACTGGAAACATTATGAATAATCTGATCCCTGGATTGAAGATTACAGTGGAGTCAAACCAAATCAATCTGAGCCTCTCCTCTGCTGCAGTGACAGACTCTGCTGTGTTCTACTGTGCTGTGAGGCCCACAGTGACAGGAAACACCAACACTCTGTACAAAAGCACCAGTTGACACACTGACAAGCAGCTAGAAGCCTTTTCTCCACACTGTTGTACTGAGCTGTTCACCTCCACTAGAGGGCCACATTATGAAGTAGGCGGTGCACGTCTTCTGCACTGTGTTCAACCATCCAGTCAATAATAAGTGCTGCTGTGAAGAGAACCATCCTCACACTGAATGCTGAACATCAGCTACTTCCTGCTGCTGATTTAAACCTTGGTGTAGAGATGGAACATTGGCTGTGGATTATTCTTGCTGCTCTCTCCTTTGGTAAGATAGAAACTACAACATGTTTCTAGGTAACTGTTTAAAGCTACTGATTGTTCTCCTTTAATCCATCATCTGTATTGATTCATCTCTTCCTCTGCATGGTCTCTTCTTCCCCAGAGTGTAAAGGACAAGACACAGTGACCCAGACAACAGGAGAAGTCAGCGCTACTGAAGGAGACACAGTTACACTTGGCTGCACATTTCAGACATCTCAGACAGCCTCTCTGTTCTGGTACAAACAAGAAGTCAATGGTTACCCAAAGTACATGCTGATGCGTATCTCAACAACTGGAGTTAATGCTGCAGAGTTCAAGAAAGACAAATTTGATGCTACAATCAACAAGACATCAGTTCCTCTGCAGATCTCCTCTGCTGCAGTGACAGACTCTGCTGTGTACTACTGTGCTCTGCAGCCCACAGTGACAGGAAACACCAACACTCTGTACAAAAACCTCTGGAGCAAAGACAACACAGTACTGCACAGCATCCACCAGAGGGAGCCTCTCTCTCTCAGATTTGAGCAGATAAGACATCTAACGTTCAAACAACTCATCCACCAGCAGAGGCTTCCTTTCTCTTCACTGCTGGTTCATTCTCTATCTCTGCAATACATATGTATATGTTGGTCTGACTCTCTTTCAATATTAAAAGATAGGTATTCTTGTAAAATAAATCACATTTTTCTGACTGCATCTCAATGTGTTGTGGACTTGCAGAAGGTTTACGACCGTCCTCCCTGAGTGTGGAAGTACTGAAGGACTTTAGGCAGGGGTCGAGTTATAATCTGAGCTTTATGGGGGTCTTTAAAACTAACTTTAGTGGCGGAGATAAATATATAAATAACAGTCGGGTAATAACGTTAATAACGGGTGATATTTGTTTTTCTTTTAGCCTATTTACCTCGTTAATGTAAATAAAGCTCATTACATTGAAAAATGCATTATTTGTGATTAAAATAATGGTTGTTGGTAATGTATTAGCGACCCCCACAGTTGTATGACTTCCCTGCTTTCATAGGAGCTCAGACCCTCCTTCTGTGATCAGCTCCCATTGGCTCCCACATAACTCCAACCTTGAGTTCAGGGTACCAGTGTCATTCACATATTCAGTCTATCTGTAACCGGAGGAAGAACTTCCACCATGTACTCCACCATGTACTCGGTGAAAACATTCTCCAGAGAGTGCTGCTCTCTGCCATGTGGTCCCATGTTAGCGAGTGTGTACCACAGGGTTCAATCCTAGGTCCTCTCACTTTCTCATTGGTTTCAGTTTATCTCTGAGCACAATGTGATCGTAGGTTTTATTGGAACAAAAGCTTGTGTTTTGGTGATCAATACCTTTTTAAATGTTGGGTATGAAGTACAATTCTCATTATATTAAGATCATTTAAAAAAGATTTCTCTCTCGTTGAAACACCTCTCACTAATCTGACTTCACGTTAACGCCCATCATTGTTATTATTACGTTTTTATTAATTGACTGATTAAACACTTTAAATCACCTCTCTTAATAAACTGGTACACATCAAGGACTTAAGTTTTGATTGCTTTTGTTCTTATCTTTATAAAACAAGTTTCTCTGTTGGTCTGTGATTAATCGTGGTGTACCACAGGGTTTCAAACCTAGGTCTTCTCATGTTCTATTTACAGACTGCCTTTGGATCGGTCAGCCAGTAGGAAGTGTCACTGAGAGAAGTGAAATACGGATCTAAGAGGAGACAGAGAGATTCAGGGAGGAGCTAAGATGTTCCTGAACTATAGAAGAGAGAGGAACTTCCATATTCACCAGAGTTCAACACAGACCATCATCATCACCTTCATTCAACATGCTGTCCCTGCAGAACTCAGCATTTTCTCTGATGTTGTTTGCAATCTTATCAGGTTTGTTGCACTCTTGCTTTCTGACTGTGGTTTCGCTAAAATAACTTTTATAACATTAAATAACAGAGTTCATCTTTCCCTTAGGCGTCACCTGTGAAGATTTGACTCCAGTCAAAACAGAAGTGTTCAGTTCAGAAGGCAGCTCTGTTACTCTGTCCTACAAAGCTGGATCTAATACTAATTATTACTTCTGGTATCGACAATATCCTGGAGAACCACCAGAGTTCCTCATCTCACACTCTGCTTCAGGCGCTGTATTAACTAACCCGATCCCTGGACTGAATATTACAGTGAAGTCAAACCGAATCAATTTGATCATCTCCTCTGTTGCAGTGACAGACTCTGCTGTGTTCTACTGTGCTCTGACGCCCACAGTGACAGGAAACACCAACACTCTGTACACAAACCTCTGTAACAAAGACAACACAGTACTGATCAACATCCACCAGAGGGAGTCTCTCTCTCTGTCAGACTTCAGCAGAGTTTATCAGTCCTCTTTATACTCGCTGTAGCTCAGAGTTTCTCAACCTGCAGATATGATGCATCTGGTTATCTCAGTGTTGCTGGCTGCTATGAGTCTTGGTATGAACTCTTTGACATCAGTCCAACGTTGAGATGATTCTCTAACAAGTCCCTGATACTGTTTGTTGCTGTTTTACAGAATGCAGAGCCCAAAGAGACAACGTGCTGCAACCTGAAGCAGAAAAGACTGCTACTAAAGGAGAGGCAGTAACACTTGGCTGTCACTATAACACCTCTTCATCAAATGACTATCTCTTCTGGTACAAACAGCACGGAGACCACAGCCTCACATTCGTCCTGAGCCGCTTTAAGATCGGCACGGGGACAACAGTGGACGAGGACAGATTCTCATCCACACTGGATTCAAGCTTAAGATCTGTTCCTCTGAAGATCCAGAAGCTTCAGCTGTCTGACTCTGCTGTGTACTACTGTGCTCTGCAGCCCACAGTGACAGGAAACACCAACACTCTGTACACAAACCTCTGGAGCAAAGACAACACAGTACTGATCAACATCCACCAGAGGGAGTCTCTCTCTGTTAGACTTTAGGGAAACAACACAACTAATGTTCAAACAACTCAACCCCCAGCAGAGAGGCCTCCTTTCTTTGATGCTTCAACACCACGTTACTTTAACTTATCTATCACATTTATCCTAATAATGTTCAATTAGAGCATTCCACCTGGTGCCAGACTCCTGATGGACCTTCACCAACACTTCCTGTTTTTCATATTTATTCCCACAGGCCCTGAAATCTGCAGTCATCAAACCACTCTGAAAGACAAACCTAGGCGCTTCACTGATGAACATTTATAGGCCGGTTAAAATAATTGTAAAAATGTTTTTTAACAATTAAAAAGTTGTTTTGGCACTTGATAACTGTTTTGATGTGTTCCAGTCACACAGCACTGAGACTGCTCTAATTAACGTTTTAATGACATCCACTTAAACACAGACAGTGGCAGAATCTCACTGTCAGTATTATTAGATCTCAGCGCTGCATTTTAAACTGTTAACCACAACATATTGCTAGACCGACTGGAAAACTGGGTGGGACTCGGGCACTGTTTTCATTGGTCTGAATCCTACTGAAAGGACAGGAAACACTTTGTTTCGATAGGTAACTAAACATCTGAGTGGACGAATATGACCTGTGGTATTCCTCAAGGCTCCATCCTGGGGCCTCTTTCCTTTAACATCTACATGCTTCCACTAGCTTAGTTAATGGTTAACAATTAAATAAGTTACCATAGCTATGCAGACGACACACACGTGATAACATGAAAACCAGGAGGAAGTGTAACTGAGAGAAGTGAAATACAGATCTAAGACGAGACAGAGAGATTCAGGGAGGAGCTAAGATGTTCCTGAACTATAGAAGAGAGACGAACTTCCATATTCACCAGAGTTCAACACAGACCATCATCATCACCTTCATTCAACATGCTGTCCCTGCAGAACTCAGCTTTTTCTCTGATATTGTTTGCAATCTTATCCGGTTAGTTACACTCTGGATAAAACATCAGTGTCATTGCTTTCTGAGTGTGGTTTTGTTAAAAGGACTTTTATAACATGAAATAACAGAGTTAATCTTTCCCTCAGGTGTCAGCTGTGAAGATCTGACTCCAGTCAAAACAGAAGTGTTCAGTTCAGAAGGCAGCTCTGTTACTCTGTCCTACAAAGCTGGATCTAATGCTAATTATTACTTCTGGTATCGACAATATCCTGGAGAACCACCAGATTTCCTCATCTCACACTCTACTTCAGGCGCTGTAGGAACTAACCCAATCCCTGGACTGAATATTACAGTGAAGTCAAACCGAATCAATTTGATCATCTCCTCTGCTGCAGTGACAGACTCTGCTGTGTACTACTGTGCTCTGACGCCCACAGTGACAGGAAACACCAACACTCTGTACAAAAACCTTTTGAGCAAAGACAACACAATACTGCACAACATCCACCAGAGGGAGCCTCTCTCTGTCAGACTTTAAGAGATAAGACACAACTAATGTTCAAACAACTCAGCCCCCAGCAGAGGCTTCCTTTCTCTTCACTGCTGGTTCATTCTCTATCTCTGCAATACATATTTATATGTTGGTCTGACACTCTTTCTATATTAATCAAATCAAATCAAGTTTTATTTATATAGCACATTTATAATCGATTTTTGGTCGAGCCAAAGTGCTGTACTTATAATAAAAATAGCCTACAGTAGAGACACTTTACAGCAAATACAACAGCACAGATTGTTCAGAATATCAGTATGAGAAAAACGTCACCCTCTGTCCTTAGACCCTCTGTCCTTAGACCCTCTATCCTTAGACCCTCTGTCCTTAGACCCTCACATCGTTTTAAAGGAAAAACTTCCAGAGAAAACCCACAGTTTAAAGGGAACATGGAAGAAACCTCAGGGAGAGCAACAGAGGAGGGATCCCTCTCCCAGGACGGACAGACGTGCAATAGATGCCGTGTGTAAATCCAAGAGATAATACATTTTACAGCATATAGACCGAATGTTAGGAAATGCATGTGTCTGTAATAAGAAGATGAATCCACGAGGATGTCAGCTACAATCCTGAGGAAGCCATCAGGGAAGCAGCATGACGAGACCCAAGGCAGGACCGCAGAGACCTCAGACCTATTAAAAGATAGGTATTCTTTTTCAATAAATCACATTTATCTGACTGGATCTGAATGTGTTGTGGACTTGCAGAAGGTTTACAATCGTGCTCCCTGAATGTTGTGGGAAGAACTGAAGGACTTTAGGCAGGGGTCGAGTTATAATCTGAGCTTTATGGGGGTCTTTAAAACTAACTTTAGTGGCGGAGATAAATATATCAATAACAGCCGGGTAATAACGTTAATAATGGGTGATATATAGCTTGGAGGTGAAGTGCAGGCATATTGTCATTCAAGAGAGAATACGATGCGTAGTTCTTTGGAAAACATGTTTTTCTTTTAGCCTATTTACCTCGTTAACATAAATAAAGCTCATTACATTGAAAAATGCATTATTTGTGATTAAAATAATGGTTGTTGGTAATGTATTAGGGACCCCCACAGTTGTATGACTTCCCTGCTTTCATAGGAGCTCAGACCCTCCTTCTGAGATCAGCTCCCATTGGCTCCCACATAACTGGAACCCTGAGTTCAGGGTACCAGGGTCATTCATATATTCAGTCTATCTGTAACCGGAGGAAGAACTTCCACCATGTACTCAGCACAAACTCAAACACATCCTCCAGAGAGTGCTGCTCTCTGCCATGTGGTCCCATGTTAGCGAGTGTGTACAACAGGGTTCTATCCTAGGTCCTCTGACTTTTAATTTACAGACTGCCTTTGGATCTGTCACCCAGGAGGAAGTGTAACTGAGAGAAGTGAAATACAGATCTAAGAGGAGACCGAGAGATTCAGGGAGGAGCTAAGATGTTCCTGAACTATAGAAGAGAGAGGAACTTCCATATTCACCAGAGTTCAACACAGACCATCATCATCACCTTCATTCAACATGCTGTCATTACACTATTATTTACATTCCCTACTGTTAGTTTCCATTCTAAGAGGTACGTAACATTCTGCATTAAAACGTTAACTTCTAATGTTGATCAAATGTGATCTATTAACTGAGTCTTTTGAATTACTCCTCTCTTCAGGGGTCAGCTGTGAAGATCTCACTGCATTACAGAGAGAAAAGTTCAGTCCAGAAGGCAGCTCTGTTACTCTGTCCTACAGATACTCCAAACAAGCGACTGGTGGTGATGAGTTTTACTGGTATCGACAATATCCAGGAGAACCACCAGAGTTCATCATCTATCATTTAGGAACTGGAAACATTATGAATAATCTGATCCCTGGACTGAAGATTACTGTGGAGTCAAACCAAATCAATCTGAGCATCTCCTCTGCTGCAGTGACAGACTCTGCTGTGTTCTACTGTGCTGTGAGGCCCACAGTGACAGGAAACACCAACCCTCTGTACAAAAGCACCAGCTGACACACTGACAAGCTGCTGGAAGCCTTTTCTCCACACTGTTGTACTGAGCTGTTCACCTCCACTAGAGGGCCACATTATGAAGTAGGCGGTGCACGTCTTCTGCACTGTGTTCAACCATCCAGTCAATAATAAGTGCTGCTGTGAAGAGAACCATCCTCACACTGAATGCTGAACATCAGCTACTTCCTGCTGCTGATTTAAACCTTGTTGTGGAGATGGAACATTGGCTGTGGATTATTCTTGCTGCTCTCTCCTTTGGTAAAATAGAAACTACAACATGTTTCTAGGTAACTGTTTAAAGCTACTGATTGTTCTCCTTTAATCCATCATCTGTATTGATTCATCTCTTCCTCTGCATGGTCTCTTCTTCCCCAGAGTGTAAAGGACAAGACACAGTGACCCAGACAACAGGAGAAGTCAGCGCTACTGAAGGAGACACAGTTACACTTGGCTGCACATTTAAGATCAGTGTTGGCTCGAGTGCATATTTATTCTGGTACAAACAAGAAGCAAATGATCTGCCTGTGTATATTCTGCGACGTGATACTTATGGAACAGAAGGTAATGCTGCAGAGTTCCAGAAAGACAGATTTGATGCTACAATCAACGAGACATCAGTTCCTCTGCAGATCTCCTCTGCTGCAGTGACAGACTCTGCTGTGTACTACTGTGCTGTGACGCCCACAGTGACAGGAAACACCAACACTCTGTACACAAACCTCTGGAGCAAAGACAACACAATACTGATCAACATCCACCAGAGGGAGTCTCTCTCTGTCAGACCTCAGCAGAGTTTATCAGTCTTCTTTATACTCGCTGTAGCTCAGAGTTTCTCAACCTGCAGATATGATGCATCTGGTTATCTCAGTGTTGCTGGCTGCTATGAGTCTTGGTATGAACTCTTTGACATCAGTCCAACATTGAGATGATTCTCTAACATGTCCCTGATACTGTTTGTTGCTGTTTTACAGAATGCAGAGCCCAAAGAAACAACGTGCTGCAACCTGAAGCAGAAAAGACTGCTACTAAAGGAGAGGCAGTAACACTTGGCTGTCACTATAACACCACTTCATCAAATGACTATCTCTTCTGGTACAAACAGCACGGAGACCACAGCCTCACATTCATCCTGAGCCGCTTTAAGATCGGCACGGGGAAAACAGAGGACGAGGACAGATTCTCATCCACACTGGATTCAAGCTTAAGATCTGTTCCTCTGAAGATCCAGAAGCTTCAGCTGTCTGACTCTGCTGTGTACTACTGTGCTCTGCAGCCCACAGTGACAGGAAACACCAACACTCTGTACACAAACCTCTGGAGCAAAGACAACACAGTACTGCACAGCATCCACCAGAGGGAGTCTCTCTGTGTTCACCTTCAGCAGGATGTGATGATACAGTCGAGATTAGATTCTCTAAGACTCACAGCTGTGATGAAGAGCTCCAGAAACTCATTGGACATCCGAGTCTCCTCCTGCTGACTGCAGAGCTTCATGACTGACACCTCTCTGATTCCAGCTGTGAACATCAGACCAAACACAACACACTTAACGTTTCCATACTGAACAACCACAGCTTTCCCCTCTGTGAACATGGAGAAACTGGCTGCAATTCTGCTCTGTTCAGCTCTTATAGGTACGTATGTTTCTGACAGGAGAAGGGGCAATATGAAGACCTTTTCAAAGCATTACACATCCAGTTTGGATTTTGGATTAACGCTTTACAGCAAAGTTGTTTTTTCATTAAGGAATTGATGGGTCTGTGACTTTGGAGCTGTAATGATAGCATGATGTTTTCCTCTCTAGGTAACAGCTTGGAAGATGCTATTACTGCCAGCAGTGCTGAAGTGTGTTCCTCAGAGGGCCGTAGTGTTACTCTGTCCTGTACATATTCAGTTAAAGCTGATAATCTCCAGTGGTACAGACAGGATCCTGGATCAGCTCCTCAGTTCCTCCTCCTGATCACTGACACAACACAGCCTTACGTGGTGGAAGCAAAACCTCCAATCCCTCGACTGAAAGCCACACTGAACCAGGAGAAAAAACAAGTGGATCTGCAGATCTCCTCTGCTGCAGTGACAGACTCTGCTGTGTACTACTGTGCTCTGAGGCCCACAGTGACAGGAAACACCAACACTCTGTACACAAACCTCTGGAGCAAAGACAACACAGTACTGATCAACATCCACCAGAGGGAGTCTCTCTCTGTTAGACTTTAGGGAAACAACACAACTAATGTTCAAACAACTCAAGCCCCAGCAGAGAGGCCTCCTTTATTTGATGCTTCAACACCACGTTACTTTAACTTCTCTCTCACATTTATCCTAATAATGTTCAATGAGAGCATTCCACCAGGTGCCAGACTCCTGATGGACCTTCACCAACACTTCCTGTTTTTCAAATTTATTCCCACAGGCCCTGAAATCTGCAGTCATCAAACCACTCTTAAAGACAAACCTAGGCGCTTCACTGATGAACATTTATAGGCCGGTTAAAATAATTGTAAAAATATTTTTTAACAATTAAAAAGCTGTTTTGGCACTTGATAACTGTTTTGATGTGTTCCAGTCACACAGCACTGAGACTGCTCTAATTAACGTTTTAATGACATCCACTTAAACACAGACAGTGGCAGAATCTCACTGTCAGTATTATTAGATCTCAGCGCTGCATTTGAAACTGTTGACCACAACATATTACTAGACCTCGGGCACTGTTTTTATTGGTCTGAATCCTACTGAAAGGACAGGAAACACTTTGTTTCTATAGGTAACTAAACATCTGAGTGGACGAATATGACCTGTGGTATTCCTCAAGGCTCCATCCTGGGGACTCTTCTCTTTTACATCTACATGCTTCCAGTAGCTTAGTTAATGGATAACAATGAAATAAGTTACCATAGCTATGCAGACGACACACATGATAACATGATAACAAGGAGGAAGTGTAACTGAGAAGTGAAATACAGATCTAAGAGGAGACAGAGAGATTCAGGGAGGAGCTAAGATGTTCATCAACTATAGAAGAGAGAGGAACTTCCATATTCACCTTCATTCAACACAGACCATCATCACCTTCATTCAACATGCTGTCCCTGCAGAACTCAGCTTTTTCTCTGATATGTTTTTCAATCTTATCCGGTTTGTTGCACTCTTGCTTTCTGACTGTGGTTTTGCTAAAATGACTTTTATTACATTAAATAACAGAGTTCATCTTTCTCTTAGGCGCCAGCTGTGACGATCTGACTCCAGTCAAAACAGAAGAGTTCAGTCCAGAAGGCAGCTCTTTTACTCTGTCCTACAGATACTCCAAAGACGCAACTGGAAGTGATTATTTCTTCTGGTATCGACAATATCCAGGAGAACCACCAGAGTTCCTCCTGTCTATCTCAGGGCTTAATTTCACAAACAAAGCAGAATCACTAGGATCGGACACCAGGTTCTTCACTTACCTGTCTGAAGGAAAGGAACGAGTGGTTCTGCAGATCTCCTCTGCTGCAGTGACAGACTCTGCTGTGTACTACTGTGCTGTGAAGCCCACAGTGACAGGAAACACCAACACTCTGTACACAAACCTCTGGAGCAAAGACAACACAATACTGCCCAACATCCACCAGAGGGAGTCTCTCTCTGTCAGACTTTAGGGAAACAACACAACTAATGTTCAAACAACTCAACCCCCAGCAGAGAGGCCTCCTTTATTTGATGCTTCAACACCACGTTACTTTAACTTATCTCTCACATGTATCCTAATAATGTTCAATGAGAGCATTCAAGCAGGTGCCAGACTCCTGATGGACCTTCACCAACACTTCCTGTTTTTCATATGTATTCCCACAGACCCTGAAATCTGCAGTCATCAAACCACTCTTGAAGAACCACCTAGGCACTTCACTGATGAACATTTATAGGCCGGGTAAAATAATTGGAAAAATGTTTTTTAACCTCTTAAGCCCCAAGCCTGTTTTTCAAGTTTCAGGCTCGAAAATGACATGCCCAAAACAAAGGACTATAACTTAACTTCTAAAAGGGTTATATGAATAATTTCTTTTATAAAAGCAAGGTCACATCTGTAAGTTGGATGTAGAAGTGTCAGAATCAATAAAGATGTTTCAGTGTCAGAGTAAATCCAGATGGAACATAGTCAAAAAGTGTACATTTTTGTCTCCGCCCAAATAAAACCCATTACGTATTGTGAAAACCACCCTTGAATGATGGGTTAGTAGCCTAAAAGCTTTAGGAATCCAAAGTATAACATATAATAAGTACCCTGTATCAAGATTGAGGCAAACAAGTGAGAATTTACCTTTTTAGAGAGATTTAGCAACAAAAAGTCCAAGCGGACTAAGCTTTGGGCACATTTGGGTACATTTGGTTCCATCAGTGCCATTGAACCTTTTTCAGGTACCAGAATGTAAAAATCATTGTATAACATGTAATCATCACTATAGGTATTCATTCCACCCAAAAACATTAATAAAATAATTGTGAAAAAAAATTAAGTGTTTGGGAAGTTCCCTCTTTGCATGAGATGCATGTTACTTGCACAATACAAATTAGGAAACGTAGGAAACATTTGACTCCAACTGGAGCAGATTTATTTACATTTTTTTAGCAACACACTATACCACAATTATTTTGTGGGTAAAAAAAATAAACTTTATACAAACCCTGAATGCTACAGTATTACTCCAGTAAGTCATGCCATGCCCTGTAACAGTTCTTTTTGGTAGTGAAGCACAGAGGGACCTGCCACTTCCTGCAGTACACAGGGGTCTTCACCCATCTGTTGCCAGCATCAGAACCTCCTGCAGTACCTCCTGGCCTTGGTGGCATCTTCCCCATAATACTCCAGAAGCCATCTCCTCATCACCTTCCTCACTGTGAAAACAAATGTGGAAAAAACAAATAGATTCATTCTCAGGCTTGTACTTTCAAAAATGTAACTCAAATCAGAAATAATTTCTCTACAACAACAGAACATACATTTTGAGTGTGTGAAATAACATTATATCACTCAAAATGTATACTCTGTAAATTATGTGAGACGGGGTTCATATCATCTTTTCAATATTTAATAATATTCCGTCTGTCATATATTTATATTTTATATATGCATGAGTGTATATATATATATATATATATATATATAATATAAGTAATAATTGTAAGTCGCTTTGGATAAAAGCGTCAGCTAAATGAAATGTAATGTAAGACCGTGTTAAAGTCAACATGTATATGTCTTGTTTATTTCAAAAACAAGAAACGGCATCCATCTTCTTTGTTTGTTGTTGAGTGTGTGAAAGAACATTATATCACAAGATAGATGCCGTCGTGTTATTGTCACGTGTGTGAAATTATTATAGATGAATACACTCTTACACCAAATAAATAAGTAATAGATACAAACAGAGAGATTACATACCTTTCCGGTGACGGAGGTTCATAATCAGAGTCATTACTGTCCCCTTTATGCGTGACGAGATCACTATCTTCCGACGGAAAGTCCTGAAATACGATGTCCAATGCCTCCTCGACGGACACAAAAGTCTTCTTTCTGGCTGCCATTGTTACAATGAAGACAAAGAAAACAAATCCTGCTGATCGATCTGCCGTTCTCTGCTCTCCTGTCGCCGCGGGACATGCTATGCTATGCTATGCTATGCTGCGTAAAAAGAGTGGGCGTGTGCGTAAACCAGCTATACTGCCTATACTTATACTTACGCAAGATCCTATCTCTGGAACCCATTGGTCGATTTGGGTGATTGACACCTTTTTTGAATCGTTAGAGCCAATCGAATCGAGTGGCAGTTTCAAAATACGTAAATACGTTACGCCTGCGGAGGCGGAGCTATGCGTAAACTGCATCTCTCGTAGCTGAAGCCACGGACTGTTAATCGTTGGACCTACTCTTCTGCCGTGAATGTAAGGATTGATTATCAGTAATCATTTTAAAGTGACAAGAGACATTGGATTAACCTTGAGCAGCGTTTGTATTCCTTTGAACACAACTTTTGATAAAAAAACCCGCCAAGGTAAGACCTAATTATTGTCATGGATTTGAAAACTGATATTGTTTACTTGCTATGTTCTGGCTGCAAGCTCAGTTAATGTTGTGCCTGTAGTGATGGGGTGTATACCCATGGAATCTGTGGAATCTCAGCTTTCAGAAGATGTGTTGTTTGTGCAGAAAGTATGAATTATAAATGATCGTTTTTGTGAGTTATGAACAGAAATAGCAATTGCACGTTGTTGCTATGGGTTCATTTAGAGGCTTCTTGTGAGACTTATTTTTCGAAAAACTATTTTTTTTTCGTATCGTCAGTTAGTTGTACAGCACTTTGGCTCGACCAAACATCGTTTTTAAATGTGCTATATAAATAAAACTTGATTTGATTTAGCCAAGTTTCTAATAAAGCCCTTTGTTGCCTCCCACAAAAATCTCGGGTCAGACACTGACCCCTTGTTGAACCCCACAAACTTGCTGAGGTTAGTTTCAAACTGAGACTTGTATGTTTCGTCACGCAGCAGTGAGGAGTTAAAACAACATTTTAAATATTGAGTGATGAAGCAACATTCGTATTAGATTAAGATCCTTTTAAACAGATTTGTCTCTAGATGAAACACCTCACACTAATCTGACTTAACGTTAACGGAAGTCATTCTTATTAGTACGTTTTTATTCACTGACTTTGGATCAAACACTTTAAATCACCTCTCTCAATAAAATGGTACACATCAAGGACATCAGTTTTGATTACTTGTTTTCTTATCTTTATAAAATACAATTCTCTGTTGGTCTGTGATTAATCGTGGTGTACCACAGGGTTCAATCCTAGGTCCTCTGATTTTTAATTTACAGACTGCCTTCGGATCTGTCACCCAGCAGGAAGTGTAACTGAGAAGTGAAATACAGATCTAAGAGGAGACAGAGAGATTCAGGGAGGAGCTAAGATGTTCCTGAACTATAGAAGAGAGAGGAACTTCCATATTCACCAGAGTTCAACACAGACCATCATCATCACCTTCATTCAACATGCTGTCCCTGCAGAACTCTGCATTTTCTCTGATGTTGTTTGCAATCTTTTCAGGTTTGTTGCAATCTTGCTTTCTGAGTGTGGTTTTGCTAAAATAACTTTTATTACATTAAATAACAGAGTTCATCTTTCTCTTAGGCGCCAGCTGTGACGATCTGACTCCAGTCAAAACAGAAGAGTTCAGTCCAGAAGGCAGCTCTGTTACTCTGTCCTATAGATACTCCAAAGAAGCAGCTGGAACTGATTATTTCTTTTGGTATCGACAATATCCAGGAGAACCACCAGAGTTCCTCCTGTCTATCTCAGGGCTTAATTTCACAAACAAAGCAGAATCACTTGGATCGGACACCAGGTTCTTCACTGACCTGTCTGAAGGAAAGAAAAGAGTGGATCTGCAGATCTCCTCTGCTGCAGTGACAGACTCTGCTGTGTACTACTGTGCTGTGAAGCCCACAGTGACTGGAAACACCAACACTCTGTACAAAAACCTTTGGAGCAAAGACAACACAATACTGCCCAACATCCACCAGAGGGAGTCTCTCTCTGACAGACTTTAGGGAAACAACACAACTAATGTTCAAACAACTCAACCCCCAGCAGAGAGGCCTCCTTTATTTGATGCTTCAACACCACGTTACTTTAACTTCTCTCTCACATTTATCCTAATAATGTTCAATTAGAGCATTCCACCAGGTGCCAGACTCCTGATGGACCTTCACCAACACTTCCTGTTTTTCATATTTATTCCCACCGGCCCTGAAATCTGCAGTCATCAAACCACTCTTAAAGACAAACCTAGGCACTTCACTCATGAACATTTATAGGCCGGTTCAAATAAGGAAAAAATGTTTTTTAACAATTAAAAAGCTGTTTTGGCACTTGATAACTGTTTTGATGTGTTCCAGTCACACAGCACTGAGACTGCTCTAATTAACGTTTTAATGACATCCACTTAAACACAGACAGTGGCAGAATCTCACTGTCAGTATTATTAGATCTCAGCGCTGCATTTGAAACTGTTGACCACCACATATTACTAGACCAACTGGAAAACTGGGTGGGACTCGGGCACTGTTTTTATTGGTCTGAATCCTACTGAAAGGACAGGAAACACTTTGTTTCTATAGGTAACTAAACCACTGACTGGACGAATATGACCTGTGGGGTTCCTCAAGGCTCCATCCTGGGGCCTCTTCCCTTTAACATCTACATGCTTCCAGTAGCTTAGTTAATGGATAACAATGAAATAAGTTACCATAGCTATGCAGATGACACACGTGAGAACATGAAAACCAGGAGGAAGTGTAACTGAGAGAAGTGAAATACAGATCTAAGAGGAGACAGAGAGATTCAGGGAGGAGCTAAGATGTTCCTGAACTATAGAAGAGAGAGGAACTTCCATATTCACCAGAGTTCAACACAGACCATCATCATCACCTTCATTCAACATGCTGTCATTAGACTATTATTTACATTCCCTACTGTTAGTTTCCATTCTAAGAGGTACGTAACTTTCTGCATGAAAACGTTAACTTCTAATGTTGATCAAATGTCATTTATTAATTGAGTCTTTTGAATTACTCCTCTCTTCAGGGGTCAGCTGTGAAGATCTCACTGCATTACAGAGAGAAGAGTTCAGTCCAGAAGGCAGCTCTGTTACTCTGTCCTACAGATACTCCAAACAAGCAGCTGGTGGTGATCAGTTTTACTGGTATCGACAATATCCAGGAGAATCACCAGAGTTCATCATCTCTCATTTAGGAACTGGAAACATTATGAATAATCTGATCCCTGGATTGAAGATTAAAGTGGAGTCAAACCAAATCAATCTGAGCCTCTCTTCTGCTGCAGGGACAGACTCTGCTGTGTTCTACTGTGCTGTGAGGCCCACAGTGACAGGAAACACCAACACTCTGTACAAAAATCTCTGCAGCTTCTCCCTGAACATTCACACACTTCAGATCCCGCCTTTTTCTGAACAACATCGCCATCAAGTGGACACCTCGAACAGTACAACTTCTCCTCTCAAAGTGACACACATCCAACCTCTGAGGGAGACTCCAAAGATGAAGAGCAGTCGGTCCGGCCTGTGCGTCCACCGGCTCCTGAATGTGGATGAACTGGTTAAACTGGTCCTAACTAACATACGATTCACTGCAGTGTGAGGTGGAACAGTTCATGGAGAAGAACTAGCGTTAGATTGTTGCAGTGGTGTAATGTAACTAAGTACATTTACTCATACTGTACGGAAGTAAAACATTGAGGTAATTGTACTTTTTTACAAATGTATACTTTTACTTCATTACATTGTGTAGGCAAGTGTTGTACTTTTTACTTCACTACGTGTATTTTACAGTTTGACTGACATAGCAGATTTAGGATATTAATACACAATATAAATCGACACACATTATATTATAGATGAAGCTACCCAGTACTCTATGAAGTCATTCAAATAAACCCCACCTTTACCCCATCAATCGTTTTAACAACCGAAAAGACCTGGTGCTTAAAATGGCCACTTTGCACAACGCATACTTTTACTTTTGGTACGTAAAGTATTTGTTTTGTTTCTGAAAAATCAATGGAGTATTGTGAAAGGATAGAGCAACCTGACAAATCCAAACACCTCACCACATCATCACATGTATTCCAATAGTACTCCCTTCATGCTGTTCATGAGTCAAATGATACAACAGATGCCCGATTTCATGTGGGCTCGAAAGCCTGAGGAGGAAATCATGGTTTCAAAGAGTCAGCTGATAACCAGCTTTGTAGTTCCTGTTATATCTGATCAGGAGCTTTAGTTTGGCCTGAAAGGCCTCCATTAGACTCTTTGTTTATTCCCATCAACATCTCTATGGAGCTAACCAATCAGAGCAGACTGGGCTCTGGTTTCAGACAGAGGGTGAAAAGAGGTGCTGCAGTATGAACATCTACAAATTCTGACATTTTTCATGAATATCTGAAAATGTTTACTTTTTCTAAATCTGATTTTTTTCTCCAAAGAAACCCAGATATTGTGATTTTTTCCCCTGAATATCTCAACTTTTGACTTTACGGGGAATAGCAACATTTTGAGTTTCTGAAAAAATCAAAGATTTCTGAAAAAATTAGAAAAAGACTATAACATTTTTGAGTTTATTCTTAAAATCTCAATCCAATAATTTCAAAATCCTGACTTTTTCCTGAAATTCTCATAATTCAGACTAAAGATTTTGATATTTTTCAGAAAATAGCAGAAATCAGAAATGTTCAGAAACTCTCAATATTGTGACATTTTGGGGGGAAAACAAATTCAAACTTTTTCTGAGAATTCTGACTTTTTCAGAAAATGTTGGAACTTTGTCTTTTCCCCTGATAATGTATGCATCTGAAAAGATGTAGAGGGTATCCCAAATCCTCCACCACACACACATTTAACAATAATCCATCAAAGATCACACCGAGGCTCTGGAGTCAGCAGCAGGTCTGAGAGAGAGAAGGCTTCCTGGAGCTCCTCCTTTAATGACTGTCTCTGGCTGCTGATAGGCCAGCTGAGGGTGAGGGGATCCAATCAGCCGCCAGTCTGAGGTGCTCAGGCAGGTTCTGATCAGCTGCTGATTACTTGCAGGGAAACACAGGGGAAAAGAGAAAATAGCAGGAAGACACAACAAACAACAGCCCGCCTGCTGGCACCACGTAACACTGATACAGAGTCATTTATAGAGTTCACATCTTCTGGTTCAGTGTAGAGTTTGTTAAGACCTGAAAAGGTGACCATGTCCATCAAGTCTTAAAGAGTCCTTGTTCCTCTCTCTGTGGTGTTCCCTTTCCTGTAGTGTCTTCTATAGGTGCATGTAGCGACAGCAGGAAACAAACTAAGTCGCTGAGAGGCTGAGGCCGGGCCTGTTTGTTTTGTATGACATGCTAAAAAAGTACTCGCTGAGATCTGAAGCTCTGTTTCGTGGTATGGTAGTTTAATGAAAAAACTTGGTGATCGGACATATACATTGTTATAATCCAAGCAATTGTAATCTTGCAGTCAACAAAAAAAATACAACGGCCCTGTGTCACCCTCTCTTCCACACACCCACACCTCACACAGGTGAACAGGATTATAATGAGTGCCACCCATACCCATGTGACCCAAGCCAACCAATCAATATTGATCATGGCTCCTACAGTGCATGTTGTCATGGCCTGGCAGAAAGGACACGATGTAAAGAAAGATAAGTACTTGTGGGTTATCTGTCGCCCCTTATTTCAAGGTTAATCATCGATACAATTTAATTGATGCAAATACCGGAGTCCAGACGCAGAATATCGAACACTAAGTTGTGGGGATCAACAAGCGTCACAGAGGAACTGCCCGACACCATCTTAAAGGTCCCCTATTATCCTCTTCTTCATCAATATATCACAGGTCTCAGATATATACAGAGCCTGTCTCTGATTGACTGACTGAACATCCACCTGAGGGAGTCTCTCTCTGTTAAACATCAACAATTTGTGATGATACAGTAATGTACATTACCCGCTTGACAATTTGAAATCTATGAACAATTGCTCCGTACCATACACACACATGTGCTGTCTTTGATTCACATCCACAGGTTCAAATGTTTAACTCAGTCAGTGAATCTGGCCTTTTATCACAGGCTGAAATAAAAGTAAGTAGTCTCCATGAATTTAAAATACGTTCTTTTCAGTTTTTTCTGTGAGTCTGTGATTTCACATGGTGTACCACAGGGTTCAATCCTAGGTCCTCTCACTTTGTCATTAGATTCAGTTTATCTTTAAGCACAATGTGATAATATGTTATATTGGAACAGCAGCTTGTGTTGTGGTGTTCAAGACCTTTTAAATGACAAGTGTGAATCAATATTCTGATTAGATTAAGATATTTTTAAGCACATTTATCTCTCGATGAAACACCTCTCACTAATCTGACTTCACCTTAACCCCCGTCATAATTGCTAAGTTTTTGTACATTTCAATGTATGTGTCAGTGAGAAGCACAAAGAGAACTAAATGTTTTAAACATGAGAAAAGTACTTTGATGGTTTAAAATTAGTAAAACATGATTCTCTGGCCACGCCCACTGACGTTTATATCAACCAATGAGATGATCAGTGAGATGTTTGAGGAACTAAAAGCACAATCATTTGATATTGAGGAGAAGGGCTGAGCAGCAGAGAGGCTGTTTCCTGCTTCACTTCTGCAGGAGGAGAACTCATCTGCTGACTGTTTGACTTCAACATCTCCAAAGACATGTTGCTTTACCTCTGTTTACTCTTCTCTCTCTTCATAGGTGAGTGTTGGAACAGAGATCAAGTCTCATTTAACCCGCTGTATTAGCCAGAGATTTCATACCTGGAGGTTTGATTGTGTAAGGCAGCAACCGTTGTGATCTATGAAGACATTCGGTCATGTTTTATCTCAAACTGATCAAAGGTGACAGGAAATTGAAGACCCTCCGTTGAGTCTCTTAATGTTAAAATCTCCTGCAGACTAACTGACATGAGTAATTCTCATTTTGCAGCCCTGGGCTCCATGAACAGCATAACGCCAGAAAGAAGTGAAGAACATGTTGCAGAGGGCAGAAACATCAGCCTGACATGTAAATATGAGGGGGCTATCTACAATATCCAGTGGTACCGACAATACCAGAGATCCAGACCAGAGTTCCTGCTCTACATCACAGAGGCAGGAGGGATCCATCCCACTGAATCTGATTTCTCTGCTCACATTGACAAAACAGAGAAACGAGTTGATCTGGAGATCATCTCAGCTAAAGTGACAGACTCTGCTGTGTACTACTGTGCTCTGAGGCCCACAGTGACAGGAAACACCAACACTCTGTACACAAACCTCTGGAGCAAAGACAACACAATACTGATCAACATCCACCAGAGGGAGTCTCTCTCTGACAGACTTTAGGGAAACAACACAACTAATGTTCAAACAACTCAACCCCCAGCAGAGAGGCCTCCTTTCTTTGATGCTTCAACACCACGTTACTTTAACTTATATCTCACATTTATCCTAATAATGTTCAATTAGAGCATTCCACCAGGTGCCAGACTCCTGATGGACCTTCACCAACACTTCCTGTTTTTCATATTTATTCCCACAGGCCCTGAAATCTGCAGTCATCAAACCACTCTTAAAGACAAACCTAGGCGCTTCACTGATGAACATTTATAGGCCGGTTAAGATAATTGAAAAAGCTCAACAGCTAAACAGTTGTTTTGGCACTTGATAACTGTTTTGATGTGTTCCAGTCACACAGCACTGAGACTGCTCTAATTAACGTTTTAATGACATCCACTTAAACACAGACAGTGGCAGAATCTCACTGTCAGTATTATTAGATCTCAGCGCTGCATTTGAAACTGTTGACCACAACATATTACTAGACCGACTGGAAAACTGGGTGGGACTCGGGCACTGTTTTTATTGGTCTGAATCCTACTGAAAGGACAGGAAACACTTTGTTTCTATACGTAACTAAACAACTGAGTGGACGAATATGACCTGTGGGGTTCCTCAAGGCTCCTTCCTGGGGACTTTTCTCTTTTACATCTACATGCTTCCACTAGCTTAGTTAATGGATAACAATTAAATAAGTTACCATAGCTATGCAGACGACACACACGTGATAACATGAAACCCAGTAGGAAGTGTCACTGAGAGAAGTGAAATACGGATCTAAGAGGAGACAGAGAGATTCAGGGAGGAGCTAAGATGTTCCTGAACTATAGAAGAGAGAGGAACTTCCATATTCACCAGAGTTCAACACAGACCATCATCATCACCTTCATTCAACATGCTGTCCCTGCAGAACTCTGCATTTTCTCTGATATTGTTTGCAATCTTATCAGGTTTGTTGCACTCTTGCTTTCTGAGTGTGGTTTTGCTAAAATAACTTTTATTACATTAAATAACAGAGTTCATCTTTCTCTTAGGCGCCAGCTGTGCAGATCTGACTCCAGTCAAAACAGAAGAGTTCAGTCCAGAAGGCATCTCTGTTACTCTGTCCTACAGATACTCCAAACAAGCAGCTGGAAGTGATTATTTCTTTTGGTATCGACAATATCCAGGGGAACCACCAGAGTTCCTCCTGTCTATCTCAGGTGTTAATTTCACAAACAAAGCAGAATCACTTGGATCGGACACCAGGTTCTTCACTGACCTGTCCGAAGGAAAGAAAAGAGTGGATCTGCAGATCTCCTCTGCTGCAGTGACAGACTCTGCTGTGTACTACTGTGCTCTGAGGCCCACAGTGACAGGAAACACCACCACGCTGTACACAAACCTCTGGAGCAAAGACAACACAATACTGATCAACATCCACCAGAGGGAGTCTCTCTCTGACAGACTTTAGGGAAACAACACAACTAATGTTCAAACAACTCAACCCCCAGCAGAGAGGCCTCCTTCATTTTATGCTTCAACACCACGTTACTTTAACTTATCTCTCACATTTATCCTAATAATGTTCAATTAGAGCATTCCACCAGGTGCCAGACTCCTGATGGACCTTCACCAACACTTCCTGTTTTTCATATTTATTCCCACAGGCCCTGAAATCTGCAGTCATCAAACTCTGAAAGACAAACCTAGGCGCTTCACTGATGAACATTTATAGGCCGGTTAAAATAATTGTAAAAATGTTTTTTAACAATTAAAAAGTTGTTTTGGCACTTGATAACTGTTTTGATGTGTTCCAGTCACACAGCACTGAGACTGCTCTAATTAACGTTTGAATGACATCCACTTAAACACAGACAGTGGCAGAATCTCACTGTCAGTATTATTAGATCTCAGCGCTGCATTTGAAACTGTTGACCACAACATATTACTAGACCAACTGGAAAACTGGGTGGGACTCGGGCACTGTTTTCATTGGTCTGAATCCTACTGAAAGGACAGGAAACACTTTGTTTCTATAGGTAACTAAACAACTGAGTGGACGAATATGACCTGTGGTATTCCTCAAGGCTCCATCCTGGGGCCTCTTCTCTTTAAAATCGACATGCTTCCAGTAGCTTAGTTAATGGATAACAATGAAATAAGTTACCATAGCTATGCAGACGACACACACGTGATAACATGAAAACCAGGAGGAAGTGTAACTGAGAGAAGTGAAATACAGATCTAAGAGGAGACAGAGAGATTCAGGGAGGAGCTAAGATGTTCCTGAACTATAGAAGAGAGAAGAACTTCCATATTCACCAGAGTTCAACACAGACCATCATCATCACCTTCATTCAACATGCTGTCATTACACTATTATTTACATTCCCTACTGTTAGTTTCCATTCTAAGAGGTACGTAACTTTCTGCATGAAAACGTTAACTTCTAATGTTGATCAAATGTGATCTATTAACTGAGTCTTTTGAATTACTCCTCTCTTCAGGGGTCAGCTGTGAAGATCTCACTGCATTACAGAGAGAAGAGTTCAGTCCAGAAGGCAGCTCTGTTACTCTGTTCTACAGATACTCCAAACAAGCAACTGGTGGTGATGAGTTTTACTGGTATCGACAATATCCAGGAGAACCACCAGAGTTCATCATCTCTCATTTAGGAACTGGAAACATTATGAATAATCTGATCCCTGGATTGAAGATTACAGTGGAGTCAAACCAAATCAATCTGAGCCTCTCCTCTGCTGCAGTGACAGACTCTGCTGTGTTCTACTGTGCTGTGAGGCCCACAGTGACAGGAAACACCAACACTCTGTACAAAAGCACCAGTTGACACACTGACAAGCAGCTAGAAGCCTTTTCTCCACACTGTTGTACTGAGCTGTTCACGTCCACTAGAGGGCCACATTATGAAGTAGGCGGTGCACGTCTTCTGCACGGTGTTCAACCATCCAGTCAATAATAAGTGCTGCTGTGAAGAGAACCATCCTCACACTGAATGCTGAACATCAGCTACTTCCTGCTGCTGATTTAAACCTTGGTGTAGAGATGGAACATTGGCTGTGGATTATTCTTGCTGCTCTCTCCTTTGGTAAGATAGAAACTACAACATGTTTCTAGGTAACTGTTTAAAGCTACTGATTGTTCTCCTTTAATCCATCATCTGTATTGATTCATCTCTTCCTCTGCATGGTCTCTTCTTCCCCAGAGTGTAAAGGACAAGACACAGTGACCCAGACAACAGGAGAAGTCAGCGCTACTGAAGGAGACACAGTTACACTTGGCTGCACATTTCAGACATCTCAGACAGCCTCTCTGTTCTGGTACAAACAAGAAGTCAATGGTTACCCAAAGTACATGCTGATGCGTATCTCAACAACTGGAGTTAATGCTGCAGAGTTCAAGAAAGACAAATTTGATGCTACAATCAACAAGACATCAGTTCCTCTGCAGATCTCCTCTGCTGCAGTGACAGACTCTGCTGTGTACTACTGTGCTCTGCAGCCCACAGTGACAGGAAACACCAACACTCTGTACAAAAACCTCTGGAGCAAAGACAACACAGTACTGCACAGCATCCACCAGAGGGAGCCTCTCTCTCTCAGATTTGAGCAGATAAGACATCTAACGTTCAAACAACTCATCCACCAGCAGAGGCTTCCTTTCTCTTCACTGCTGGTTCATTCTCTATCTCTGCAATACATATGTATATGTTGGTCTGACTCTCTTTCAATATTAAAAGATAGGTATTCTTGTAAAATAAATCACATTTTTCTGACTGCATCTCAATGTGTTGTGGACTTGCAGAAGGTTTACGACCGTCCTCCCTGAGTGTGGAAGTACTGAAGGACTTTAGGCAGGGGTCGAGTTATAATCTGAGCTTTATGGGGGTCTTTAAAACTAACTTTAGTGGCGGAGATAAATATATAAATAACAGTCGGGTAATAACGTTAATAACGGGTGATATTTGTTTTTCTTTTAGCCTATTTACCTCGTTAATGTAAATAAAGCTCATTACATTGAAAAATGCATTATTTGTGATTAAAATAATGGTTGTTGGTAATGTATTAGCAACCCCCACAGTTGTATGACTTCCCTGCTTTCATAGGAGCTCAGACCCTCCTTCTGTGATCAGCTCCCATTGGCTCCCACATAACTCCAACCTTGAGTTCAGGGTACCAGTGTCATTCACATATTCAGTCTATCTGTAACCGGAGGAAGAACTTCCACCATGTACTCCACCATGTACTCGGTGAAAACATTCTCCAGAGAGTGCTGCTCTCTGCCATGTGGTCCCATGTTAGCGAGTGTGTACCACAGGGTTCAATCCTAGGTCCTCTCACTTTCTCATTGGTTTCAGTTTATCTCTGAGCACAATGTGATCGTAGGTTTTATTGGAACAAAAGCTTGTGTTGTGGTGATCAATACCTTTTTAAATGTTGGGTATGAAGTACAATTCTCATTATATTAAGATCATTTAAAAAAGATTTCTCTCTCGTTGAAACACCTCTCACTAATCTGACTTCACGTTAACGCCCATCATTGTTATTATTACGTTTTTATTAATTGACTGATTAAACACTTTAAATCACCTCTCTTAATAAACTGGTACACATCAAGGACTTAAGTTTTGATTGCTTTTGTTCTTATCTTTATAAAACAAGTTTCTCTGTTGGTCTGTGATTAATCGTGGTGTACCACAGGGTTTCAAACCTAGGTCTTCTCATGTTCTATTTACAGACTGCCTTTGGATCGGTCAGCCAGTAGGAAGTGTCACTGAGAGAAGTGAAATACGGATCTAAGAGGAGACAGAGAGATTCAGGGAGGAGCTAAGATGTTCCTGAACTATAGAAGAGAGAGGAACTTCCATATTCACCAGAGTTCAACACAGACCATCATCATCACCTTCATTCAACATGCTGTCCCTGCAGAACTCTGCATTTTCTCTGATGTTGTTTGCAATCTTATCAGGTTTGTTGCACTCTTGCTTTCTGACTGTGGTTTCGCTAAAATAACTTTTATAACATTAAATAACAGAGTTAATCTTTCCCTTAGGCGTCACCTGTGAAGATTTGACTCCAGTCAAAACAGAAGTGTTCAGTTCAGAAGGCAGCTCTGTTACTCTGTCCTACAAAGCTGGATCTAATACTAATTATTACTTCTGGTATCGAAAATATCCTGGAGAACCACCAGAGTTCCTCATCTCACACTCTGCTTCAGGCGCTGTAGGAACTAACCCAATCCCTGGACTGAATATTACCGTGAAGTCAAACCGAATCAATTTGATCATCTCCTCTGCTGCAGTGACAGACTCTGCTGTGTTCTACTGTGCTGTGCAGCCCACAGTGACAGGAAACACCAACACTCTGTACACAAACCTCTGGAGCAAAGACAACACAGTACTGATCAACATCCACCAGAGGGAGTCTCTCTCTCTGTCAGACTTCAGCAGAGTTTATCAGTCCTCTTTATTCTCGCTGTAGCTCAGAGTTTCTCAACCAGCAGATATGATGCATCTGGTTATCTCAGTGTTGCTGGCCACTATGAGCCTTGGTATGAACTCTTTGACATCAGTCCAACATTGAGATGATTCTCTAACATGTCCCTGATACTGTTTGTTGCTGTTTTACAGAATGCAGAGCCCAAAGAAACAACGTGCTGCAACCTGAAGCAGAAAAGACTGCTACTAAAGGAGAGGCAGTAACACTTGGCTGTCACTATAACACCTCTTCATCAAATGACTATCTCTTCTGGTACAAACAGCACGGAGACCACAGCCCCACATTCATCCTGAGCCGCTTTAAGATCGGCACGGGGACAACAGTGGACGAGGACAAATTCTCATCCACACTGGATTCAAGCTTAAGATCTGTTCCTCTGAAGATCCAGAAGCTTCAGCTGTCTGACTCTGCTGTGTACTACTGTGCTCTGCAGCCCACAGTGACAGGAAACACCAACACTCTGTACACAAACCTCTGGAGCAAAGACAACACAGTACTGCACAGCATCCACCAGAGGGAGCCTCTCTGTGTTCACCTTCAGCAGGATGTGATGATACAGTCGAGATTAGATTCTCTAAGACTCACAGCTGTGATGAAGAGCTCCAGAAACTCATTGGACATCCGAGTCTCCTCCTGCTGACTGCAGAGCTTCATGACTGACACCTCTCTGATTCCAGCTGTGAACATCAGACCAAACACAACTCACTTAACGTTTCCATACTGAACAACCACAGCGTTCCCCTCTGTGAACATGGAGAAACTGGCTGCAATTCTGCTCTGTTCAGCTCTTATAGGTACGTATGTTTCTGACAGGAGAAGGGGCAATATGAAGACCTTTTCAAAGCATTACACATCCAGTTTGGATTTTGGATTAACGCTTTACAGCAAAGTTGTTTTTTTCATTAAGGAATTGATGGGTCTGTGACTTTGGAGCTGTAATGATAGCATGATGTTTTCCTCTCTAGGTAACAGCTTGGAAGATGCTATTACTGCCAGCAGTGCTGAAGTGTGTTCCTCAGAGGGCCGTAGTGTTACTCTGTCCTGTACATATTCAGTTAAAGCTGATAATCTCCAGTGGTACAGACAGGATCCTGGATCAGCTCCTCAGTTCCTCCTCCTGATCACTGACACAACACAGCCTTACGTGGTGGAAGCAAAACCTCCAATCCCTCGACTGAAAGCCACACTGAACCAGGAGAAAAAACAAGTGGATCTGCAGATCTCCTCTGCTGCAGTGACAGACTCTGCTGTGTTCTACTGTGCTCTGCAGCCCACAGTGACAGGAAACACCAACACTCTGTACACAAACCTCTGGAGCAAAGACAACACAATACTGATCAACATCCACCAGAGGGAGTCTCTCTCTGACAGACTTTAGGGAAACAACACAACTAATGTTCAAACAACTCAACCCCCAGCAGAGAGGCCTCCTTTATTTGATGCTTCAACACCACGTTACTTTAACTTATCTCTCACATGTATCCTAATAATGTTCAATTAGAGCATTCCACCAGGTGCCAGACTCCTGATGGACCTTCACCAACACTTCCTGTTTTTCATATTTATTCCCACAGGCCCTGAAATCTGCAGTCATCAAACCACTCTTAAAGACAAACCTAGGCACTTCACTCATGAACATTTATAGGCCGGGTAAAATAATTGGAAACATGTTTTTTAACAATTAAAAAGCTGTTTTGGCACTTGATAACTGTTTTGATGTGTTCCATTCACACAGCACTGAGACTGCTCTAATTAACGTTTTAATGACATCCACTTAAACACAGACAGTGGCAGAATCTCACTGTCAGTATTATTAGATCTCAGCGCTGCATTTGAAACTGTTGACCACAACATATTACTAGACCTCGGGCACTGTTTTTATTGGTCTGAATCCTACTGAAAGGACAGGAAACACTTTGTTTCTATAGGTAACTAAACATCTGAGTGGACGAATATGACCTGTGGTATTCCTCAAGGCTCCATCCTGGGGACTCTTCTCTTTTACATCTACATGCTTCCAGTAGCTTAGTTAATGGATAACAATGAAATAAGTTACCATAGCTATGCAGACGACACACATGATAACATGATAACAAGGAGGAAGTGTAACTGAGAAGTGAAATACAGATCTAAGAGGAGACAGAGAGATTCAGGGAGGAGCTAAGATGTTCATCAACTATAGAAGAGAGAGGAACTTCCATATTCACCTTCATTCAACATGCTGTCCCTGCAGAACTCAGCTTTTTCTCTGATATGTTTTTCAATCTTATCCGGTTTGTTGCACTCTTGCTTTCTGACTGTGGTTTTGCTAAAATGACTTTTATTACATTAAATAACAGAGTTCATCTTTCTCTTAGGCGCCAGCTGTGACGATCTGACTCCAGTCAAAACAGAAGAGTTCAGTCCAGAAGGCAGCTCTTTTACTCTGTCCTACAGATACTCCAAAGACGCAACTGGAAGTGATTATTTCTTCTGGTATCGACAATATCCAGGAGAACCACCAGAGTTCCTCCTGTCTATCTCAGGGCTTAATTTCACAAACAAAGCAGAATCACTAGGATCGGACACCAGGTTCTTCACTTACCTGTCTGAAGGAAAGGAACGAGTGGTTCTGCAGATCTCCTCTGCTGCAGTGACAGACTCTGCTGTGTTCTACTGTGCTGTGAGGCCCACAGTGACAGGAAACACCAACACGCTGTACACAAACCTCTGGAGCAAAGACAACACAATACTGCCCAACATCCACCAGAGGGAGTCTCTCTCTGTCAGACTTTAGGGAAACAACACAACTAATGTTCAAACAACTCAACCCCCAGCAGAGAGGCCTCCTTTATTTGATGCTTCAACACCACGTTACTTTAACTTATCTCTCACATGTATCCTAATAATGTTCAATGAGAGCATTCAAGCAGGTGCCAGACTCCTGATGGACCTTCACCAACACTTCCTGTTTTTCATATGTATTCCCACAGGCCCTGAAATCTGCAGTCATCAAACCACTCTTGAAGAACCACCTAGGCGCTTCACTGATGAACATTTATAGGCCGGGTCAAATAATTGGAAAAATGTTTTTTAACCTCTTAAGCCCCAAGCCTGTTTTTTCAAGTTTCAGGCTCGAAAATGACATGCCCAAAACAAAGGACTATAACTTAACTTCTAAAAGGGTTATATGAATAATTTCTTTTATAAAAGCAAGGTCACATCAGTAAGTTGGATGTAGAAGTGTCAGAATCAATAAAGATGTTTCAGTGTCAGAGTAAATCCAGATGGAACATAGTCAAAAAGTGTAAATCTTTGTCTCCGCCCAAATAAAACCCATTACTTATAGTGAAAACCACCCTTGAATGATGGGCTAGTAGCCTAAAAGCTTTAGGAATCCAAAGTATAACATATAATAAGTACCCTGTATCAAGATTGAGGCAAAACAAGTGAGAATTTACCTTTTTAGAGAGATTTAGCAACAAAAAGTCCAAGCGGACTAAGCTTTGGGCACATTTGGGTACATTTGGTTCCATCAGTGCCATTGAACCTTTTTCAGGTACCAGAATGTAAACATCATTGTATAACATGTAATCATCACTATAGGTATTCATTCCACCCAAAAACATTAATAAAATAATTGTGAAAAAAAATTAAGTGTGTGGGAAGTTCCCTCTTTGCATGAGATGCATGTTACTTGCACAATACAAATTAGGAAACGTAGGAAACATTTGACTCCAACTGGAGCAGATTTATTTACATTTTTTTAGCAACACACTATACCACAAGCATTTTTTGGGTAAAAAAAATAAACTTTATACAAACCCTGAATGCTACAGTATTACTCCAGTAAGTCATGCCATGCCCTGTAACAGTTCTTTTTGGTAGTGAAGCACAGAGGGACCTGCCACTTCCTGCAGTACACAGGGGTCTTCACCCATCTGTTGCCAGCATCAGAACCTCCTGCAGTACCTCCTGGCCTTGGTGGCATCTTCCCCATAATACTCCAGAAGCCATCTCCTCATCACCTTCCTCACTGTGAAAACAAATGTGGAAAAAACAAATAGATTCATTCTCTGGCTTGTACTTTCAAAAATGTAACTCAAATCAGAAATAATTTCTCTACAACAACAGAACATACATTTGAGTGTGTGAAATAACATTATATCACTCAAAATGTATGCTCTGTAAATTATGTGAGACGGGGTTCATACCATCTTTTCAATATTTAATAATATTCCGTCTGTCATATATTTATATTTTATATATGCATGAGTGTATATATATATATATATATATATATATATATATATATATATATAATATAAGTAATAATTGTAAGTCGCTTTGGATAAAAGCGTCAGCTAAATGAAATGTAATGTAAGACCGTGTTAAAGTCAACATGTATATGTCTTGTTTATTTCAACAACAAGAAATGGCATCCATCTTCTTTGTTTGTTGTTGAGTGTGTGAAAGAACATTATATCACAAGATGGATGCCGTCGTGTTATTGTCACGTGTGTGAAATTATTATAGATGAATACACTCTTACACCAAATAAATAAGTAATAGATACAAACAGAGAGATTACATACCTTTCCGGTGACGGAGGTTCATAATCAGAGTCATTACTGTCCCCTTTATGCGTGACGAGATCACTATCTTCCGACGGAGAGTTCTGAAATACGATGTCCAATGCCTCCTCGACGGACACAAAAGTCTTCTTTCTGGCTGCCATTGTTACAATGAAGACAAAGAAAACAAATCCTGCTGATCGATCTGCCGTTCTCTGCTCTCCTGTCGCCGCGGGACATGCTATGCTATGCTATGCTATGCTATGCTGCGTAAAAAGAGTGGGCGTGTGCGTAAACCAGCTATACTGCCTTTACTTATACTTACGCAAGATCCTATCTCTGGAACCCATTGGTCGATTTGGGTGATTGACACCTTTTTTGAATCGTTAGAGCCAATCGAATCGAGTGGCAGTTTCAAAATACGTAAATACGTTACGCCTGCGGAGGCGGAGCTATGCGTAAACTGCATCTCCCGTAGCTGAAGACACGGACTGTTAATCGTTGGACCTACTCTTCTGCCGTGAATGTAAGGATTGATTATCAGTAATCATTTTAAAGTGACAAGAGACATTGGATTAACCTTGAGCAGCGTTTGTATTCCTTTGAACACAACTTTTGATAAAAAAACCCGCCAAGGTAAGACCTAATTATTGTCATGGAATTGAAAACTGATATTGTTTACTTGCTATGTTCTGGCTGCAAGCTCAGTTAATGTTGTGCCTGTAGTGATGGGGTGTATACCCATGGAATCTGTGGAATCTCAGCTTTCAGAAGATGTGTTGTTTGTGCAGAAAGTATGAATTATAAATGATCGTTTTTGTGAGTTATGAACAGAAATAGCAATTGCACGTTGTTGCTATGGGTTCATTTAGAGGCTTCTTGTGAGACTTATTTTTCGAAAAACTATTTTTTTTTCGTATCGTCAGTTAGCCAAGTTTCTAATAAAGCCCTTTGTTGCCTCCCACAAAATCTCGGGTCAGACACTGACCCCTTGTTGAACCCCACAAACTTGCTGAGGTTAGTTTCAAACTGAGACTTGTATGTTTCGTCACGCAGCAGTGAGGAGTTAAAACGCCATTTTAAATATTGAGTGATGAAGCAACATTCGTATTAGATTAAGATCCTTTTAAACAGATTTGTCTCTAGATGAAACACCTCACACTAATCTGACTTAACGTTAATGGAAGTCATTCTTATTAGTACGTTTTTATTCACTGACTTTGGATCAAACACTTTAAATCACCTCTCTCAATAAAATGGTACACATCAAGGACATCAGTTTTGATTACTTGTTTTCTTATCTTTATAAAATACAATTCTCTGTTGGTCTGTGATTAATCGTGGTGTACCACAGGGTTCAATCCTAGGTCCTCTGATTTTTAATTTACAGACTGCCTTCGGATCTGTCACCCAGCAGGAAGTGTAACTGAGAAGTGAAATACAGATCTAAGAGGAGACAGAGAGATTCAGGGAGGAGCTAAGATGTTCATGAACTATAGAAGAGAGAGGAACTTCCATATTAACCAGAGTTCAACACAGACCATCATCATCACCTTCATTCAACATGCTGTCATTACACTATTATTTACATTCCCTACTGTTAGTTTTAATTCTAAGAGGTACGTAACTTTCTGCATGAAAACGTTAACTTCTAATGTTGATCAAATGTGATCTATTAACTGAGTATTTTGAATTACTCCTCTCTTCAGGGGTCAGCTGTGAAGATCTCACTGCATTACAGAGAGAAGAGTTCAGTCCAGAAGGCAGCTCTGTTACTCTGTCCTACAGATACTCCAAACAAGCAGCTGGTGGTGATCAGTTTTACTGGTATCGACAATATCCAGGAGAACCACCAGAGTTCATCATCTCTCATTTAGGAACTGGAAACATTATGAATAATCTGATCCCTGGACTGAATATTAAAGTGGAGTCAAACCAAATCAATCTGAGCATCTCCTCTGCTGCAGTGACAGACTCTGCTGTGTTCTACTGTGCTGTGAGGCCCACAGTGACAGGAAACACCAACACTCTGTACTAAAGCACCAGCTGACACACTGACAAGCCTTTTCTCCACACTGTTGTACTGAGCTGTTCACCTCCACTAGAGGGCCACATTATCAAGTAGGCGGTGCACGTCTTCTGCACTGTGTTCAACCATCCAGTCAATAATAAGTGCTGCTGTGAAGAGAACCATCCTCACACTGAATGCTGAACATCAGCTACTTCCTGCTGCTGATTTAAACCTTGTTGTAGAGATGGAACATTGGCTGTGGATTATTCTTGCTGCTCTCTCCTTTGGTAAGATAGAAACTACAACATATTTCTAGGTAACTGTTTAAAGCTACTGATTGTTCTCCTTTAATCCATCATCTGTATTGATTCATCTCTTCCTCTGCATGGTCTCTTCTTCCCCAGAGTGTAAAGGACAAGACACAGTGTCCCAGACAACAGGAGAAGTCAGCGCTACTGAAGGAGACACAGTTACACTTGGCTGCACATTTAAGACATCTAATACAGCCTATCTGTTCTGGTACAAACAAGAAGTCAATGGTTACCCAAAGTACATGCTGATGCGTTACTCAACCACTGGAGTTAATGCTGCAGAGTTCCAGAAAGACAGATTTGATGCTACACTCAACAAGACATCAGTTGTTCTGCAGATCTCCTCTGCTGCAGTGACAGACTCTGCTGTGTACTACTGTGCTCTGAAGCCCACAGTGACAGGAAACACCAACACTCTGTACAAAAACCTCTGGAGCAAAGACAACACAATACTGCACAGCATCCACCAGAGGGAGCCTCTCTCTGTTAAACATCAATAGTTTTTGATTAAAAAGTAATGTAGTTTACTTTCTTGATCATTTGAGCTATATGTACAATTGTTCACTACCATACAAACACTGCCTTTGATTCACATCTGCAAGTTAAAATGTTTAACTCAATCAGTGAATCTGGCCTTTTATCGCAGCTTGAAATACAAGTACTGTCTCTATAAACTTAAAATAAGTGTTTATGTGTTTATGTCAGTCTGTGATTGCACGTGGTGTACCACAGGGTTCAATCCTAGGTCCTCTCACTTTCTCATTGGATTCAGTTTATCTCTGAGCACAATGTGATCATAGGTTCTATTGGAACAACAGCTTGTGTTGTGGTGTTCAAGACCTTTTAAATGTTGGGTATGAAGTACAATTCTTCTTATATTAAGATCATTTTATACAGATTTCTCTCTCGATTAAATGCCTCTCACTAATCTGCCTTTACATTAATGCAAGTCATTGTTATTGCTACGTTTTTATTTACTGACTGATCAAACACTTTAAATAACATCTCTCAATAAACTGGTACACATCACAGACTCAAGTTTTGATTGCTTTTGTTCTTATCTTTATAAAACAAGTTACTCTGGTGGTCTGTGATTAATCGTGGTGTACCACAGGGATAAATCATAGGTCATCTTATGTTCTATTTACAGACTGCCTTTGGATCTGTCACCCAGGAGGAAGTGTAACTGAGAAGTGAAATATAGATCTAAGAGGAGACCGAGAGATTCAGGGAGGAGCTAAGATGTTCCTGAACTATAGAAGAGAGAGGAACTTCCATATTCACCAGAGTTCAACACAGACCATCATCACCTTCATTCAACATGCTGTCCCTGCAGAACTCTGCATTTTCTCTGATGTTGTTTGTAATCTTATCAGGTTTGTTGCACTCTTGCTTTCTGAGTGTGGTTTTGCTCAAATAACTTTTATAACATAAAATAACAGAGTTAATCTTTCTCTTAGGTGCCAGCTGTGCAGATCTGACTCCAGTCAAAACAGAAGAGTTCAGTCCAGAAGGCAGCTCTGTTACTCTGTCCTACAGATACTCCAAACAAGCAGCTGGTGATGATTATTTCTTTTGGTATCGACAATATCCAGGAGAACCACCAGAGTTCCTCCTGTCTATCTCAGGGCTTAATTTCACAAACAAAGCAGAATCACTTGGATCGGACACCAGGTTCTTCACTGATCTGTCTGAAGGAAAGAAAAGAGTGGATCTGCAGATCTCCTCTGCTGCAGTGACAGACTCTGCTGTGTACTACTGTGCTGTGAAGCCCACAGTGACAGGAAACACCAACACTCTGTACAAAAACCTCTGGAGCAAAGACAACACAATACTGCCCAACATCCACCAGGGGGAGTCTCTCTCTGACAAACATCAATAGTTTGTGATGATACAGTAATGTAGTTTACCTGCTTGATGATGTGAAATGTATGAACAATTGTTCCCTACCATACAAACACATGTACTGCCTTTGATTCACATCCACATTTTCAAATGATTAACTCAATAAATTAATCTGGCCTGTTATCACAGATTAAACATAACATGTAGTCTCAATGAATTTAAAATAAGTGTCTCTAATTTTCTGTGAGTCTGTGATTTCACGTGGTGTACCACAGGGTTCAATCCTAGAGCCTATAACTTTGTCATTTGATTCAGTTTATCTCCAAGCACAATGTGATGATAGGTTCTATTGGAACAGCAGCTTGTGTTGTGGTGTTCAAGACCTTTTAAATGTCGGATCTGAAGAAATATTTGTAATAGATTAAGATCATTTAAAAAAGATTTCTCTCTCGTTGAAACACCTCTCACTAATCTGACTTCAGGTTAACGCCCATCATTGTTATTATTACGTTTTTATTTACTGACTGATCAAACACTTTAAATCACATCTCTCAATAATCTGGTACACATCACAGACTTAAGTTTTGATTGCTTTTGTTCTTATCTTTGTAAATTACAATTCTCTGTTGGTCTGTGATTTATTGTGGTGTACCACAGGGTTCAATCCTAGGTCCTCTGACTTTTAATTTACAGACTGCCTTTGGATCTGTTACCCAGGAGGAAGTGTAACTGAGAGAAGTGAAATACAGATCTAAGAGGAGACCGAGAGATTCAGGGAGGAGCTAAGATGTTCCTGAACTATAGAAGAGAGAGGAACTTCCATATTCACCAGAGTTCAACACAGACCATCATCATCACCTTCATACAAAATGCTGTCATTACACTATTATTTACATTCCCTACTGTTAGTTTCCATTCTAAGAGGTACGTACTATTCTGCATGAAGACGAAAACTTCTAATGTTGATCAAATGTGATCTATTAACTGAGTCTTTTGAATTACTCCTCTCTTCAGGGGTCAGCTGTGAAGATCTCACTGCATTAAAGAGAGAAGAGTTCAGTCCAGAAGAGAGCTCTGTTACTCTGTCCTACAGATACTCCAAAGAAGCAGCTGGTGGTGATCAGTTCTACTGGTATCGACAATATCCAGGAGAACCACCAGAGTTCATCATCTCTCATTTAGGAACTGGAAACATTATGAATAATCTGATCCCTGGATTGAAGATTACAGTGGAGTCAAACCAAATCAATCTGAGCATCTCCTCTGCTGCAGTGACAGACTCTGCTGTGTTCTACTGTGCTGTGAGGCCCACAGTGACAGGAAACACCAACCCTCTGTACAAAAGCACCAGCTGACACACTGACAAGCTGCTGGAAGCCTTTTCTCCACACTGTTGTACTGAGCTGTTCACCTCCACTAGAGGGCCACATTATCAAGTAGGCGGTGCACGTCTTCTGCACTGTGTTCAACCATCCAGTCAATAATAAGTGCTGCTGTGAAGAGAACCATCCTCACACTGAATGCTGAACATCAGCTACTTCCTGCTTCTGATTTAAACCTTGGTGTAGAGATGGAACATTGGCTGTGGATTATTCTTGCTGCTCTCTCCTTTGGTAAGATAGAAACTACAACATGTTTCTAGGTAACTGTTTAAAGCTACTGATTGTTCTCCTTTAATCCATCATCTGTATTGATTCATCTCTTCTTCTGCATGGTCTCTTCTTCCCCAGAGTGTAAAGGACAAGACATAGTGACCCAGACAACAGGAGAAGTCAGCACTACTGAAAGAGACACAGTTACACTTGACTGCACATTTCAGACATCTAATACAGCCTCTCTGTTCTGGTACAAACAAGAAGTCAATGGTTACCCAAAGTACATGCTGATGCGTATCTCAACAACTGGAGTTAATGCTGCAGAGTTCCAGAAAGACAAATTTGATGCTACAATCAACAAGACATCAGTTCCTCTGCAGATCTCCTCTGCTGCAGTGACAGACTCTGCTGTGTACTACTGTGCTCTGCAGCCCACAGTGACAGGAAACACCAACACTCTGTACAAAAACCTCTGGAGCAAAGACAACACAATACTGCCCAACATCCACCAGAGGGAGCCTCTCTCTCTCAGATTTTAGCAGATAAGACATCTAACGTTCAAACAACTCAGCCACCAGCAGAGGCTTCCTTTCTCTTCACTGCTGGTTCATTCTCTATTTCTGCAATACATATGTATATGTTGGTCTGACTCTCTTTCAATATTAAAAGATAGGTATTCTTGTAAAATAAATCACATTTTTCTGACTGGATCTGAATGTGTTGTGGACTTGCAGAAGGTTTACGATCGTGCTCCCTGAGTGTTGTGGGAATAACTGAAGGACTTTAGGCAGGGGTCGAGTTATAATCTGAGCTTTATGGGGGTCTTTAAAACTAACTTTAGTGGCGTAGATAAATATATCAATAACAGCCGGGTAATAACGTTAATAACGCATGATATTTGTTTTTCTTTTAGCCTATTTACCTCGTTAATGTAAATAAAGCTCATTACATTGAAAAATGCATTATTTGTGAGTAAAATAATGGTTGTTGGTAATGTATTAGGGACCCCCACAGTTGTATGACTTCCCTGCTTTCATAGGAGCTCAGACCCTCCTTCTGAGATCAGCTCCCATTGGCTCCCACATATCTGGAACCCTGAGTTCAGGGTACCAGTGTCATTCACATATTCAGTCTATCTGTAACCGGAGGAAGAACTTCCACCATGTACTCGGTTAAAACTCAAACACATCCTCCAGAGAGTGCTGCTCTCTGCCAAGTTGTCCCATGTTAGCGAGTGTGTACCACAGGGTTCTATCCTAGGTCCTCTGACTTTTTATTTACAGACTGCCTTTGGATCTGTCACCCAGGAGGAAGTGTAACTGAGAAGTGAAATACAGATCTAAGAGGAGACAGAGAGATTCAGGGAGGAGCTAAGATGTTCCTGAACTATAGAAGAGAGAGGAACTTCCATATTCACCAGAGTTCAACACAGACCATCATCACCTTCATTCAACATGCTGTCCCTGCAGAACTCTGCATTTTCTCTGATATTGTTTGCAATCTTATCCGGTTCGTTACACTCTGGATAAAACATCAGTGTCATTGCTTTCTGAGTGTGGTTTTGCTAAAATGAATTTTATAACATGAAATAACAGAGTTAATCTTTCCCTCAGGCGTCAGCTGTGAAGATCTGACTCCAGTCAAAACAGAAGAGTTCAGTCCAGAAGGCAGCTCTGTTACTCTGTCCTACACAGCTGGATCTAATGCTAATTATTACTTCTGGTATCGACAATATCCTGGAGAACCACCAGAGTTCCTCATCTCACACTCTGCTTCAGGCGCTGTAGGAACTAACCCAATCCCTGGACTGAATATTACAGTGAAGTCAAACCGAATCAATTTGATCATCTCCTCTGCTGCAGTGACAGACTCTGCTGTGTTCTACTGTGCTCTGCAGCCCACAGTGACAGGAAACACCAACACTCTGTACAAAAACCTCTGGAGCAAAGACAACACAGTACTGATCAACATCCACCAGAGGGAGTCTCTCTCTCTGTCAGACCTCAGCAGAGTTTATCAGTCCTCTTTATACTCGCTGTAGCTCAGAGTTTCTCAACCTGCAGATATGATGCATCTGGTTATCTCAGTGTTGCTGGCTGCTATGAGTCTTGGTATGAACTCTTTGACATCAGTCCAACGTTGAGATGATTCTCTAACAAGTCCCTGATACTGTTTGTTGCTGTTTTACAGAATGCAGAGCCCAAAGAGACAACGTGCTGCAACCTGAAGCAGAAAAGACTGCTACTAAAGGAGAGGCAGTAACACTTGGCTGTCACTATAACACCTCTTCATCAAATGACTATCTCTTCTGGTACAAACAGCACGGAGATCACAGCCTCACATTCATCCTGAGCCGCTTTAAGATCGGCACGGGGACAACAGTGGACGAGGACAAATTCTCATCCACACTGGATTCAAGCTTAAGATCTGTTCCTCTGAAGATCCAGAAGCTTCAGCTGTCTGACTCTGCTGTGTACTACTGTGCTCTGCAGCCCACAGTGACAGGAAACACCAACACTCTGTACACAAACCTCTGGAGCAAAGACAACACAGTACTGATCAACATCCACTAGAGGGAGCCTCTCTGTGTTCACCTTCAGCAGGATGTGATGATACAGTCGAGATTAGATTCTCTAAGACTCACAGCTGTGATGAAGAGCTCCAGAAACTCATTGGACATCCAAGTCTCCTCCTGCTGACTGCAGAGCTTCATGACTGACACCTCTCTGATTCCAGCTGTGAACATCAGACCAAACACAACTCACTTAACGTTTCCATACTGAACAACCACAGCGTTCCCCTCTGTGAACATGGAGAAACTGGCTGCAATTCTGCTCTGTTCAGCTCTTATAGGTACGTATGTTTCTGACAGGAGAAGGGGCAATATGAAGACCTTTTCAAAGCATTACACATCCAGTTTGGATTTTGGATTAACGCTTTACAGCAAAGATGTTTTTCATTAAGGAATTGATGGGTCTGTGACTTTGGAGCTGTAATGATAGCATGATGTTTTCCTCTCTAGGTAACAGCTTGGAAGATGCTATTACTGCCAGCAGTGCTGAAGTGTGTTCCTCAGAGGGCCGTAGTGTTACTCTGTCCTGTACATATTCAGTTAAAGCTGATAATCTCCAGTGGTACAGACAGGATCCTGGATCAGCTCCTCAGTTCCTCCTCCTGATCACTGACACAAAACAGCTTTTTGTTGTGGAAGCAAAACCTCCAATCCCTCGACTGAAAGCCACACTGAACCAGGAGAAAAAACAAGTGGATCTGCAGATCTCCTCTGCTGCAGTGACAGACTCTGCTGTGTACTACTGTGCTCTGCAGCCCACAGTGACAGGAAACACCACCACGCTGTACACAAACCTCTGGAGCAAAGACAACACAATACTGATCAACATCCACCAGAGGGAGTCTCTCTCTCTGACAGACTTTAGGGAAACAACACAACTAATGTTCAAACAACTCAACCCCCAGCAGAGAGGCCTCCTTTCTTTGATGCTTCAACACCACGTTACTTTAACTTATATCTCACATTTATCCTAATAATGTTCAATTAGAGCATTTCACCAGGTGCAAGACTCCTGATGGACCTTCACCAACACTTCCTGTTTTTCATATTTATTCCCACAGGCCCTGAAATCTGCAGTCATCAAACCACTCTTAAAGACAAACCTAGGCGCTTCACTGATGAACATTTATAGGCCGGTTAAGAGAATTGAAAAAGCTCAACAGCTAAACAGTTGTTTTGGCACTTGATAACTGTTTTGATGTGTTCCAGTCACACAGCACTGAGACTGCTCTAATTAACGTTTAATGACATCCACTTAAACACAGACAGTGGCAGAATCTCACTGTCAGTATTATTAGATCTCAGCGCTGCATTTGAAACTGTTGACCACAACATATTGCTAGACCGACTGGAAAACTGGGTGGGACTCGGGCACTGTTTTTATTGGTCTGAATCCTACTTAAAGGACAGGAAACACTTTGTTTCTATACGTAACTAAACAACTGAGTGGACAAATATGACCTGTGGGGTTCCTCAAGGCTCCTTCCTGGGGACTTTTCTCTTTTACATCTACATGCTTCCACTAGCTTAGTTAATGGATAACAATTAAATAAGTTACCATAGCTATGCAGACGACACACACGTGATAACATGAAACCCAGTAGGAAGTGTCACTGAGAGAAGTGAAATACGGATCTAAGAGGAGACAGAGAGATTCAGGGAGGAGCTAAGATGTTCCTGAACTATAGAAGAGAGAGGAACTTCCATATTCACCAGAGTTCAACACAGACCATCATCATCACCTTCATTCAACATGCTGTCCCTGCAGAACTCTGCATTTTCTCTGATGTTGTTTGCAATCTTATCAGGTTTGTTGCACTCTTGCTTTCTGAGTGTGGTTTTGCTAAAATAACTTTTATTACATTAAATAACAGAGTTCATCTTTCTCTTAGGCGCCAGCTGTGCAGATCTGACTCCAGTCAAAACAGAAGAGTTCAGTCCAGAAGGCAGCACTGTTACTCTGTCCTACAGATACTCCAAAGAAGCAACTGGAAATGATTATTTCTTTTGGTATCGACAATATCCAGGAGAACCACCAGAGTTCCTCCTGTCTATCTCAGGTGTTAATTTCACAAACAAAGCAGAATCACTTGGATCGGACACCAGGTTCTTCACTGACCTGTCCGAAGGAAAGAAAAGAGTGGATCTGCAGATCTCCTCTGCTGCAGTGACAGACTCTGCTGTGTACTACTGTGCTCTGCAGCCCACAGTGACAGGAAACACCACCACGCTGTACACAAACCTCTGGAGCAAAGACAACACAATACTGCCCAACATCCACCAGAGGGAGTCTCTCTCTGACAGACTTTAGGGAAACAACACAACTAATGTTCAAACAACTCAACCCCCAGCAGAGAGGCCTCCTTTATTTGATGCTTCAACACCACGTTACTTTAACTTCTCTCTCACATTTATCCTAATAATGTTCAATTAGAGCATTCCACCAGGTGCCAGACTCCTGATGGACCTTCACCAACACTTCCTGTTTTTCATATTTATTCCCACAGGCCCTGAAATCTGCAGTCATCAAACCACTCTTAAAGACAAACCTAGACACTTCACTCATGAACATTTATAGGCCGGTTCAAATAAGGAAAAAATGTTTTTTAACAATTAAAAAGCTGTTTTGGCACTTGATAACTGTTTTGATGTGTTCCAGTCACACAGCACTGAGACTGCTCTAATTAACGTTTTAATGACATCCACTTAAACACAGACAGTGGCAGAATCTCACTGTCAGTATTATTAGATCTCAGCGCTGCATTTGAAACTGTTGACCACAACATATTACTAGACCTCGGGCACTGTTTTTATTGGTCTGAATCCTACTGAAAGGACAGGAAAAACGTTGTTTCTATAGGTAACTGAACATCTGGGTGGACGAATATGACCTGTGGTATTCCTCAAGGCTCCATCCTGGGGACTCTTCTCTTTAACATCTACATGCTTCCAGTAGCTTAGTTAATGGATAACAATGAAATAAGTTACCATAGCTATGCAGACGACACACATGATAACATGATAACAAGGAGGAAGTGTAACTGAGAAGTGAAATACAGATCTAAGAGGAGACCGAGAGATTCAGGGAGGAGCTAAGATGTTCCTGAACTATAGAAGAGAGAGGAACTTCCATATTCACCAGAGTTCAACACAGACCATCATCATCACCTTCATTCAACATGCTGTCCCTGCAGAACTCAGCTTTTTCTCTGATATGTTTTTCAATCTTTTCAGGTTTGTTGCACTCTTGCTTTCTGACTGTGGTTTTGCTAAAATGACTTTTATTACATTAAATAACAGAGTTCATCTTTCTCTTAGGCGCCAGCTGTGACGATCTGACTCCAGTCAAAACAGAAGAGTTCAGTCCAGAAGGCAGCTCTGTTACTCTGTCCTACAGATACTCAAAAGAAGCAGCTGGAAATGATTATTTCTTCTGGTATCGACAATATCCAGGAGAACCACCAGAGTTCCTCCTGTCTATCTCAGGGGTTAATTTCACAAACAAAGCAGAATCACTTGGATCGGACACCAGGTTCTTCACTGACCTGTCTGAAGGAAAGCAACGAGTGGATCTGCAGATCTCCTCTGCTGCAGTGACAGACTCTGCTGTGTTCTACTGTGCTGTGAAGCCCACAGTGACAGGAAACACCAACACTCTGTACACAAACCTCTGGAGCAAAGACAACACACTACTGATCAACATCCACCAGAGGGAGTCTCTCTCTGACAGACTTTAGGGAAACAACACAACTAATGTTCAAACAACTCAACCCCCAGCAGAGAGGCCTCCTTTATTTGATGCTTCAACACCACGTTACTTTAACTTCTCTCTCACATTTATCCTAATAATGTTCAATTAGAGCATTCCACCAGGTGCCAGACTCCTGATGGACCTTCACCAACACTTCCTGTTTTTCATATTTATTCCCACAGGCCCTGAAATCTGCAGTCATCAAACCACTCTTAAAGACAAACCTAGACACTTCACTCATGAACATTTATAGGCCGGTTCAAATAAGGAAAAAATGTTTTTTAACAATTAAAAAGCTGTTTTGGCACTTGATAACTGTTTTGATGTGTTCCAGTCACACAGCACTGAGACTGCTCTAATTAACGTTTTAATGACATCCACTTAAACACAGACAGTGGCAGAATCTCACTGTCAGTATTATTAGATCTCAGCGCTGCATTTGAAACTGTTGACCACAACATATTACTAGACCTCGGGCACTGTTTTTATTGGTCTGAATCCTACTGAAAGGACAGGAAAAACATTGTTTCTATAGGTAACTGAACATCTGAGTGGACGAATATGACCTGTGGTATTCCTCAAGGCTCCATCCTGGGGACTCTTCTCTTTAACATCTACATGCTTCCAGTAGCTTAGTTAATGGATAACAATGAAATAAGTTACCATAGCTATGCAGACGACACACATGATAACATGATAACAAGGAGGAAGTGTAACTGAGAAGTGAAATACAGATCTAAGAGGAGACCGAGAGATTCAGGGAGGAGCTAAGATGTTCCTGAACTATAGAAGAGAGAGGAACTTCCATATTCACCAGAGTTTAACACAGACCATCATCATCACCTTCATTCAACATGCTGTCCCTGCAGAACTCAGCTTTTTCTCTGATATGTTTTTCAATCTTTTCAGGTTTGTTGCACTCTTGCTTTCTGACTGTGGTTTTGCTAAAATGACTTTTATTACATTAAATAACAGAGTTCATCTTTCTCTTAGGCGCCAGCTGTGACGATCTGACTCCAGTCAAAACAGAAGAGTTCAGTCCAGAAGGCAGCTCTGTTACTCTGTCCTACAGATACTCAAAAGAAGCAGCTGGAAATGATTATTTCTTCTGGTATCGACAATATCCAGGAGAACCACCAGAGTTCCTCCTGTCTATCTCAGGGGTTAATTTCACAAACAAAGCAGAATCACTTGGATCGGACACCAGGTTCTTCACTGACCTGTCTGAAGGAAAGCAACGAGTGGATCTGCAGATCTCCTCTGCTGCAGTGACAGACTCTGCTGTGTTCTACTGTGCTGTGAAGCCCACTGTGACAGGAAACACCAACACTCTGTACACAAACCTCTGGAGCAAAGACAATACAATACTGCCCAACATCCACCAGAGGGAGTCTCTCTCTGACAGACTTTAGGGAAACAACACAACTAATGTTCAAACAACTCAACCCCCAGCAGAGAGGCCTCCTTTATTTGATGCTTCAACACCACGTTACTTTAACTTCTCTCTCACATTTATCCTAATAATGTTCAATTAGAGCATTCCACCAGGTGCCAGACTCCTGATGGACCTTCACCAACACTTCCTGTTTTTCATATTTATTCCCACAGGCCCTGAAATCTGCAGTCATCAAACCACTCTTAAAGACAAACCTAGACACTTCACTCATGAACATTTATAGGCCGGTTCAAATAAGGAAAAAATGTTTTTTAACCTCTTAAGCCCCAAGCCTGTTTTTCAAGTTTCAGGCTCGAAAATGACATGCCCAAAACAAAGGACTATAACTTAACTTCTAAAAGGGTTATATGAATAATTTCTTTTATAAAAGCAAGGTCACATCTGTAAATTGGATGTAGAAGTGTCAGAATCAATAAAGATGTTTCAGTGTCAGAGTAAATCCAGATGGAACATAGTCAAAAAGTGTACATTTTTGTCTCCGCCCAAATAAAACCCATTACGTATAGTGAAAACCACCCTTGAATGATGGGCTAGTAGCCTAAAAGCTTTAGGAATCCAAAGTATAACATATAATAAGTACCCTGTATCAAGATCGAGGCAAAATAAGTGAGAATTTACCTTTTTAGAGAGATTTAGCAACAAAAAGTCCAAGCGGACTAAGCTTTGGGCACATTTGGGTACATTTGGTTCCATCAGTGCCATTGAACCTTTTTCAGGTACCAGAATGTAAACATCATTGTATAACATGTAATCATCACTATAGGTATTCATTCCACCCAAAAACATTAATAAAATAATTGTGAAAAAAAATTAAGTGTGTGGGAAGTTCCCTCTTTGCATGAGATGCATGTTACTTGCACAATACAAATTAGGAAACGTAGGAAACATTTGACTCCAACTGGAGCAGATTTATTTACATTTTTTTAGCAACACACTATACCACAAGCATTTTTTGGGTAAAAAAAATAAACTTTATACAAACCCTGAATGCTACAGTATTACTCCAGTAAGTCATGCCATGCCCTGTAACAGTTCTTTTTGGTAGTGAAGCACAGAGGGACCTGCCACTTCCTGCAGTACACAGGGGTCTTCACCCATCTGTTGCCAGCATCAGAACCTCCTGCAGTACCTCCTGGCCTTGGTGGCATCTTCCCCATAATACTCCAGAAGCCATCTCCTCATCACCTTCCTCACTGTGAAAACAAATGTGGAAAAAACAAATAGATTCATTCTCTGGCTTGTACTTTCAAAAATGTAACTCAAATCAGAAATAATTTCTCTACAACAACAGAACATACATTTTGAGTGTGTGAAATAACATTATATCACTCAAAATGTATACTCTGTAAATTATGTGAGACGGGGTTCATACCATCTTTTCAATATTTAATAATATTCCGTCTGTCATATATTTATATTTTATATATGCATGAGTATATATATATATATATATATATATATATATATATATATATATATAATATAAGTAATAATTGTAAGTCGCTTTGGATAAAAGCGTCAGCTAAATGAAATGTAATGTAAGACCGTGTTAAAGTCAACATGTATATGTCTTGTTTATTTCAACAACAAGAAATGGCATCCATCTTCTTTGTTTGTTGTTGAGTGTGTGAAAGAACATTATATCACAAGATGGATGCCGTCGTGTTATTGTCACGTGTGTGAAATTACTATAGATGAATACACTCTTACACCAAATAAATAAGTAATAGATACAAACAGAGAGATTACATACCTTTCCGGTGACGGAGGTTCATAATCAGAGTCATTACTGTCCCCTTTATGCGTGACGAGATCACTATCTTCCGACGGAGAGTTCTGAAATACGATGTCCAATGCCTCCTCGACGGACACAAAAGTCTTCTTTCTGGCTGCCATTGTTACAATGAAGACAAAGAAAACAAATCCTGCTGATCGATCTGCCGTTCTCTGCTCTCCTGTCGCCGCGGGACATGCTATGCTATGCTATGCTATGCTATGCTGCGTAAAAAGAGTGGGCGTGTGCGTAAACCAGCTATACTGCCTTTACTTATACTTACGCAAGATCCTATCTCTGGAACCCATTGGTCGATTTGGGTGATTGACACCTTTTTTGAATCGTTAGAGCCAATCGAATCGAGTGGCAGTTTCAAAATACGTAAATACGTTACGCCTGCGGAGGCGGAGCTATGCGTAAACTGCATCTCCCGTAGCTGAAGCCACGGACTGTTAATCGTTGGACCTACTCTTCTGCCGTGAATGTAAGGATTGATTATCAGTAATCATTTTAAAGTGACAAGAGACATTGGATTAACCTTGAGCAGCGTTTGTATTCCTTTGAACACAACTTTTGATAAAAAAACCCGCCAAGGTAAGACCTAATTATTGTCATGGAATTGAAAACTGATATTGTTTACTTGCTATGTTCTGGCTGCAAGCTCAGTTAATGTTGTGCCTGTAGTGATGGGGTGTATACCCATGGAATCTGTGGAATCTCAGCTTTCAGAAGATGTGTTGTTTGTGCAGAAAGTATGAATTATAAATGATCGTTTTTGTGAGTTATGAACAGAAATAGCAATTGCACGTTGTTGCTATGGGTTCATTTAGAGGCTTCTTGTGAGACTTATTTTTCGAAAAACTATTTTTTTTTCGTATCGTCAGTTAGCCAAGTTTCTAATAAAGCCCTTTGTTGCCTCCCACAAAAATCTCGGGTCAGACACTGACCCCTTGTTGAACCCCACAAACTTGCTGAGGTTAGTTTCAAACTGAGACTTGTATGTTTCGTCACGCAGCAGTGAGGAGTTAAAACGCCATTTTAAATATTGAGTGATGAAGCAACATTCGTATTAGATTAAGATCCTTTTAAACAGATTTGTCTCTAGATGAAACACCTCACACTAATCTGACTTAACGTTAATGGAAGTCATTCTTATTAGTACGTTTTTATTCACTGACTTTGGATCAAACACTTTAAATCACCTCTCTCAATAAAATGGTACACATCAAGGACATCAGTTTTGATTACTTGTTTTCTTATCTTTATAAAATACAATTCTCTGTTGGTCTGTGATTAATCGTGGTGTACCACAGGGTTCAATCCTAGGTCCTCTGATTTTTAATTTACAGACTGCCTTCGGATCTGTCACCCAGCAGGAAGTGTAACTGAGAAGTGAAATACAGATCTAAGAGGAGACAGAGAGATTCAGGGAGGAGCTAAGATGTTCATGAACTATAGAAGAGAGAGGAACTTCCATATTAACCAGAGTTCAACACAGACAAATCATCATCACCTTCATTCAACATGCTGTCATTACACTATTATTTACATTCCCTACTGTTAGTTTTAATTCTAAGAGGTACGTAACTTTCTGCATGAAAACGTTAACTTCTAATGTTGATCAAATGTGATCTATTAACTGAGTATTTTGAATTACTCCTCTCTTCAGGGGTCAGCTGTGAAGATCTCACTGCATTACAGAGAGAAGAGTTCAGTCCAGAAGGCAGCTCTGTTACTCTGTCCTACAGATACTCCAAACAAGCAGCTGGTGGTGATCAGTTTTACTGGTATCGACAATATCCAGGAGAACCACCAGAGTTCATCATCTCTCATTTAGGAACTGGAAACATTATGAATAATCTGATCCCTGGACTGAAGATTACAGTGGAGTCAAACCAAATCAATCTGAGCATCTCCTCTGCTGCAGTGACAGACTCTGCTGTGTTCTACTGTGCTGTGAGGCCCACAGTGACAGGAAACACCAACACTCTGTACTAAAGCACCAGCTGACACACTGACAAGCCTTTTCTCCACACTGTTGTACTGAGCTGTTCACCTCCACTAGAGGGCCACATTATCAAGTAGGCGGTGCACGTCTTCTGCACTGTGTTCAACCATCCAGTCAATAATAAGTGCTGCTGTGAAGAGAACCATCCTCACACTGAATGCTGAACATCAGCTACTTCCTGCTGCTGATTTAAACCTTGTTGTAGAGATGGAACATTGGCTGTGGATTATTCTTGCTGCTCTCTCCTTTGGTAAGATAGAAACTACAACATATTTCTAGGTAACTGTTTAAAGCTACTGATTGTTCTCCTTTAATCCATCATCTGTATTGATTCATCTCTTCCTCTGCATGGTCTCTTCTTCCCCAGAGTGTAAAGGACAAGACACAGTGTCCCAGACAACAGGAGAAGTCAGCGCTACTGAAGGAGACACAGTTACACTTGGCTGCACATTTAAGACATCTAATACAGCCTATCTGTTCTGGTACAAACAAGAAGTCAATGGTTACCCAAAGTACATGCTGATGCGTTACTCAACCACTGGAGTTAATGCTGCAGAGTTCCAGAAAGACAGATTTGATGCTACACTCAACAAGACATCAGTTGTTCTGCAGATCTCCTCTGCTGCAGTGACAGACTCTGCTGTGTACTACTGTGCTCTGAAGCCCACAGTGACAGGAAACACCAACACTCTGTACAAAAACCTCTGGAGCAAAGACAACACAATACTGCACAGCATCCACCAGAGGGAGCCTCTCTCTGTTAAACATCAATAGTTTTTGATTAAAAAGTAATGTAGTTTACTTTCTTGATCATTTGAGCTATATGTACAATTGTTCACTACCATACAAACACTGCCTTTGATTCACATCTGCAAGTTAAAATGTTTAACTCAATCAGTGAATCTGGCCTTTTATCGCAGCTTGAAATACAAGTACTGTCTCTATAAACTTAAATAAGTGTTTATGTGTTTATGTCAGTCTGTGATTACACGTGGTGTACCACAGGGTTCAATCCTAGGTCCTCTCACTTTCTCATTGGATTCAGTTTATCTCTGAGCACAATGTGATCATAGGTTCTATTGGAACAACAGCTTGTGTTGTGGTGTTCAAGACCTTTTAAATGTTGGGTATGAAGTACAATTCTTCTTATATTAAGATCATTTTATACAGATTTCTCTCTCGATTAAATGCCTCTCACTAATCTGCCTTTACATTAATGCAAGTCATTGTTATTGCTACGTTTTTATTTACTGACTGATCAAACACTTTAAATAACATCTCTCAATAAACTGGTACACATCACAGACTCAAGTTTTGATTGCTTTTGTTCTTATCTTTATAAAACAAGTTACTCTGGTGGTCTGTGATTAATCGTGGTGTACCACAGGGATAAATCATAGGTCATCTTATGTTCTATTTACAGACTGCCTTTGGATCTGTCACCCAGGAGGAAGTGTAACTGAGAAGTGAAATACAGATCTAAGAGGAGACCGAGAGATTCAGGGAGGAGCTAAGATGTTCCTGAACTATAGAAGAGAGAGGAACTTCCATATTCACCAGAGTTCAACACAGACCATCATCACCTTCATTCAACATGCTGTCCCTGCAGAACTCTGCATTTTCTCTGATGTTGTTTGTAATCTTATCAGGTTTGTTGCACTCTTGCTTTCTGAGTGTGGTTTGCTCAAATAACTTTTATAACATAAAATAACAGAGTTAATCTTTCTCTTAGGTGCCAGCTGTGCAGATCTGACTCCAGTCAAAACAGAAGAGTTCAGTCCAGAAGGCAGCTCTGTTACTCTGTCCTACAGATACTCCAAACAAGCAGCTGGTGATGATTATTTCTTTTGGTATCGACAATATCCAGGAGAACCACCAGAGTTCCTCCTGTCTATCTCAGGGCTTAATTTCACAAACAAAGCAGAATCACTTGGATCGGACACCAGGTTCTTCACTGATCTGTCTGAAGGAAAGAAAAGAGTGGATCTGCAGATCTCCTCTGCTGCAGTGACAGACTCTGCTGTGTACTACTGTGCTGTGAAGCCCACAGTGACAGGAAACACCAACACTCTGTACAAAAACCTCTGGAGCAAAGACAACACAATACTGCCCAACATCCACCAGGGGGAGTCTCTCTCTGACAAACATCAATAGTTTGTGATGATACAGTAATGTAGTTTACCTGCTTGATGATGTGAAATGTATGAACAATTGTTCCCTACCATACAAACACATGTACTGCCTTTGATTCACATCCACATTTTCAAATGATTAACTCAATAAATTAATCTGGCCTGTTATCACAGATTAAACATAACATGTAGTCTCAATGAATTTAAAATAAGTGTCTCTAATTTTCTGTGAGTCTGTGATTTCACGTGGTGTACCACAGGGTTCAATCCTAGAGCCTATAACTTTGTCATTTGATTCGGTTTATCTCCAAGCACAATGTGATGATAGGTTCTATTGGAACAGCAGCTTGTGTTGTGGTGTTCAAGACCTTTTAAATGTCGGATCTGAAGAAATATTTGTAATAGATTAAGATCATTTAAAAAAGATTTCTCTCTCGTTGAAACACCTCTCACTAATCTGACTTCAGGTTAACGCCCATCATTGTTATTATTACGTTTTTATTTACTGACTGATCAAACACTTTAAATAACATCTCTCAATAAACTGGTACACATCACAGACTTAAGTTTTGATTGCTTTTGTTCTTATCTTTGTAAATTACAATTCTCTGTTGGTCTGTGATTTATTGTGGTGTACCACAGGGTTCAATCCTAGGTCCTCTGACTTTTAATTTACAGACTGCCTTTGGATCTGTTACCCAGGAGGAAGTGTAACTGAGAGAAGTGAAATACAGATCTAAGAGGAGACCGAGAGATTCAGGGAGGAGCTAAGATGTTCCTGAACTATAGAAGAGAGAGGAACTTCCATATTCACCAGAGTTCAACACAGACCATCATCATCACCTTCATACAAAATGCTGTCATTACACTATTATTTACATTCCCTACTGTTAGTTTCCATTCTAAGAGGTACGTACTATTCTGCATGAAGACGAAAACTTCTAATGTTGATCAAATGTGATCTATTAACTGAGTCTTTTGAATTACTCCTCTCTTCAGGGGTCAGCTGTGAAGATCTCACTGCATTAAAGAGAGAAGAGTTCAGTCCAGAAGAGAGCTCTGTTACTCTGTCCTACAGATACTCCAAAGAAGCAGCTGGTGGTGATCAGTTCTACTGGTATCGACAATATCCAGGAGAACCACCAGAGTTCATCATCTCTCATTTAGGAACTGGAAACATTATGAATAATCTGATCCCTGGATTGAAGATTACAGTGGAGTCAAACCAAATCAATCTGAGCATCTCCTCTGCTGCAGTGACAGACTCTGCTGTGTTCTACTGTGCTGTGAGGCCCACAGTGACAGGAAACACCAACCCTCTGTACAAAAGCACCAGCTGACACACTGACAAGCTGCTAGAAGCCTTTTCTCCACACTGTTGTACTGAGCTGTTCACCTCCACTAGAGGGCCACATTATGAAGTAGGCGGTGCACGTCTTCTGCACTGTGTTCAACCATCCAGTCAATAATAAGTGCTGCTGTGAAGAGAACCATCCTCACACTGAATGCTGAACATCAGCTACTTCCTGCTGCTGATTTAAACCTTGGTGTAGAGATGGAACATTGGCTGTGGATTATTCTTGCTGCTCTCTCCTTTGGTAAGATAGAAACTACAACATGTTTCTAGGTAACTGTTTAAAGCTACTGATTGTTCTCCTTTAATCCATCATCTGTATTGATTCATCTCTTCTTCTGCATGGTCTCTTCTTCCCCAGAGTGTAAAGGACAAGACATAGTGACCCAGACAACAGGAGAAGTCAGCACTACTGAAGGAGACACAGTTACACTTGACTGCACATTTCAGACATCTAATACAGCCTCTCTGTTCTGGTACAAACAAGAAGTCAATGGTTACCCAAAGTACATGTTGATGCGTATCTCAACAACTGGAGAGAATGCTGCAGAGTTCCAGAAAGACAAATTTGATGCTACAATCAACAAGACATCAGTTCCTCTGCAGATCTCCTCTGCTGCAGTGACAGACTCTGCTGTGTACTACTGTGCTCTGAAGCCCACAGTGACAGGAAACACCAACACTCTGTACAAAAACCTCTGGAGCAAAGACAACACAATACTGCCCAACATCCACCAGAGGGAGCCTCTCTCTCTCAGATTTTAGCAGATAAGACATCTAACGTTCAAACAACTCAGCCACCAGCAGAGGCTTCCTTTCTCTTCACTGCTGTTTCATTCTCTATTTCTGCAATACATATGTATATGTTGGTCTGACTCTCTTTCAATATTAAAAGATAGGTATTCTTGTAAAATAAATCACATTTTTCTGACTGGATCTGAATGTGTTGTGGACTTGCAGAAGGTTTACGATCGTGCTCCCTGAGTGTTGTGGGAAGAACTGAAGGACTTTAGGCAGGGGTCGAGTTATAATCTGAGCTTTATGGGGGTCTTTAAAACTAACTTTAGTGGCGTAGATAAATATATCAATAACAGCCGGGTAATAACGTTAATAACGCATGATATTTGTTTTTCTTTTAGCCTATTTACCTCGTTAATGTAAATAAAGCTCATTACATTGAAAAATGCATTATTTGTGAGTAAAATAATGGTTGTTGGTAATGTATTAGCGACCCCCACAGTTGTATGACTTCCCTGCTTTCATAGGAGCTCAGACCCTCCTTCTGAGATCAGCTCCCATTGGCTCCCACATATCTGGAACCCTGAGTTCAGGGTACCAGTGTCATTCACATATTCAGTCTATCTGTAACCGGAGGAAGAACTTCCACCATGTACTCGGTTTAAAACTCAAACACATCCTCCAGAGAGTGCTGCTCTCTGCCAAGTTGTCCCATGTTAGCGAGTGTGTACCACAGGGTTCTATCTAGGTCCTCTGACTTTTTATTTACAGACTGCCTTTGGATCTGTCACCCAGGAGGAAGTGTAACTGAGAAGTGAAATACAGATCTAAGAGGAGACAGAGAGATTCAGGGAGGAGCTAAGATGTTCCTGAACTATAGAAGAGAGAGGAACTTCCATATTCACCAGAGTTCAACACAGACCATCATCACCTTCATTCAACATGCTGTCCCTGCAGAACTCTGCATTTTCTCTGATATTGTTTGCAATCTTATCCGGTTCGTTACACTCTGGATAAAACATCAGTGTCATTGCTTTCTGAGTGTGGTTTTGCTAAAATGAATTTTATAACATGAAATAACAGAGTTAATCTTTCCCTCAGGCGTCAGCTGTGAAGATCTGACTCCAGTCAAAACAGAAGAGTTCAGTCCAGAAGGCAGCTCTGTTACTCTGTCCTACACAGCTGGATCTAATGCTAATTATTACTTCTGGTATCGACAATATCCTGGAGAACCACCAGAGTTCCTCATCTCACACTCTGCTTCAGGCGCTGTAGGAACTAACCCAATCCCTGGACTGAATATTACAGTGAAGTCAAACCGAATCAATTTGATCATCTCCTCTGCTGCAGTGACAGACTCTGCTGTGTTCTACTGTGCTCTGCAGCCCACAGTGACAGGAAACACCAACACTCTGTACAAAAACCTCTGGAGCAAAGACAACACAGTACTGATCAACATCCACCAGAGGGAGTCTCTCTCTCTGTCAGACCTCAGCAGAGTTTATCAGTCCTCTTTATACTCGCTGTAGCTCAGAGTTTCTCAACCTGCAGATATGATGCATCTGGTTATCTCAGTGTTGCTGGCTGCTATGAGTCTTGGTATGAACTCTTTGACATCAGTCCAACGTTGAGATGATTCTCTAACAAGTCCCTGATACTGTTTGTTGCTGTTTTACAGAATGCAGAGCCCAAAGAGACAACGTGCTGCAACCTGAAGCAGAAAAGACTGCTACTAAAGGAGAGGCAGTAGTAACACTTGGCTGTCACTATAACACCTCTTCATCAAATGACTATCTCTTCTGGTACAAACAGCACGGAGACCACAGCCTCACATTCATCCTGAGCCGCTTTAAGATCGGCACGGGGACAACAGTGGACGAGGACAAATTCTCATCCACACTGGATTCAAGCTTAAGATCTGTTCCTCTGAAGATCCAGAAGCTTCAGCTGTCTGACTCTGCTGTGTACTACTGTGCTCTGCAGCCCACAGTGACAGGAAACACCAGCACTCTGTACAAAAACCTTTGGAGCAAAGACAACACAGTACTGATCAACATCCACTAGAGGGAGCCTCTCTGTGTTCACCTTCAGCAGGATGTGATGATACAGTCGAGATTAGATTCTCTAAGACTCACAGCTGTGATGAAGAGCTCCAGAAACTCATTGGACATCCAAGTCTCCTCCTGCTGACTGCAGAGCTTCATGACTGACACCTCTCTGATTCCAGCTGTGAACATCAGACCAAACACAACTCACTTAACGTTTCCATACTGAACAACCACAGCGTTCCCCTCTGTGAACATGGAGAAACTGGCTGCAATTCTGCTCTGTTCAGCTCTTATAGGTACGTATGTTTCTGACAGGAGAAGGGGCAATATGAAGACCTTTTCAAAGCATTACACATCCAGTTTGGATTTTGGATTAACGCTTTACAGCAAAGATGTTTTTTCATTAAGGAATTGATGGGTCTGTGACTTTGGAGCTGTAATGATAGCATGATGTTTTCCTCTCTAGGTAACAGCTTGGAAGATGCTATTACTGCCAGCAGTGCTGAAGTGTGTTCCTCAGAGGGCCGTAGTGTTACTCTGTCCTGTACATATTCAGTTAAAGCTGATAATCTCCAGTGGTACAGACAGGATCCTGGATCAGCTCCTCAGTTCCTCCTCCTGATCACTGACACAAAACAGCTTTTTGTTGTGGAAGCAAAACCTCCAATCCCTCGACTGAAAGCCACACTGAACCAGGAGAAAAAACAAGTGGATCTGCAGATCTCCTCTGCTGCAGTGACAGACTCTGCTGTGTACTACTGTGCTCTGCAGCCCACAGTGACAGGAAACACCACCACGCTGTACACAAACCTCTGGAGCAAAGACAACACAATACTGATCAACATCCACCAGAGGGAGTCTCTCTCTCTGACAGACTTTAGGGAAACAACACAACTAATGTTCAAACAACTCAACCCCCAGCAGAGAGGCCTCCTTTCTTTGATGCTTCAACACCACGTTACTTTAACTTATATCTCACATTTATCCTAATAATGTTCATTAGAGCATTTCACCAGGTGCAAGACTCCTGATGGACCTTCACCAACACTTCCTGTTTTTCATATTTATTCCCACAGGCCCTGAAATCTGCAGTCATCAAACCACTCTTAAAGACAAACCTAGGCGCTTCACTGATGAACATTTATAGGCCGGTTAAGAGAATTGAAAAAGCTCAACAGCTAAACAGTTGTTTTGGCACTTGATAACTGTTTTGATGTGTTCCAGTCACACAGCACTGAGACTGCTCTAATTAACGTTTTAATGACATCCACTTAAACACAGACAGTGGCAGAATCTCACTGTCAGTATTATTAGATCTCAGCGCTGCATTTGAAACTGTTGACCACAACATATTGCTAGACCGACTGGAAAACTGGGTGGGACTCGGGCACTGTTTTTATTGGTCTGAATCCTACTTAAAGGACAGGAAACACTTTGTTTCTATACGTAACTAAACAACTGAGTGGACAAATATGACCTGTGGGGTTCCTCAAGGCTCCTTCCTGGGGACTTTTCTCTTTTACATCTACATGCTTCCACTAGCTTAGTTAATGGATAACAATTAAATAAGTTACCATAGCTATGCAGACGACACACACGTGATAACATGAAACCCAGTAGGAAGTGTCACTGAGAGAAGTGAAATACGGATCTAAGAGGAGACAGAGAGATTCAGGGAGGAGCTAAGATGTTCCTGAACTATAGAAGAGAGAGGAACTTCCATATTCACCAGAGTTCAACACAGACCATCATCATCACCTTCATTCAACATGCTGTCCCTGCAGAACTCTGCATTTTCTCTGATATTGTTTGCAATCTTATCAGGTTTGTTGCACTCTTGCTTTCTGAGTGTGGTTTTGCTAAAATAACTTTTATTACATTAAATAACAGAGTTCATCTTTCTCTTAGGCGCCAGCTGTGCAGATCTGACTCCAGTCAAAACAGAAGAGTTCAGTCCAGAAGGCAGCACTGTTACTCTGTCCTACAGATACTCCAAAGAAGCAGCTGGAACTGATTATTTCTTTTGGTATCGACAATATCCAGGAGAACCACCAGAGTTCCTCCTGTCTATCTCAGGTGTTAATTTCACAAACAAAGCAGAATCACTTGGATCGGACACCAGGTTCTTCACTGACCTGTCCGAAGGAAAGAAAAGAGTGGATCTGCAGATCTCCTCTGCTGCAGTGACAGACTCTGCTGTGTACTACTGTGCTCTGCAGCCCACAGTGACAGGAAACACCACCACGCTGTACACAAACCTCTGGAGCAAAGACAACACAATACTGCCCAACATCCACCAGAGGGAGTCTCTCTCTGACAGACTTTAGGGAAACAACACAACTAATGTTCAAACAACTCAACCCCCAGCAGAGAGGCCTCCTTTATTTGATGCTTCAACACCACGTTACTTTAACTTATCTCTCACATTTATCCTAATAATGTTCAATTAGAGCATTCCACCAGGTGCCAGACTCCTGATGGACCTTCACCAACACTTCCTGTTTTTCATATTTATTCCCACAGGCCCTGAAATCTGCAGTCATCAAACTCTGAAAGACAAACCTAGGCGCTTCACTGATGAACATTTATAGGCCGGTTAAAATAATTGTAAAAATGTTTTTTAACAATTAAAAAGTTGTTTTGGCACTTGATAACTGTTTTGATGTGTTCCAGTCACACAGCACTGAGACTGCTCTAATTAACGTTTTAATGACATCCACTTAAACACAGACAGTGGCAGAATCTCACTGTCAGTATTATTAGATCTCAGCGCTGCATTTGAAACTGTTGACCACAACATATTGCTAGACCGACTGGAAAACTGGGTGGGACTCAGGCACTGTTTTCATTGGTCTGAATCCTACTGAAAGGACAGGAAACACTTTGTTTCTATAGGTAACTAAACAACTGACTGGACGAATATGACCTGTGGTATTCCTCAAGGCTCCATCCTGGGGCCTCTTCCCTTTAAAATCGACATGCTTCCAGTAGCTTAGTTAATGGATAACAATGAAATAAGTTACCATAGCTATGCAGACGACACACACGTGATAACATGAAAACCAGGAGGAAGTGTAACTGAGAGAAGTGAAATACAGATCTAAGAGGAGACAGAGAGATTCAGGGAGGAGCTAAGATGTTCCTGAACTATAGAAGAGAGAAGAACTTCCATATTCACCAGAGTTCAACACAGACCATCATCATCACCTTCATTCAACATGCTGTCATTACACTATTATTTACATTCCCTACTGTTAGTTTCCATTCTAAGAGGTACGTAACTTTCTGCATGAAAACGTTAACTTCTAATGTTGATCAAATGTGATCTATTAACTGAGTCTTTTGAATTACTCCTCTCTTCAGGGGTCAGCTGTGAAGATCTCACTGCATTACAGAGAGAAGAGTTCAGTCCAGAAGGCAGCTCTGTTACTCTGTCCTACAGATACTCCAAACAAGCAGCTGGTGGTGATGAGTTCTACTGGTATCGACAATATCCAGGAGAACCACCAGAGTTCATCATCTCTCATTTAGGAACTGGAAACATTATGAATAATCTGATCCCTGGATTGAAGATTACAGTGGAGTCAAACCAAATCAATCTGAGCCTCTCCTCTGCTGCAGTGACAGACTCTGCTGTGTTCTACTGTGCTGTGAGGCCCACAGTGACAGGAAACACCAACACTCTGTACAAAAGCACCAGTTGACACACTGACAAGCTGCTAGAAGCCTTTTCTCCACACTGTTGTACTGAGCTGTTCACCTCCACTAGAGGGCCACATTATGAAGTAGGCGGTGCACGTCTTCTGCACTGTGTTCAACCATCCAGTCAATAATAAGTGCTGCTGTGAAGAGAACCATCCTCACACTGAATGCTGAACATCAGCTACTTCCTGCTGCTGATTTAAACCTTGTTGTAGAGATGGAACATTGGCTGTGGATTATTCTTGCTGCTCTCTCCTTTGGTAAGATAGAAACTACAACATATTTCTAGGTAACTGTTTAAAGCTACTGATTGTTCTCCTTTAATCCATCATCTGTATTGATTCATCTCTTCCTCTGCATGGTCTCTTCTTCCCCAGAGTGTAAAGGACAATACATAGTGACCCAGACAACAGGAGAAGTCAGCGCTACTGAAGGAGACACAGTTACACTTGGCTGCACATTTAAGACATCGAATACAGCCTATCTGTTCTGGTACAAACAAGAAGTCAATGGTTACCCAAAGTACATGCTGATGCGTTACTCAACCACTGGAGTTAATGCTGCAGAGTTCAAGAAAGACAGATTTGATGCTACACTCAATAAGACATCAGTTGTTCTGCAGATCTCCTCTGCTGCAGTGACAGACTCTGCTGTGTACTACTGTGCTCTGAGGCCCACAGTGACAGGAAACACCAACACTCTGTACAAAAACCTTTGGAGCAAAGACAACACAATACTGCACAGCATCCACCAGAGGGAGCCTCTCTCTGTTAAACATCAATAGTTTTTGATTAAAAAGTAATGTAGTTTACTTGCTTGATCATTTGAGCTATATGTACAATTGTTCACTACCATACAAACACTGCCTTTGATTCACATCTGCAAGTTAAAATGTTTAACTCAATCAGTGGATCTGGCCTTTTATCGCAGCTTGAAATACAAGTACTGTCTCCATAAACTTAAAATAAGTGTTTATGTTTTTATGTCAGTCTGTGACTCAATGTGGTGTACCACAGGGTTCAATCCTAGGTCCTCTCACTTTCTCATTGGTTTCAGTTTATCTCTGAGCACAATGTGATCGAAGGTTCTATTGGAACAACAGCTTGTGTTGTGGTGATCAATACCTTTTAAATGTTGGGTATGAAGTACAATTCTTCTTATATTAAGATCATTTTAAACAGATTTCTCTCTTGTTGAAACACCTCTCACTAATCTGACTTCACGTTAACGCCTGTCATTGTTATTGCTACGTTTTTATTTACTGACTGATTAAACACTTTAAATCACCTCTCTCAATAAACTGGTACACATCACACACTCAAGTTTTGATTGCTTTTGTTCTTACCTTTATAAAACAAGTTACTCTGGTGGTCTGTGATTAATCGTGGTGTACCCAGGGATAAATCATAGGTCCTCTCATGTTCTATTTACAGACTGCCTTTGGATCTGTTACCCAGGAGGAAGTGTAACTGAGAAGTGAAATACAGATCTAAGAGGAGACCGAGAGATTCAGGGAGGAGCTAAGATGTTCCTGAACTATAGAAGAGAGAGGAACTTCCATATTCACCAGAGTTCAACACAGACCATCATCATCACCTTCATTCAACATGCTGTCATTACACTATTATTTACATTCCCTACTGTTAGTTTCAATTCTAAGAGGTACGTAACATTCTGCATGAAAACGTTTACTTTTAATGTTGATCAAATGTGATCTATTAACTGAGTCTTTTGAATTACTCCTCTCTTCAGGGGTCAGCTGTGAAGATCTCACTGCATTACAGAGAGAAGAGTTCAGTCCAGAAGAGAGCACTATTACTCTGTCCTACAGATACTCCAAGGTTGCTGAATTGGATGATTATTTCTTCTGGTATCGACAATATCCAGGAGAACCACCAGAGTTCCTCATCTTTCACTGGGGAACAAAACCTGCATCAAACTCTCGACTGTCCGTTAAATCAGATGAGGATAAAACCCATATCTATCTGAGCATCTCCTCTGTTGCAGTGACAGACTCTGCTGTGTACTACTGTGCTGTGAGGCCCACAGTGACAGGAAACACCACAAGGCTGTACAAAAACCTCTGCAGCTTCTCCCTGAACATTCACACACTTCAGATCCCGCCTTTTTCTGAACAACATCGCCATCAAGTGGACACCTCGAACAGTACAACTCCTCCTCTCAAAGTGACACACATCCAACCTCTGAACTAGCGTTAAATTGTTGCAGTGGTGTAATGTAACTAAGTACATTTACTCATACTGTACGGAAGTGTGATGCCCCTGTGGGTTCATCAGTAGAGAGGGTGCGGCTGTTCTGTCTGTGCTGCATTGGCTCCAGTGATTGCATTGATTGTAGTAACTCAGGGCACCTGGGTCTGGTGTCCTGTAGCTATTTAAAGCCTCTCTGTGCTCTCTGTGCTCTCTCCTGCAGGCACCCGGCTCTGATGAGTATACACCGTACTTGATTTGAACTGTTTGTGCAAATAAACACCTTTTTCTACCCGTTGACATGTTGTGTCTCCTTTTTGTTGTGGCCTTTTGAGCCAGGTCGCAACAGGAAGTAAAACATTGAGGTAATTGTACTTTTTTACTAATGTATACTTTGACTTCATTACATTGTGTAGGCAAGTGTTGTACTTTTTACCTCACTACGTGTATTTTACAGACACACATTATATTATAGATGAAGCTACCCAGTACTCTTTGAAGTCATTCAAATAAACCCCACCTTTACCCCATCAATCATTTTAACAACCGAAAATACCTGCTGCTTAAAATAAAGTATTTGTTTTATGCTAATACTTTTTGACTCTTATTGAGGTTACATTTGAATGCAGGAATTTGACTTTGTTTACACTGCAGTATTACTACTTTTACTGAAGTAAATGATGAGAGTACTTCTTCCCCCTCTGGATTGCTGACTCATCATATTCTTTGCTCCACAGCTTCTTCCTGACGGACACCAGTTCCTCCTCTTCAAAGTTTCCAGTCCATTAGACAGACTCTTATTCTCTTGCAGATATCATGTACATCCATACAGATTGAGGTATAATCAATACTTTCTGAAAAATCAATGGAGTATTGTGAAAGGATAGAGCAACCTGACAAATCCAAACACCTCACCACATCATCACATGTATTCCAATAGTACTCCCTTCATGCTGTTCATGAGTCAAATGATACAACAGATGCCCGATTTCATGTGGACTCGAAAGCCTGAGGAGGAAATCATGGTTTCAAAGAGTCAGCTGATAACCAGCTTTGTAGTTCCTGTTATATCTGATCAGGAGCTTTAGTTTGGCCTGAAAGGCCTCCATTAGACTCTTTGGTTATTCCCCTATCAACATCTCTATGGAGCTAACCAATCAGAGCAGACTGGGCTCTGGTTTCAGACAGAGGGTGAAAAGAGGTGCTGCAGCACAGGCAGTATGAACATCTACAAATTCTGACATTTTTCCTGAATATCTGAAAATGTTTACTTTTTCTAAAGTGTTTTTTTTCTCTCCAAAACAAACCCCGATATTGTGATTTTTTATTACATTACATTGCATTTAGCTGAGGCTTTTATCCAAAGCGACTTACAATAAGTACATACGACCAGGAAGACACAACCTTGAAGAAAACAGAATCATAAAGTACATCAGGTTTCATAGAGCCAAACATTTCAAGTGCTACTCAGCTGGCTATAGAGAAGCCAGTCCTTTGTTAGTATATAAGTGCCTTGTTAGTAATTCTATGGCTGGAAGTGGAGTCGAAGGAGATGAGTTTTCAGTCTGGAAGGTGTGTAAGCTTTCTGCTGTCCTGATGTCAATGGGGAGCTCATTCCACCATCTTGGAGCCAGGATAGCAAACCCACGTGTTTCTGCTGATGGGAACTTGGGTCCCCCTCGCAGCGAGGGTGCAGCGAGTCGTTTGGCTGATGCAGAGCGGAGTGCACGTGCTGGGGTGTACGGTTTAACCATGTCCTGGATGTAGGAAGGGCCAGATCCATTCACAGCATGGTATGCAAGTACTAGTGTCTTGAAGTGGATGTGTTTTATCCTGAATATCTCAACTTTTGACTTTACGGGGAATATCAACAGTGAGTTTTTTATAAATTCAAAGATTTCTGAAAAAAAAACATAAAATATACATTTTTTACTTTATTTATCCTGAAAATATCGATGACTTTCTTTTTCTGAACCGAATTCTGACTTTTTTCAGAACATTTCCGAATGTTGCCCTTTTCCCTGAAAATGTATGTATCTGAAAAGATGTAGAGGGTATCCCAAACTTAGGCCCAAATCCTCCACCACACACACATTTAACAATACTCAACAAATCCGTCAAAGATCACACCGAGGCTCTGGAGTCAGCAGCACGTCTGAGAGAGAGAAGGCTTCCTGGAGCTCCTCCTTTCAAGTTTTATTTATATAATGTGAAGAATAATCTTCTGGGATACACTGCAGAGCCAATGTTGAAGAATGGAGACGGATAACTTTCATCAAACACGGAGATTTATTGAAGTATCGGCCGGAGAGGGCACACTCAGTTTCACACACGAACCAGTCTTCCACCGAGCGGCACTCTAAAGGTTCCATAGAATAATCACACAATATATTGACCAAAGGCGGATCCCAAACTTACGCGCCCTTTCTCTGCTAATTATAAACAGATGCCACAAACTGCACAAAGACTCAGAGGACAGGATGCCCCCCTTTCTCCACAGAGCAAGGCATCTGACCTCTGAGTTGACCCTAAGGATGGCATGATCATATTTCACAGATTGAGGGAACAACACTTTAATTAGAAACAGAAGTTCGCAGATAAGTTCCCAATTCGATACATGGGAACAGACAGGATTAAAATATTCTCTAACATATAGCACATTTATAAACAATGTTTGGTGGAGCCAAAGTGCTGTACATATAATAAAAATAGCCTACAGTAGAGACACTTTACAGCAAATACAACAGCACAGATTGTTCAGAATATCAGTATGAGAAAAAAGAAACGACACCCTCTATCCTTAGACCCTCTCTCCTTAGACCCTCTGTCCTTAGACCCTCTCATCGTACAAGGAAAAACTTCCAGATGACTGGCTCTGGCTGCTGATAGGCCAGCTGAGGGTGAGGGGATCCAATCAGCTGCCAGTCTGAGGTGCTCAGGCAGGTTCTGATCAGCTGCTGATTACCTGCAGGGAAACACAGGGGAAAAGAGAAAATAGCAGGAAGACACAACAAACAACAGCCCGCCTGCTGGCACCACGTAACACTGATACTGAGTCATTTATAGAGTTCACATCTTCTGGTTCAGTGTAGAGTTTGTTAAGACCTGAAAAGGTGACCATGTCCAGCAAGTCTTAAAGAGTCCTTGTTCCTCTCTCTGTGCTGTTCCCTCTCCTGTAGTGTCTTCTATAGGTGCATGTTGTCATGGCCTGGCAGAAAGGACACGATGTAAAGAAAGATAAGTACTTGTGGGTTATCTGTCGCCACTTTTTTAAAGGTTAATCATCGATACAATTTAATTGATGCAGATACTGGAGTCCAGACGCAGAATATCCAACACTTGTGGGGATCAACAAGCGTCACAGAGGAACTGCCCGACACCAGGGACGTGCACAGACATTTGGAGGGGCTATTGCTCTAAACTGGAAAAAGGGCCTCCCCCCCCCCCGAATAAAAACACAAGACCTTTTGAAAATTCTAACATAAACTCATAAAATAAAAACACTGTCCTTGCAAGTGACACTCAGTTGACTTTTATGTCCAACTGCTAAATTCGTTATTCAGGCAAATGTTTTGTTGCGGTCCATATCTCATTAAAATATCTAATGTTAGTAACTATTAAAGAAACAATGGGGACAATTCTGTTTTAATGTAGTTGTACCGTTGTTACTGCTGTGCAGACATAGGCTACTGATAACATAGGGCTCCTATAATTACCTTAAATAAACTCACTAATGAATTAAACCAGTTTAAGACGCATTATTCTTATCATTCTTTATGAGCGTAGTAACGGTAAGGTATCTAATTACTTATTTATTTAGAATCCATAACTTAATAACAGAGAGGATCAAGCTGAAGTGGAGACATGCCAGAAATCCTACAATAAAGCGGGAAAGGGAAGTGTTCTCCGTGAGAGGGCGATCAAGAAAAGAGAGCGAGGGTGAGGGAGTTTACGGAGCAGATGAAACGACACAGAAAGACAGAAGCACAACAACAAGTATATTTAGGTGGTTTTTTTGTAAGTAACCGACGGTGTCAAGAGGAAGTAAAGTCCCCAGGTCTGTCCCCTATACTCTAACGGGCAGTTTGGTGTGATCACCAGAGCCATATGAGGTTGGACTCGGAGGGCTTTCCTTTGCTTCCAGCTGTCAGATTGTAAACAAAGTCACGTGACTGGGGGCAGACGACAGCGCGGACAAGGTGTGTGTCCCGCAGCGAGGCGCTACAATACTAATTGTGGGTTTATCATGTTGATTCGGCCACAATAGAAACAAAAAAAACTCTTGCTCTCTCCAGAGGGGCAGGTTAGGCAAAAATGGCAAAAGGGCCGTTGCCCGGGCAACATTACCCCGTACCTATGCACGTCCCTGCCCGACTCCATCTTAAGGTGCACAGCACACACCAAGCCGATTTTTGGTTTTGATAGATGTCGATAGATGTCGGGCCGTCGATGAGCGTCGTGTTTCCCTACTCAGATTGATGTGTCTTGGTGTGTCCCGCACCGTCGTGCCGACAGAAATCACTCTGATTGGCTGTTCAGCTAGCGAATCAGTGCATGAGAAGTGAGAGACCCAAAACAAACTATTAAGAAGGCAAATCTGAGATTTTATTTAACTCCAGCTCTCGAGGTTCGGGAAAGCCCCGTGAGCTTCTCGCTGGAGAGTGAAAATGGAACGTTATTTGTTGTTTGTTTACATCACGCAGTCTGTTCTTCTTCTCTCGGTCATCACGCAGTCTGTTCTTCTTCTCTCGGTCATCACGCAGTCTGTTCTTCTACTCTCTGTTATCACGCAGTCTGTTCTTCTTCTCTCGGTGTATCACGCAGTCTGTTCTTCTTCTCTCGGTCATCACGCAGTCTGTTCTTCTACTCTCGGTTATCACGCAGTCTGTTCTTCTTCTCTCGGTCATCACGCAGTCTGTTCTTCTTCTCTCGGTCATCACGCAGTCTGTTCTTCTTCTCTCGGTTATCACGCAGTCTGTTCTTCTTCTCTCGGTTATCACGCAGTCTGTTCTTCTTCTCTCGGTCATCACGCAGTCTGTTCTTCTTCTCTCGGTCATCAGGCAGTCTGTTCTTCTTCTCTCGGTCATCACGCAGTCTGTTCTTCTTCTCTCGGTCATCACGCAGTCTGTTCTTCTTCTCTCGGTCATCACGCAGTCTGTTCTTCTTCTCTCGGTCATCACGCAGTCTGTTCTTCTACTCTCTGTTATCACGCAGTCTGTTCTTCTTCTCTCGGTGTATCACGCAGTCTGTTCTTCTTCTCTCGGTCATCACGCAGTCTGTTCTTCTACTCTCGGTTATCACGCAGTCTGTTCTTCTTCTCTCGGTTATCACGCAGTCTGTTCTTCTTCTCTCGGTCATCACGCAGTCTGTTCTTCTTCTCTCGGTCATCACGCAGTCTGTTCTTCTTCTCTCGGTTATCACGCAGTCTGTCTTCCGGTTGTTGCCTCTTTTGAATGGCGAATACACACTACCGCCACCTGCTGGTAAGGAGAATTGTTGCCACTCACGCTTTCCCAGTTCGTGCTTCTTGGCCGTCTGCTGAAGTCTTTGTGGTGTGTTCCAGTGCGACACATGGCCGAGACGCAGAGACGTGAGGCGACACAACAGTCGGGCCTGTCGGGACGTGTTCTTTGTGTTCTTTGGTGTTCTTTGTGTTCTTTGGTGTGCAAGGTTTGGTGTGTACTTTAAAGGTTCCCTATGATACTGTTCCTCATCAGTATATCACAGGTCTCAGATATATCCAGAACCTGTCTCTGATTGGCTGAAACACCAAACAGATCATTGCAGCATTACCCATAATCCCCTCTGTTTCAGCCGTGTTTCCAAAGTGCTGATTCTCTGTCTGTTACTTTAGATCAGTGGTTCTCAAACTTTTTCTGTCAGGCCCCCCCTTTGGAGAAAAAAAAAAGTCGGGCCCCCCCAACACAAATAGTCAGGCTCAGTGGCGGCGCCAGAGATTTATTTTGGGGATTCTGTGGGGTAGCTTGACGTTTCATAGAGGGTGCTCAAACATTTAGGGTTTCCCATTAATGTACCGGTCACTACAGAGGAACGTTCTACTGCAACACTCCCCACGCATATACACAGTGTGCCCGCAACTGTTACAATGAAGGCTCAATAATCAGCTTATAGGTGTCAGCAGGAGCAAAGTGCTATTTTTATAGGTGGTGTGTGGACCTCACATAGGGGGGTCCGGGGGCAAGCTCCCCCGGGAACATTGTTTTTTCAATCTTGAAGTTAAAAGCATCAATCTGGTGCACTTTGAGAGCCCATATAAAACAGAACTGTTAACAGATTTACTTTTTCTTTATGGATATTTTACAAATCACCCTTTTAAACTTTATTCTTGTTTTACTGTCATATAGTATTTCATAGCTGTTTTTCATTTATTCTCTTATTTTTTTATAACTATAAGGATCATATAAATGTGTGCCTCGGAAATAATTGTTTACATTAATGGTGACCAAACCGTTTGAGACCCACTGAGATAACACTGAGAGTCCTTTAGCTCACTGAGCCTCTCAGTCTGACAGGAGAGGACTCTCCTCCACTTTGTTGTTGAAAAAACTCCTTATATCCGTTAGCGTAGCTCGCTAGCACCAGAAGCTAACAACAACGATCTCCGGTACCGGTGCGCTCTCTCTCTCTCGCGCACACAAAATGACTCGTTCCGCACACACACACACACACACACACAGAGCCGAGCTTTAATGAAACACAGAGACCCAGACGTAATAGTACTGCATCATATTATTTTCGAATCAATAATTATTTTTATTTTTTTTATAACAATTTTTCCTCCTGGTCTCTCGCGCCCCCCCCCCCTGGCATGCCTCTGCACCCCCAACTTTGAGAACCACAGCTTTAGATGAAAACAAGGAGCCCCTCCCCACGCCCCTCTGAGAGACATTTGATACAAAGAACTCAATGGTGCTCTAGGAGGAGATTCAGGTGATGGGGGGGGGGGGGGGGGGGTTACCTTGGTTGCTGATTGGCTAATGGTTACACAAGACAAAACATCGTTATGACATCATCAAGTGGCCAAAATCTGATCAGCTCATTTCAGACAGGTTTTTATAGAAATGGATCAAAAGAGAGAAAATCTTTGTTCCTGAAACTTTCAGAGTCTCTTTCCACAGAGGGGACACATGTTGATGTAGAAGAGACATGAAGAAGAGGGGACACATGTTGATGTAGAAGAGACATGAAGAAGAGGGGACACATATTGATGTAGAAGAGACATGAAGAAGAGGGGACACATGTTGATGTAGAAGAGACATGGAGAAGAGGGGGACACATATTGATGTAGAAGAGACATGAAGAAGAGGGGACACATGTTGATGTAGAAGAGACATGGAGAAGAGGGGACACATGTTGATGTAGAAGAGACATGAAGAAGAGGGGACACATGTTGATGTAGAGGAGACATGAAGAAGAGGGGACACATGTTGATGTAGAAGAGACATGAAGAAGAGGGGACACATGTTGATGTAGAGGAGACATGAAGAAGAGGGGACACATGTTGATGTAGAGGAGACATGAAGAAGAGGGGACACATGTTGATTGTAGAAGGAGACTGAAGAAGAGGGGACACATGTTGATGTAGAAGAGAATGAAGAAGAGGGGACACATATTGATGTAGAAGAGACATGAAGAAGAGGGGACACATGTTGATGTAGAAGAGACATGGAGAAGAGGGGACACATTTTGAGTAGAAGAGACATGAAGAAGAGGGGACACATGTTGATGTAGAGGAGACATGAAGAAGAGGGGGGACACATGTTGATGTAGAAGAGACATGAAGAAGAGGGGACACAATGTTGATGTAGAGAGAGACATGAAGAAGAGGGGACACATGTTGATGTAGAGGAGACATGAAGAAGAGGGGACACATGTTGATGTAGAAGAGACATGAAGAAGAGGGGATACATGTTGATGTAGAAGAGACATGAAGAAGAGGGGACACGTGTTGATGTAGAAGAGGGGACACATGTTGATGTAGAAGAGACATGAGGAAGAGGGGACACGTGTTGATGTAGAAGAGGGGACACATGTTGATGTAGAAGAGACATGAAGAAGAGGGGACACATGTTGATGTAGAAGAGACATGAAGAAGCGGGGACACATATTGATGTAGAAGAGACATGGAGAAGAGGGGACACATGTTGATGTAGAAGAGACATGAAGAAGAGGGGACACATATTGATGTAGAAGAGACATGGAGAAGAGAGGACATATGTTGATGTAGAAGAGACATGAAGAAGAGGGGACATATGTTGATGTAGAAGAGACATGAAGAAGAGGGGACACATATTGATGTAGAAGAGACATGGAGAAGAGGGGACATATGTTGATGTAGAAGAGACATAAAGAAGAGGGGACACATATTGATGTAGAAGAGACATGGAGAAGAGGGGACATATGTTGATGTAGAAGAGACATGGAGAAGAGGGGACATATGTTGATGTAGAAGAGACATGAAGAAGAGGGGACATATGTTGATGTAGAAGAGACATGGAGAAGAGGGGACACATATTGATGTAGAAGAGACATGGAGAAGAGGGGACATATGTTGATGTAGAAGAGACATGAAGAAGAGGGGACATATGTTGATGTAGAAGAGACATGAATAAGAGGGGACACATGTTGATGTAGAAGAGACATGAAGAAGAGGGGACACATGTTGATGTAGAAGAGACATGGAGAAGAGGGGACACATGTTGATGTAGAAGAGACATGAAGAAGAGGGGACACATGTTTATGTAGAAGAGGGGACACATGTTGATGTAGAAGAGACATGAAGAAGAGGGGACACATGTTGATGCAGAAGAGACATGAAGAAGAGGGGACACATATTGATGTAGAAGAGACATGGAGAAGAGGGGACACATGTTGATGTAGAAGAGACATGGAGAAGAGGGGACACATGTTGATGTAGAAGAGACATGAAGAAGAGAGGACACATGTTGATGCAGAAGAGACATGAAGAAGAGGGGACACATATTGATGTAGAAGAGACATGGAGAAGAGGGGACACATGTTGATGTAGAAGAGACATGAATAAGAGGGGACACATGTTGATGTAGAAGAGACATGAAGAAGAGGGGACATGTCGTCGTGTTGACATGTTGTCGTGTTGACATGTCGTCGTGTTGACATGATGTCGTGTTGACATGTCGTCGTGTTGACATGATGTCGTGTTGACATGATGTCGTGTTGACATGTTGTCGTGTTGACATGATGTCGTGTTGACATGATGTCGTGTTGACATGTTGTCGTGTTGACATGTCGTCGTGTTGACATGATGTCGTGTTGACATGTCGTCGTGTTGACATGATGTCGTGTTGACATGTCGTCGTGTTGACATGATGTCGTGTTGACATGATGTCGTGTTGACATGTCGTCGTGTTGACATGATGTCGTGTTGACATGTCGTCGTGTTGACATGATGTCGTGTTGACATGTCGTCGTGTTGACATGATGTCGTGTTGACATGATGTCGTGTTGACATGTCGTCGTGGTTGACATGATGTCGTGTTGACATGATGTGTGTTGACATGTTGTCCTTGACATGTCGTCGTGTTGACATGTCGTCGTGTTGACATGTCGTCGTGTTGACATGATGTCGTGTTGACATGTCGTCGTGTTGACATGTCGTCGTGTTGACATGTCGTCGTGTTGACATGATGTCGTGTTGACATGATGTCGTGTTGACATGATGTCGTGTTGACATGTTGTCGTGTTGACATGTTGTCGTGTTGACATGATGTCGTGTTGACATGTTGTCGTGTTGACATGATGTCGTGTTGACATGATGTCGTGTTGACATGATGTCGTGTTGACATGTTGTCGTGTTGACATGATGTCGTGTTGACATGTTGTCGTGTTGACATGTCGTCGTGTTGACATGTCGTCGTGTTGACATGATGTCGTGTTGACATGTCGTCGTGTTGACATGTCGTCGTGTTGACATGTCGTCGTGTTGACATGATGTCGTGTTGACATGATGTCGTGTTGACATGATGTCGTGTTGACATGTTGTCGTGTTGACATGTTGTCGTGTTGACATGATGTCGTGTTGACATGTTGTCGTGTTGACATGATGTCGTGTTGACATGATGTCGTGTTGACATGTTGTCGTGTTGACATGTTGTCGTGTTGACATGTTGTCGTGTGAGGTGTTCAGAACAAATGACAAACCAAAGCATTCAAAGGAGCTGCTCTCTCAGATTCAACAAACACACACACACACACACACACACACACACACACACACACACACACACACACACACACACACACACACACACACACAGGCTTAAATCCCTGTGACAACATGTTGATTTGAGATAAACAGTTACTGAGGAGAGCCACAAGATGGCGCTGTCTTCCCACTGAGAAGCAATAACCTAAAGTATGCAATGTGACCCGACAGGATGCAAAGCTGGACATAAAATACACAGCCATAGATTCAAACTACACATGTTCACACGTAGAGGAAACAAGAAGAAAAACCCATTGTTTCCATTTAAGTCCACAGAGACTACAGATATGAGATGCCCACTGCCTGGGTCAAACTGCCATGAATGAGCCTGAACATGTGGAACTGGAGTCAACATCCTCAATACCCCCTAACACAACACATCGCTCCAAATTGTCCAAGCCATTTTTAAACTCTTGTTTCCACAGGCTATAACGTTAATGAACACAACTTGTGCTAATTGTTCAAATGTCCCAACATCTGCAGGTTAGCATCCGGCCGTTTCTATGAGCTGGAGACCCTACTCTACATTTCTATCTGAACACTTTGGGGTCTCAACATCTGCAGGTTAGCATCAGCTGTTTCTATGAGCTGGAGACCCTACTCTACATTTCTATCCGAACACTTTGGGGTCTCAACATCTCCAGGTTCACTCTGATGGAAACTAAACTCAAACGTTACTTCTTTCCTGTATTTTTAAAAGTGTGTTACCAAGTCGTTCTGCAACAGATCCCCAAACTGACTTTGCTCAATCATTTGAACGTAGTTTGTAATGAACACACTGAAGAAATGTAATGTGTTGTATGTTTACAAGTTGTTGGGAAATATTTATATCTGACCTTTAACCCAGTCCATCACTCTCTCCTTTCCCATAGATCTATGTCTGTCTTTGACTGTATATATAGGATATACATATTTTTATATACATTTGTTTTTGTATTCGGGATTGTAGGAAACGGTATTTCGATCTCTCTGTACACACAAACTGAAAGATTGACAATAAAGTTGACTTTGACGAGCGAGCACCAGCTGACCTGAGATAGTTTATGCTTCGTGGAGGTCTGAGTCCTTCTATCGGGTGCGTAGGTCCTGCTGGCGTACCGTCTTTGACGATCGAGCACCAGCTGACCTGAGATAGTTTATGCTTTGTGGAAGTCTGAGTCCTTCTATCGGGTGCGTAGGTCCTGCTGGCGTACCGTCTTTGACGAGCGAGCACCAGCTGACCTGAGATAGTTTATGCTTTGTGGAAGTCTGAGTCCTTCTATCGGGTGCGTAGGTCCTGCTGGCGTACCGTCTTTGTCCGTGGACGACAGTTTTAGTTACATTCAGTGCCCTGTTTTTTTGAGTGGTGTTAATGAAGAATGTTGATTATTACACTCTGAACTACGGAAGAGGTCTTCAGAACTGGTCGGGCAACTTCTTTGTCACCTCTTGACCTCAGCACATGTCTTGTCATTTCTCCGGCCGTAACTTCCTGATAGACCTTCAGTGTTTGACATCAAGCTCTCCCGTGTTCTCTCTGAGTTTCCATTGCTCCAGAGGTTTCCATCAACGCCCTGAGTGACCTAAAACCTCCTCTTCTCACCATGGCCTTTGACGCCTATCCAATCACAGTCGTTATTATTGACCTCACTTTGTTTGTTTGTTGTCTGTCCTTCATGTGAAGCTGCCTTCGGCCAATTGAAAGGCTCTATACAAATGAAATGCATTATTATTATTATGTTTATGTTTTATACATGAATGAAGAAGGATAAGAGGTTAGGACCGACAGTGATATCAGGTTATACACTAATAGGGTAGAAAGAGTAGATACATAACAGATATATATACACACATACATACATATATATATGTGTATATGTATATATGTTAATCATCTGGAGAAAACAGTGTTTAAAAATCTGGTAAACGTGGACATTTAAAAACATTCAGATGTCATTTAAGGAAGGCCTAAATCAGGGGGGGGGGTCCAAACTGTTTTCACTGAGGGCAGGGACCCCCTACTTTAGTTATAAGTTATCAAAAGCCATCAAATGTAGGTAAATGATTCCTGATAGGTGAATATGCCTTAAGAAACACACAGTGTAGGTCTGAGCTCTCCAGAGGGTTTACTTTATTTAGGGTTCCAGCTCATTCCTTAAAACAGAACTGTTAGAGGACTCTCCTTGGTCCCCGGCTGGACTGTTAGAGAACTCTCCCTGGTCCCCAGCTGGACTGTTAGAGAACTCTCCCTGGTCCCCTGCTGGACTGTTAGAGAACTCTCCCTGGTCCCCGGCTGGACTGTTAGAGAACTCTCCCTGGTCCCCCGGCTGGACTGTTAGAGAACTCTCCCTGGTCCCCAGCTGGACTGTTAGAGAACTCTCCCTGGTCCCCGGCTGGACTGTTAGAGAACTCTCCCTGGTCCCCGGCTGGACTGTTAGAGAACTCTCCCTGGTCCCCGGCTGGACTGTTAGAGAACTCTCCCTGGTTCCCAGCTGGACTGTTAGAGAACTCTCCCTGGTCCCAGCTGGACTGTTAGAGAACTCTCCCTGGTCCCCGGCTGGACTGTTAGAGAACTCTCCCTGGTCCCGGCTGGACTGTTAGAGAACTCTCCCTGGTCCCCAGCTGGACTGTTAGAGGACTCTCCCTGGTCCCCAGGCTGGACTGTTAGAGAACTCTCCCTGGTCCCCCGGCTGGACTGTTAGAGAACTCTCCCCTGGTCCCGGCTGGACTGTTAGAGAACTGTCCCTGGTCCCCGGCTGGACTGTTAGAGAACTCTCCCTGGTCCCAGCTGGACTGTTAGAGAACTCTCCCTGGTCCCGGCTGGACTGTTAGAGAACTCTCCCTGGTCCCGGCTGGACTGTTAGAGAACTCTCCCTGGTCCCCGGCTGGACTGTTAGAGAACTCTCCCTGGTCCCCAGCTGGACTGTTAGAGAACTCTCCCTGGTCCCCAGCTGGACTGTTAGAGAACTCTCCCTGGTCCCCAGCTGGACTGTTAGAGAACTCTCCCTGGTCCCCAGCTGGACTGTTAGAGAACTGTCCCTGGTCCCCGGCTGGACTGTTAGAGAACTCTCCCTGGTCCCCGGCTGGACTGTTAGAGAACTGTCCCTGGTCCCCGGCTGGACTGTTAGAGAACTCTCCCTGGTCCCCAGCTGGACTGTTAGAGAACTCTCCCTGGTCCCCAGCTGGACTGTTAGAGAACTCTCCCTGGTCCCCAGCTGGACTGTTAGAGAACTCTCCCTGGTCCCGGCTGGACTGTTAGAGAACTCTCCCTGGTCCCGGGCTGGACTGTTAGAGAACTCTCCCTGGTCCCGGCTCGAGCCTCAGGATCCATGTGTCTGTAGTCCTCTCCAGAAGGAGTCATCACATACAGAGACTAGTTCCTGAGCAGTGTCCTTCACATGCTGATATCCAAGAGAGGGAGTTACACAGTCACAAGATGGAGGAATAGAAAGCTGTATTCAATGTTTACTTCAGATTAGCTCCACGTCAGAAATGAGCATGCTTGATGTCTCTCTCCATAGAGGCTGAGTCATCATGTTAATCACATAGCTATCATCTGCCTCAAGCAGTCCTGATGCTCTGCTAGGTAATCTCACATCCTGTCATGTTCACAGCTACAGTTGGTACCTCTGTTAGCATGCTACTGTTCACATCATCTATTTAAGAAGCACAACAGAAGAGAAGCTCTAGTTCCATGTGTGGGCCATTACACTTTTAGAAATTGCTGAGGGACAATTCAAAATGGACAACGAGCCGCAGTTTGGAAACCTAATGCATTAACTGCACAATAATATAGAAACAAAATGCATATACACAGATTAAACTGTGGCGCTGAAGATACGATTTCACAGCTTCCTGTCATCATTGTTTCCTGGAGGTGTTGCATCCTTTGCAGCTGCAGGTTTTTCCGCTCTCACACGTGTTGGAAACATTTTGAGGTTTTCTTCCTCTGTGGTGCCGGATGTTCGTCAGATGGCGACCTCAAAGCCTCGCTGCTTATTCTTCTTTTTAACCTCAGCTCACTTCCTGCTGCTCACTTCCTGCTGCTCACTTCCTGTCGGCGGTGAGGCTGCAGAAAACAAAAAAAACGAACTCGTGATTTTTCCATCAGCGGTGACGTTTCCACGCGTTGCTCTCTGAACTCAACTTATATATAAAGGAGATGTAATGGTAGGTCATCGCCAGAGGTGTGAAGCAACTAAGTACATTTACTTAAGTACAACTTTATTCTACTTAGTACATTACTCCACCACATGTATTTAATCCCTTTAGAGCAGGGGGGTCAAACTCAAACACACAGTGGGCCAAAAGAAAAAAATGGGTACGAGTCGAGGGCCGGTCTGGTTCAATGTTTATTGCAAAACTTATTGAAATGAAGTTATTGCACATATTAACCCTGGAACTAACAAAGCTTAAAGAGAAACCAAACATGCTGTTGTTTGTGAGAGAAAGTGCAGAAGGAAGCATCCTTTGAACTCAGTGTGCTGCTCTGTGATGCTAGTTCAGATACTTGGCATCTCATCTCGGGTGCAAGGTCATCAATGTTTGGGCTCAGGCTCTGAGCGGAGGAGACCCTCAGGATGGAGTGAAGGTGTGCGTGCGATATACCGGAGGGCCAGATCTAATAGGAATTAGGAATTATCCTGCGGCCGAAATTAAATCCACCAAGGCCCTGATTTGGCCCCCGGGCCTTGAGTTTGACACATGTGCTTTAGTTACTTCTCAGATCTGGATGAAGGATGTGAAATCTAATCGAGTGTTGAATCAGACTTAGTTCCACCTGGAGTAAATCCACCAGCTACCCTGCAGTCTACAAAGCCATTCAGACTAGCTGCACCTTCACCAGCTACCCTGCAGTCTACAAAGCCATTCAGACTAGCTGCTCCTTCACCAGCTACCCTGCAGTCTACAAAGCCATTCAGACTAGCTGCACCTTCACCAGCTACCCTGCAGTCTACAAAGCCATTCAGACTAGCTGCTCCTTCACCAGCTACCCTGCAGTCTACAAAGCCATTCAAACTAGCTGCTCCTTCACCAGCTACCCTGCAGTCTACAAAGCCATTCAGACTAGCTGCTCCTTCACCAGCTACCCTGCAGTCTACAAAGTCATTCAGACTAGCTGCTCCTTCACCAGCTACCCTGCAGTCTACAAAGCCATTCAAACTAGCTGCTCCTTCACCAGCTACCCTGCAGTCTACAAAGCCATTCAGACTAGCTGCACCTTCACCAGCTACCCTGCAGTCTACAAAGCCATTCAGACTAGCTGCACCTTCACCAGCTACCCTGCAGTCTACAAAGCCATTCAAACTAGCTGCACCTTCACCAGCTACCCTGCAGTCTACAAAGTCATTCAGACTAGCTGCTCCTTCACCAGCTACCCTGCAGTCTACAAAGCCATTCAAACTAGCTGCTCCTTCACAGCTACCCTGCAGTCTACAAAGCCATTCAGACTAGCTGCACCTTCACCAGCTACCCTGCAGTCTACAAAGCCATTCAGACTAGCTGCTCCTTCACCAGCTACCCTGCAGTCTACAAAGCCATTCAGACTAGCTGCTCCTTCACCAGCTACCCTGCAGTCTACAAAGCCATTCAAACTAGCTGCTCCTTCACCAGGTACCCTGCAGTCTACAAAGCCATTCAGACTAGCTGCTCCTTCACCAGCTCTGAGAACACTTTCATGATCAATCATTATAAAACACATCATAGATATTATTCTGAAATGGACCAATCTGCACAACGACTACTTTCACTGTCTTTCACTTGAGGAACATTTTGAATGCTTTTACTGTAACAGAGTATTCCTATACTCTGGTACTTCTACTTTTACTCAAGTACAAGATCTGAGTACTTCTACTTTTACTCAAGTACTAGATCTGAGTACTTCTACTTTTACTCAAGTACTAGATCTGAGTACTTCTACTTTTACTCAAGTAGCTTTATAGAGACCTCTACCGTGGTCTGTGAAGATTTTCTTCACTTTTTCATTAATAAGGTAAATTCCACTAGAGCTCAAATCTCTGCTCCTGCAATTGACCCCTCAGTTCCTGCACCGTGTTCTGCTGTCTTTAATCAGTTTGATCCTGTAGCTCTGTCTTTTGTACAGGAGATAGTCTCCAAGTTAAAGCCCTCTGGTTCTCCAAATGACCCTGTCGCGCCTCGTTTTTTTAAAGAGGTTTTCCCCACTGTTGGACCATCTGTGCTGGCAGTTTTAAACAGCAGCCTGCTCTCAGGGAAGGTCCCCGAAAACCTGAAGCATGCAGTAGTGCAACCTCGTATTAAAAAACCCAGCCTGGATCCCACAGTTCTGGCTCATTTTAGGCCCATTTCCAAAATGCCTTTTATGTCAAAGATCCTGGAGAAGATTGTCTACAGTCAAATTATGTTTTTTCTGGAAGAGAACAACATACTGGAGGTTTTCCAATCCGGTTTTAAACCTATGCACAGCACTGAAACAGCGCTTTTAAGAGTCTTTAATGACATCCTTTTATCTACTGACTCTGGGGACTGCGTTGTGCTCCTACTTATTGACTTAACTGCTGCTTTCCATACAGTCGACCATGACATCCTGATGGATGGGTGGGTGGGCATTGAGGGAAAAGCCCTGGAATGGTTCAGGTCATATTTGAAGGACAGAACTTTCTCTGTCAGCCTTGGTGACTCCGAGTCATCCTCTGCTCCACTCCTGTATGGGGTCCCACAGGGCTCAGTATTAGGCCCCCTGCTATTCTCCTCTATTTGCTCCCTCTTGGGTCCATTTTTAGAAAGCACGGCATCGCATTCCACTGCTATGCTGACGATAGCCAGATGTATGTCCCTCTAACAAAGAAGGGTGGTACTGAATTAGCCCACTGCTAAAGTGCCTAGATGACGTAAAGGCCTGGATGGCGTGCAACTTCCTTAAACTCAATGAAGGAAAAACAGAAGTAATGGTTTTGGTAGCACCACTGACACCACTTCTGTAGACCTGGGTTCCTTGCATCAGTACACCAAGCCCACCGTTACAAACCTTGGTATTAAAATGGACCGTGAACTCAAACTTGAGAGTCAGATTAAGTCGGTGGTAAAAAACGAGCTTTTATCACCTGAGGCAGCTAGCCAAAGTAAAACCTTTTCTCTCCAGACAGCAGTTTGAGACAGTAGTCCATGCCTTTGTCTCCACCCGGACTGGACTACTGTAACTCTCTCTACATGGGGGTCAGTGGGTCCTCCCTCGCACGACTGCAGCGGGTGCAACATGCCGCAGCAAGGCTCTTAACAGGCACACGGAAGTATGACCACATTTCCCCTGTTTTAGCTTCTCTCCACTGGCTGCCAATTTATTTTAGGATCCATTTTAAAATTCTTTTATTTACTTTTAAATCCCTAAATGGCATGACGCCAACCATACCTTACTGAGCTGCTACAAGCATTACAACACGCCGAACCGCCCTCTCAGGTCAGCGGACCAACTGCTCCTGAATGTGCTAAAACCAGGTCAAAGCTCAGAGGGGGACCGTTGCTTCTCTGTAGCAGCTCCCAAACTGTGGAACGCTCTGCCCTGGAGATCAGACAGGCCTCCACACTGCCTGCTTTTAATCGCTTCTTAAAACCCACCTCTCTCCTTAGCGTTTTAAACATTTGGCGTTTCAACATCTTTCAGTGTTGCTTTTTTGCTTTTAAATTGTTTTTGTTTTTACTTGTACTTGTTCTATGGTGTGTGAGCTGAGCTGTGTTACTTCTTTGTATGCTTTGTTTTATCTATTTGCCTGTACAGCACTTTGGTCTGGAGGTTTAAAGTGCTTTATAAATAAAGTTGTATTGTATATTGTATTGTAAGTACCAGATCTGAGTACTTCTACATTTACTCAAGTACAAGATCTGAGTACTTCTACTTTTACTCAAGTACAAGATCTGAGTACTTCTACTTTTACTCAAGTACCAGATCTGAGTACTTTTACTCAAGTACAAGATCTGAGTACTTCTACTTTTACTCAAGAACAAGGTCTGAGTACTTCTACCTTTTACTCAATACAAGATGTGAGTACTTCTACTTTTACTCAAGTACCAGATCTGAGTACTTCTACTTTACTCAAGTACAATCTTGGGGCCAGAAATCTAGGTGTAGTCATGGAACTCTGACCTGAGTTTCAACAGTCACATTAAAACAGTTACTAAATCAGCCTACTATCACCTAAAGAACATATCTAGGATTAAAAGACTAATGTCACAGCAGGATTTGGAAAAACGTGTCCATGCTTTTATCTTCAGTAGACTGGACTACTGCAATGGTGTCTTCACAGGTCTCACTAAAACATCTATTAGGAAGCTGCAGCTGATTCAGAACGCCGCTGCTCGAGTCCTCACTGACACTAAGAAAGTGGATCACTCCTTTCTGAAGTCTTACACTGGCTTCCTGTGTGTCAAAGAATATATTTCTAAATACTGCTGCTGGTTTATAAAGCTTTGAATGGTTTAGGCCCAAAACACATTTGTGACCTCCTGCTAAATGATGAAGCATCCAGATCTCTCAGGTCTTCAGGGACTGGTCAGCTTTCTGTCCCCAGAGTCAGAACTAAACATGGAGAAGCAGCGTTCAGTTATTATGCTCCATCTGGAACAAACTCCCAGAAACCTGCAGGTCCGCTGCAACTCTGACTACTTTTAAATCCAGCAAGAAGACTTTTCTTTTTGTCGCTGCTTTTAATTGAACTATTCATATCTTAGACTGCACTGTAACTTTTATCCATGTATTTCTTCTTTTAATGTTTATTTTATTAGCTTTTCTTTTTAATGACTGATTTTAAAATGCCATTTTCTTAATGTCTTTCTTTTCTTGTAAAGCACTTTGAATTGCCTTGTGTTGAAAAGTGCTCTATAAATAAACTTGCCTTGCCTTACAAGACTTGAGTACTTATACTTTTACTCAAGTACAAGATCCGAGTACTTATACTTTTACTCAAGAACAAGATCTGAGTACTTCTACTTTTACTTGCGCAACATTTTGAATGCAGTATTTTTACTGTACAGAGTATCCTCTGATTTAGAGCCGAAGTTAAAATGAATATCTTTGACATATTTACCAGCTGCAGGTTTTTATGGTTTATTTATAGGATTCTGATCTTTTCCTCACACCTGAACAACCCACACACACACACACACACACACCCCATACACACACCCACACACCACCCACACACACCACCACACCACACCACACACATACACACACACCACACCATACACACCACCCACACACCACACCACACACAACACACCACACCACACCCACACACACACACACACCATACACACACACACACCACACACCACACACACACACACACACACAACACACACACACCACACACCACACCACACACACAACACACAAACCACACAAACGCGCACGCATGCACGCACTCACACACACAACACACTCACACGACCCACACACCCTTCCTGCCTTCCTACCTCTTCTCGGTGCAGCGAGCGGCCACTTCCTGTGGAAACAGCAGCAGCCAATCAGAGTGCAGAAAACACCTCAACAGGATGACTGAAAGTGAAAATATCTGATCTCATCAGCGCTGCAAAACTACTGAAGTTATGATTTCTTTCATTTAATTTATTTTATGTATTTGTTCCATTTACTGCCCAATAAATACAAATCAAACACATGACATATTGAGGAGATCAGTGTGTGTGTGTGTGTGTGTGTGTGTGTGGTGTCTCCATGAAGGTGTGATCCACATGTTCTGATGCTCTGAATTACTGATGATGAATCACATTATATAACGTGATATATTATGTAACATTTACTTTAACACAGGGCTTTCCAAACTCCTCAGCAGATTCTAAGAATACAACGGTATATGTCCGACACCCGAAACGTGTGCTTGTCTTTTTGTTGTTTTACTTGTTAAATATAAATGTATACACAGTAGTATTCATGTGTTAATGACCCCACTTTTCAAATACACTCAGTCAATTTAACTTGAAATCTTTTTCTAACAAACATCTTAATTGTTGTTTGGAACTTAAAGCTTATTTACGTATGAGGAATCATTTAACTACATTTGATTGGTTTTGTTAACTTAACCTTTGATACCTCGGCTCTCGTGAGGTCTGTTTCCGGCCCCCTGGTTTAGTTTCTACATGTAAAGAGAACCGTGCACAATATGAAATGTAAAAAGGGTCAGCTGTAGTGTGTTGGGTTTCTTAATGTATTATTGTGTAGCTTCAAAATGTCTCCCTGTTATAATCCTGAATATGAGACACATTGTTAACAACACACTATTACTGACTGTGGAAATAACATTATATAACTACATTATTAGTTAATGATCTTTATCACCAAACTCTTCCCAACACATTTAATATCAAATCAATATTCCCAAACTCAAGTCTTTGTGATGCTTTAATGTGTCGCTCCGATGCCATCATTTGATTTGATGTTAGTAAAGTGATATCTGACAGGTGAGAGGACGGAGGGGGATGAAGATGACGGCGAGATATATCACAGTGAATTTAATCATTTAAATATATGTTTTAAAGTATATTTGATCTGGGATTAAACTCTGTATTTATTTCAGGATGTCTGACTTGATTACACCAGGAGCTTTTTATATCAGAGACACTATCTGTAAATGCAAACGTGGTGCAGATTAGAAGCTGGGATCACAAATCAACATGTTATTGTGAGTGTGGAGGAGCTGAAGCGTTTCTTACGAGAGAGAAGAAGAAAACATCTAATTATTAATCAAATTAATACAAAATCAAATCTTCCTGTGTTTATCCCTCAACGGGAAATGTACATTATTACAACCACAGACAGATAGTGCAGATAAGGTAAGGAGAATAGACTATCGTATTTAGAGAAATGATAAAGTAGGAACCCGTTATTAATAATAAAAAAATAAATAAGTAAAGAATAATAGTAGATAAGTAAACTACGGTAAAAACATGTTTGATTATATTAAATATTTTCATAAAATAAATGAATTATCGGTAAATGTTCAAATTCATTTTTTCATTAAAGTAGCAATGGAAAACTCCTCTGAAGATATTAATGATGTGTGTGTATGTGTGTGTGTGTGTTTGTGTGTGTTGTGTGTGTGTGTTTGTGTGTGTGTGGTTTGTGTGTGTTGTGTGTGTGTGTGTGTTTGTGTGTGTATGTGTGTGTGTGTGTGTGTGTGTGTGTGTGTGTGTGGAGTGTGACCTCTTTAAACTGCAGCCGACACACCAGATCAACAGGAAGAGGAAAATTCAGGTCATAAAAGACTTCATACTCTGCTGCTGCAACTCTGATTAATGTGCAATAATCTGCATTAATGTGTAATACATTTAACCTGTACAATATCTGCTGCATTGATGTGCTATAATCTGCATCTCAACACAACATGCATGCATGTCCATCTGCACGGCTGGGAACACAGCAGCATCACAGATGAATACTTACTTAGTATAAGCAGCAATAGGAGCGCAGAGACAGACCACACACACCTACACACACTTCCTGCCTCGCCTCGGTGCAGCGAGCCACCGCATCCTGTGGAAACAGCAGCAGCCAATCAGAGAGCAGAAACACACACCTCCACACGATGACTGATAGTGGAAATATAGTTTAAAAAAAAGAAAAACAAATGAAGTCAGGGCTGTAAACGACTGTTAAATAACTCAGATTGTATTTGTATTATTTTTGTTTTACTCAGTGACAAAACATGAACATTTCAAATAAAAGATATTAACTACTTTCTGAGTATATCAGGCGTGTAAAATAATTGTATTAGATCTCAGCTCTGCGTTTGACACTGTTGACCACAACATATTACTAGACTGACTGAAAAACTGGGTGGGACTTGCGGCAATAGTTCTAAGCTGGTTTGAACCCTACTCAAAGGACAGGACAAATGTTGTTTCTATAACTAACTACACATCTGAGTGGACAAATATGACCTGTGGGGTTCCTCAAGGCTCCATCTTTGGGCCTCTTCTCTTTAACATCTTCTTGCTACCACTGGCTCAGATAATGAAAAACAACAAAATAAGTTACCATAGCTATGTAGACGACACACACATTTACATAACCACCTCACCAGGAGACTAATGTCCAATTTAAGTATTTAGAAAATGCTTTGAACAAATCAATGACTGCATGTGTAAGAACTTTATTCTATTAGTCCAAAGATAAACCTCAGGTAATACTCTGTGGATCCAAGTAGGGACACTAAAAGTCAGCTTCATTCAGGAATGTAGAAAAAGAAAAAGAAAAGGCCGGATCAAGGAATCACCAACTATAACATTGATCACCATCAGTGTTGACTAATATGACACGTGGGGTTCCTCAAGGCTCCATCCTGGGGCCTCTTCTCTTTCACATCTACATGCTACCACTAGCTTAGTTAATGGATAACAATGAAATAAGTTACCATAGCCAGTGCACCCCAATACACTCTGGGGGCCCCAGGCAGAAGAGACATGCCACCCAACACATCAAGCTCAACCGACAGCACCGCCCCACATGTGGGGTACCTCAAGGCTCAATCATGGGGCCTCATCTTTTTCACATCTACATGCTACCAAATGCTCATATAATGGAAAACAACACAATAAGTTAGCATTTCACCAGGAGACTAAGCTCCAATTCAAATATATAAGAGTAAATGCATTGAACAAGTCAATAACTGGATGTGTCAGAACTTTCTCCAATTGAACAATGATAAAACCGAGGTCATTGTTTTTGGAGTCAAGATTCAAGGCTTTATTGCTGTGTGCACATTAGCTACACTGTAGATATGTCAATGAAAAACTGAAGTCACAGGCTCCTCCAACATGAACATATAAAGGACATAGAACATATAAAACAGATAAAATAGTGCAAGGCAGAACGTATAAAAGTTAGCGCTGAGCTTCAGTCTGCAATGTTCAAAACAACAGATAAGCCAGAACTCTAGGTGTAGTCATGGACTCTGACCTGGGTTTCAACAGCCACATTAAAACAGTTACTAAATCAGCCTACTATCACCTAAAGAACATATCTAGGATTAAAAGACTAATGTCACAGCAGGATTTGGAAAAACTTGTCCATGCTTTTATCTTCAGTAGACTGGACTACTGCAATGGTGTCTTCACAGGTCTCACTAAAACATCTATTAGGAAGCTGCAGCTGATTCAGAACGCCGCTGCTCGAGTCCTCACTAACACTAAGAAAGTGGATCACATCACTCCTGTTCTGAAGTCTTTACACTGGTTCCTCACTGACACTAAGAAGAGGATCAGTCAGTTCTGAAGTCTTTACACTGGTTCCTCACTAACACTAAGAAAGAGGATCAGTCCAGTTCTGAAGTCTTTACACTGGTTCCTCACTAACACTAAGAAAGACGACCAGTCCAGTTCTGAAGTCTTTACACTGGTTCCTCACTAACACTAAGTAAGAGGATCAGTCCAGTTCTGATGTCTTTCACTGGTTCCTCACTACACTAAGAAAGAGGATCAGTCCAGTTCTGAGGTCTTTACACTGGTTTCCTGTGTGTCAAATAATTGATTTCAAAATACAGTGCAACTGTCTGTGACTTCTTGTGTGTGTGTGTGTGTGTGTGTGTGTGTGTGTGTGTGGTGTGTGTGTGTGTGGTGTGTGTGGTGTGTGTGTGTGTGTGTGTGTGTGTGTGTGTGTGTGTGTACTGTATGTGTGAGACTTTGTGTTTCTGCTGCTCTGCCATTCCCGCACAAGGTTGCAATATTGTTGATGAACTAAAGCACCGACACCTGTCTGCTCTCAGGTGTCTGCCCAATCTTTATTTTGTTCCACTATCTCCCAGCTGCACATTTGGGGCAAGACACAATAATAAAGCTTTGCCAGTTTGAGTCCTCACAGCTGATCAAGATGGCCAAAAGGTTCTCTGCTCCGAGGCCCTTACAAAGGATTCTGGAAGAGTGAGAACCATTTGATGATGATGTAGAGCAGTGGTTCTCAGCTGGTCCGGCCTCAGGACCCACTTTTTCCTTTGTCAATAAATTGCGACCCGAAATTTGAACCACTCAAATCTATTCAACAAAAAATCGTGCTGTAATATATATATGCACTTTCAGCATGCAATATTAATGAAAGTGAAGTACAGTGCATATTTCCCTCACATCCCTTCACAGCTAAAGAACGCTTTAAAGGTTATAAATTAATTTTATGAAATAAATATAATGAGATCATGGAATCAAAGCTGAACTGTATGACATCAAAAGGCCCACATGCTGGAAACCCAACCCCAGCAGGGGGTCTGGGGGGATTCTCCCCAGGAGATCTTTAGAAATACTAACATAAACTACGCATTCTGGTACACTCTGAGAAGAACATAAATAAATCTATCACTACCCGACATATTAATAATATTTGATGCCATTGTTTGCTTTTCACTTAGTTCTGACAGCTTGCTGCTCCTCCCAGAGAGAGAGTAAAGAGGAGAGAGTCTGTGTGAAGTACTTTGTGGGTAAGGGGAGATAGCCCCCATTGTTCAGTCATCAGACCGGGGGTCATATTTCATTATGTGTTCATTTGTATCTGGAGTTGTACCCATGGATGTAAAAAGAAGAGTTCTACCGCAGAGTTATTCTCCGTGGGGACTTCCGGCAACACTCTTGATTCTGATTGGCCAGAAGACTCGGAAAAACATCAGCAAAGATGTTTTATTGGGAAGATGATCACTACGTGACAGAAGCTTTCCAAACCGTTTATTGTCTCCTGTACTTCCAGTCAAACGCCTACTGCATGCAGAGCGTTAGAAAATCGGCCTTTGTAAATAAAACGTTTTCTTCACTCACACATATCACCCAATCGAAACGGGTCCGCGACCCACTTTTGGGACGTGACCCACCAGTTGAGAACCACTGATGTAGAGGAAGAGGAACAGGTTTCAGAATGTGAGGACTGACAGTGACTTTGAAGAAGAGGATGAGATTGAGCATTAGGTAGTTACAGCAACAAGGCGAGCCACAGGACCAGCCGGTCAGCGGGCAAAGAAACAAGTAGCACTTTAACCTGTTAAACCCCATCCCTGTGTTTCAGGTCTCAGGCTCCTTTTGAGAGGGTTAGCAACAAAAACTCCAGCTCTGAGGTGATTTGGGTGGAAATGGGCGTTTTTGCCGTTTATCTGGAACCCATTGGTCAATTTTGATGATTGACATCTCTTTTTAACCGTTAGAGCCAATATAATCTAAGGAGGATTTCCACATACACACCAACGTTACCAACAAAAAGTTGGGGCTATGCGCATGCAGTTTGCCGTAAAGCGAAACCGATCTCACACTCTGAAATCTGAAAACTGAAAAATAGGCTTATTGCTGATGGATGATCAGAAATCATTTCAAAGGCACACAGACACATTGGATTAACCTTTGGATTAACCTTCAGCAGCGTTTCTATCGTTTTAATGCCATTGAAGACCACTTTTGATCAGACTACGACTAAGGTTCATATATCGACATATTCCCGTTTTGGCTACCTAGCGCCACGTGTTGTGATGTCTGATTTTGTTAATAATGTAGCGATTTCTTATCATGGAGTGATGATATAGATACCTATCGATTCTGTGTACTCTCACGATGCTAATCGATATGTTGGATGTGCAGTTACGATAAGTAATAAGGGTGTTATACCGTGTTTTCTGTGCAAATGCCGTTAGCATTTTTTCACTCGTGGCTAATTCAGAGGCTCAGCGTTAGCTTTGTGGTTTGTAAATCAGTTTCTTCCCGTTACATGGATATGAAACATTCATGGTTTATTAAATATTAAGAAGCCCTCAGACGCTGTTTCCTGCAGATGATCCGTTTTCCGCCCGGGGGGGGGGTCGATGAGGTTCAACAGGTTCATTCATTAATGTGATCCAACAAATGTAAAAGGGCAAAGGTTAACCATATATGCTGTTTATATTGCTTGTAATTGGGATGAAGTAAACATCTGTCGAGTATTTTAACATCAAATAGTTTGATTGTGTTGAATTGAAACCCAAAAAGGCAACGAGTCCACCAGACCCACGAACACTGGCTGAGTAACAGAAACATGAACACCACACAAGGTTACATTAAACACAAAGCTGTGGATTATAATACAATCATTAACCCTTAGATGCATGAGTGACTGGACCCTTTATGCCATTTTTGTCATTTTGGTTAATAAAAATTACTTGTATAATATTTAGTATTATATTTTGGTTCAAATGTAAATTAAAAATGTGAATGGCATGATATCAAAAACATGTTTTTTGAGGAATAGCTGGAATACGAAATTATTAAAAAAAATGTAACTACAAAGATACTTCAAGAAAACCACCTCACCGGGTCCAAAAAGACCCACTTATCTAAGGGTTAAGTAAAGGTGAACATATTTCCATATTTGCTCAAATGAAACACATTGATTTGTTATTTTAAGGTCAGTCAAGTGAAGATTATCGGTTCATTTTGCATTTATTACTTTTTGTTACGATTATTGTGTTATGTCACGTTTTGTGTGTCTTGTTTTGGGTGTTGTGCTGTTCTGTTCTCCCTGTCATGTTTTCCTCTTGGTTATTGTCTGGTCCTTCTTCCTGTGTTTTCCCCTGTCGTTAGTTTCCCTGGTGTGTCTAGTTGTCACACTTGTGTTCACCTGTTGCCCTTGTGTTTCTCCTCCCCTGCCCGGCTGTTCCTCGTCTCGTGATTACCCCTCCCTGGATTCAGTCTCTTCCTGTTCGGTGTCGGCTCGTCGTTTGTCTGTGTCTGTGTTCACCGGGGAGTGTTCTGATTGTCCGTGTGCCATATCCTTGAAATAAAGGTATTTCAGTGTTTTCTGCATTTGGGTCCTGCCTGCTTCACCCACCGTAACACTTTTCTTTCAGGCATTATATTTAAAGTCGTCAAAACAAAAGTTAAAGCATAATTTATATTTGAAAATAAAAACACACAATAATCCAGTTTGTTTTCTCAGTTTTTATTTGAACGTCACAGGAAATATCGCACAGAGATTCGACATGTTCTTTTACTGTTAAACGTTAGATATTTACAGTCAAAATGCATTAATTATTATCCACAACAGCATTAAGGAGGTTTAATATGATGAAGACGAGACAGGATGTTTCCCGTGTGTCCGCGGTCTGAAGATATCGACAGATGAGTTTATATTTGTACAGAACAGGAAACCGACACCCGTCCGTCGTCCTCCAGGATCTCCTACAGAATAAAGATAAAAAGAACAGTTCATTAATTATGATTCATAATGCATCACATTCCTCAGCTTTTATTTATGTAGTTTAAATAATTAAAACATGAATATCTGTCTGAAAATAAGATGCAAGCTGAAAATAAGAAGTTGGCAATGAAATGAATGTCTCCTTTTTAAAACGACGGATACTGTTACTGTCATTCTTTCTAATATAACGATTGGGTACCACTTCACAATAAGACCCTTTAAAAGGATTCATAAAGGGTTATGATTTAGGTTGTAAGCACTTTATCAATCCTTAAGAACCATTTATTAACCAGTTCTAACATAGTATGTCCTCCTGCCGCATAACGTATGTCCTCCTGCCGCATAACGTATGTCCTCCTGCCGCATAACATACGTCCTCCTGCCGCATAACGTATGTCCTCCTGCCGCATAACGTATGTCCTCCTGCCGCATAACATACGTCCTCCTGCCGCATAACGTATGTCCTCCTGCCGCATAACATATGTCCTCCTGCCACATAACATATGTCCTCCTGCCACATAACGTATGTCCTCCTGCCACATAACGTATGTCCTCCTGCCACATAACATATGTCCTCCTGCCGCATAACATACGTCCTCCTGCCGCATAACGTATGTCCTCCTGCCGAATAACATTGTCCTCCTGCCACATAACGTATGTCCTCCTGCCACATAACGTATGTCCTCCTGCCACATAACATATGTCCTCCTGCCGCATAACATACGTCCTCCTGCCGCATAACATACGTCCACCTGCCGCATAACGTATGTCCTCCTGCCGAATAACATATGTCCTCCTGCCACATAACATATGTCCTCCTGCCACATAACATATGTCCTCCTGCCGCATAACATACGTCCTCCTGCCGCATAACATATGTCCTCCTGCCGCATAACGTATGTCCTCCTGCCACATAACGTATGTCCTCCTGCCACATAACATACGTCCTCCTGCCGCATAACATATGTCCCTCTGCCGCATAACGTATGTCCTCCTCCTGCCGCATACATACGTCCTCCTGCCGCATAACGTATGTCCTCCTGCCGCATAACGTATGTCCTCCTGCCACATAACATATGTCCTCCTGCCACATAACATATGTCCTCCTGCCACATAACATATGTCCTCCTGCCACATAACATATGTCCTCCTGCCACATAACATACGTCCTCCTGCTAACCCTTAGCATCTTCGGTACCACTTTACAGTAAGACTACCCTTATAAAGGATTTATAAAGGGTTATGATTTAGGTTGTAAGCACTTTATCAATCCTTAAGAACCATTTATAAACCAGTTCTACATCAACACAGGCTCACTATTTGGCAAGAGGACTAAGCCTTATATTGGCTACTTAGCGAGAATCAACTCAGTGAGCAACAGATACCAAGGATGCTGGCTGATGAAGGAGACGAAGTAAGCTTGGTAGCCTGCCAAGGCTTAGCAGTACAGATACATGTGGGCTCACTATGTGGCACCCGGTCACAGTCGCCCTGTTCATCTCATGTCTTATAAAAGCTATGAGGGTGGTCTTATTGTCAAGTGGTCCCGAGATTTGTTGCGCTTGTTTGTCTTCGGCCTAACATGTATTTTTTTAAGCAAAAATAATAATTGATATGTTAAAAATGTAGTTTTTGGGATTGGGGTTAAATCAGTGTCCACTTCTTCCCGCCCCTTTTCAGATGTGTAACTATATCATTGGTTTATATATCATCATCGGTAAGTCAGTCTTATCTTTCTTAACATTCTGCTGAAGTTTGCACAGGATCATAATTCTTTTGTTTCATTTCATTGTTATTATAATGTTGTTATTGTTTTACACTAAATCAAATCTGCTCCATAAATTAAATGCATTATTATAATAATAGTGAGTGTTTGCTCACAGGAAGTGATCCAGAGGCGCAGCGTCAGCAGGACGTTGAACACCACGGTCTTCATGAAGAGGAGCCGCAGCCCGAGCACCGTGAGAGACACCAGGTTCACCTGAGGGTCTGCAAACACACACACACACACACACACACATTTAGAAAACACTCTCAAATATACGCTGTAAATATAAACAGCTCGGGAACACATGGAGAGACTCTCTGCTCTTTAGGTTTGTCATTTAGCTTTGATCCAGAGCCACTTAAAGAAGAACCAGAACCAGAAAGATTCAGACTCCGAACGAAAAGGAAAGTGCTGATATTATCCGTTCAAGCGAGACCCTACCACAGGTAGAGGGTCTACAGTGACGGGGTCTACAGTCACGGGGTCTACAGTCACGGGGTCTACAGTCACGGGGTCTACAGTGACGGGGTCTACAGTGACGGGGTCTACAGTGATGGGGTCTACAGTGGGTTACAGCAGTACGGGGTCTACACTCACGGGGTCTACAGTCACGGGGTCTACAGTCACGGGGTCTACAGTCACGGGGTCTATAGTCACGGGGTCTACAGTCACGGGGTCTACAGTGACGGGGTGTACAGTCACGGGGTCTACAGTCACGGGGTCTACAGTCACGGGGTCTACAGTCACGGGGTCTACTGTGACAGGACTAATGTTTCAACTGAGGGAGAGTTTAGAAATCAACACAAATATTGAACTATTAAAAAGTGTTCCAGAAAAAGCATTGGAGAGTTTATTGATCAGCTGTTCAGACACACACCTGGCTGCAAAGAGTCATCACAGTCAACCAGCACACCATCTGAAACACAACAGACACAACATGTTATAATTAGGACACAATCTTTGGTCTTCATTATTAATGAATAGTGAAACAGCTGCGGCACAGCCCGTCACCTCAAGTGGTCGAGGCGCTCACATTATAGTCAAATCGCCTCTTGGCTAACGCATGTGAGTTACTGCTGATCTGCTGTAAGCTAGCTAGCTAACGTAGCTAAGCTAGTCATTTCAGATATACTGGCAAACAGTGACAGTTATAAGACGACTAAGGGTTAGTGGGAGAGGCGGTTGATCTGCTTTATAACCCTTGGTGAATGTTTTCTAAATGCTGCAAGAGTTGCTGAAGATGTGTTAGCACCTAGCTAGCTAACGTAGCTAAGCTAGCACCTGTTGGCCTCCAATATTCAGAGCATAAATGCAACAACAAAGAAGCAGAGTGAAGAAAGGAAGCCGTGAATGACTCCGATGATGATGTGTGAAGTGTCTCACCTGTCTCACACAGTCCGCTCTGATCAGGGGACAGGTAGCCCACCTGGCTGAACAGTGAGTCCCCCTCGATCCTCACTGCGCCCATCCTGTCGTTGAAGATTTCACTTTTGTCTTTATCCGCAGCTTGGAGTCTGCTGAAGCCGGTGGCCAGACACAGCGACGTGCTTTCATCCTCCAGTTTGTAGAAGGACGGCTCGTACACTTCCTCTGAAAGACACAGAGAGGAAGATGATGAGGAAACAGGATCAACCATCTCTACCAGGGTTTGGATCGGGGGGCGATCTCCGAGGGTTTGAACATGATGATGAGTCAACACACACTGATTCAGACACACTCACACACACACTGTGATTCAAACACACACACACACTGTGATTCAAACACACACACACACACACACACACACACACACACACACACTGTGATTCAAACAAACACACACACACATACACACACACACACACACACACTGATTCAGACACACTCACAAACACACAGTCTGTGATTCAAACACACACACACACACACACACTGTGATTCAAACAAACACACACACACACACACACACTGATTCAGACACATTCACAAACACACAGTCTGTTATTCAAACACACACACACACACACACACACACTTTGTATTGTATTATTGTATGAGAGGTTCCAGGTTGTTGTGTTTAATATTCATGAGAATATTTGTCATTGTTCAAATGATAATAAACATTTGCATAAAGCATATTTGTCCTCTCATCTGTTGATACGAGTATTACAAACATTACAAATATTCCTCTAAGGTAAATTTAGAACAGATCAAAAATGTGCGATTCATTTGCGATTAACTATTTGAATCGACTGACAGCCCTAATATATATATATATCTAAGTAACTCAGTCGACATGATTTCCATTGGAAATTCTTTCTGTTGAAAAAATACGTTTTGACTGTTTCTTTTTGGGAATTCTTTGCACATCTATATCAGCGTTAGCGTTAGTTAGGGTTTGTATACGTTGTGATATCAAACCTGCCTTCAGGACGAGGGTTATTACAAAAATGGTTGTAAAACAATATTGAAATTAGAGTTCGATGTTTAAATCATTTCAGATATAAAACTGATCTAATCCTGGAGAAGCTTTATCGAGCTGTACCTTCTGTGTTTAAGACTTTAACCGACTGAGCTTTACCAAGAACCAGAAATACACCGTTCTCTGTTTGGTTCACATTTAATATTTCATACAGTACAAGCCGCCTTACTTCATAATTGATCATTTATCAACAATAACAAAACGTTTGACGTGTTCTTAATCAACAGAACGATGCGTCAGTGATCATCGAATGAAGTAACAGATGTTCATGTTGTGTTGTTCACCTGTTAATTGGTTAATTGAATTATTGATTCAGATGTTGTTAAATCTTACTGATGTGTATTTGCAGATCGGATCCTCGTCCGAACGTTACTCTCCCCGTCCCGTCGTTCACACACTGAGACGCGACGCTACAAAAACATCGTGCTAGAAAGCTCACATTTCTTTCGGGTTGGACAGAAACTCAGATTCAGATCAAACCGCTTTTAGCTTTCCAAAGATTTTTTCAATTTTGAATCCAGGATATTTTAACGTGAACACAAAGATTTTAGGTTTTCAAAATGAGAAGAGAGATCTGTCTTGTTTTCAGGACATGTTAAATATATCTGAATCTCTCAGTGAGTACACTTAAATCCTAATTTCACTTCACTGGACGTTTAGAGGTTTTAATTTCACAAGACATTTCAGCTCTCTTTGAATAATCCTCTCTGTTCCTGCTGCCTTGTTGCCACTTGTCTTCAGTCTGGTGTTGTTATGAAGCACCTGAAGCCCAAACGCTTAAGAAAACAGCTATAGAGTTAGGGTTAGTCCCATGGATGAACAAACAATAAAGTATATTTCATTCCTACTAGTTGGAAGAGTCTGGTTCGTTTTGAGTGCCTAAAAGATTAAGATCATTTTTACAATTTGCATCCAGAATATTTTAACAAAGATTTTGCTTTTAGAAACTACAAGATGAATTCCTAACAGATCTGAATCAGTTAACATTTTAAAATGCTCTGTGTGGAAAGCTTCGATCCTGATTTCACGGGGACGTTTAGAGATTATAAAATATTCCAGATGTTGAATAATCCTCTCTCTTCCATTACTTTAAAAAACCACATCTAAATGACTGCTGTCTTCTTGCCCCTTGTCTTCAGTTTGATGTTGCTATGAAGCACCGTGAAGCCCACACTTTGAAGACAACTATTATAGACACAAAGCTACTGCCCTTCCCAACAAAACAAATGATTTAATTCCTACTGGTTTGTACGAAGAGTCTGCTTCCTCTCCCGAAGATGAGTTTGCGCGTGCCGTCATTCACACCGAGCGTTACGCTGTTTCAAAAACCTCAGACTCTAAACTCTAGAAAATATAACGCCTGAACATAAAGACCAGAAATACTAACAGCCTAAAGTCTACGTTAATCGCATGTGTTCATTGTCTAACAATCGGTAAAGTGTTGAATCAGAAAAGGTGAAATGATGGTAAACGTACACACATTTCCAACCATCTAAATGATATCAAATCTTCTGCATTGATATTACCTATAAGTTAAATGTGAATTAACACTGCGTTTATTCAATCTAGATTCATAAATGGAGCGTTTCAAACAGAAATGCAAGTGTTGAGATCTCCAGAGACATGCGATAACCGTCTAAATACAATACATTAAAACATCAGTAATCTCGTTAACACTTGTTATTTAGTCATGAACTAATAAGAAGTACAGTTATCAATCAGGACGGATACAAGGTGTTATTAATACAGTTGAACATACACTCTGCCCATCTAATGTAGTCACAGTTCAAATATTTATATTAAATAATATAATAATAAATACTCCATTAAGTCCCGGTTTCAAAATGTCACCTAAGTAGAAGATTAGATTAATACAAAATAAGTATTCTCAGTTAAGTGTCGTCTGCTTGAAGTATTTGATACTCACTGGTTTCTACAGTTAGTTTGGTTCCTTCTCCAAATATTATATTCCACGTTCCAGTCACACAGTGTTTCGCATCACGACAAAAAACTACAGTACCAACAGCGAGGAAGTACTCAGTACTGCAGTACAACTACAAGTACTACACATTAAAAATACTCCATTAAGTCCCGGTTTCAAAATGTCCCTTAAGTAGAAGATTAGATTAATACAAGATAAGTATTCTCAGTTAAGTGTCGTCTGCTTGAAGTATTAAAGTAATCAGTACTGCATGAACATATAATGTGTTTTTATATCTGAAAGTAACGAGTAGCTGTGAGAGGTAAGTGCACATAACGCAGTACAAAGTTGGTACTACAATGGAAGTATAACGACGTATTAAATGGAAATACTCACAAATAACGTAAAGATATTCAGCGTCACATTGTCTGCGAACAGTTACATATATATATATATATATTTGATACTCACTGGTTTCTACAGTTAGTTTGGTTCCTTCTCCAAATATTATATTCCACGTTCCAGTCACACAGTGTTTCGCATCACGACAAAAAACTACAGTACCAACAGCGAGGAAGTACTCAGTACTGCAGTACAACTACAAGTACTACACATTAAAAATACTCCATTAAGTCCCGGTTTCAAAATGTCCCTTAAGTAGAAGATTAGATTAATACAAGATAAGTATTCTCAGTTAAGTGTCGTCTGCTTGAAGTATTAAAGTAATCAGTACTGCATGAACATATCATGTGTTTTTATATCTGAAAGTAACGAGTAGCTGTGAGAGGTAAGTGCACATAACGCAGTACAAAGTTGGTACTACAATGGAAGTATAACGACGTATTAAATGGAAATACTCACAAATAACGTAAAGATATTCAGCGTCACATTGTCTGCGAACAGTTACATATATATATATATATATTTGATACTCACTGGTGTCTACAGTTAGCTTGGTTCCTTCTCCAAACAGCAGTCTGAAGTGTCCTGCTCCCGTCACACAGTGTTTCTGATCTCTACAATGAATGCACTGTTTTACCACGAAGGGATTACTGTCACTAAAGTAAACCTGTTAAGAAATGGGCTTTCTTTGATTGGCATCAACTAATAAAGTTATTAAAGACTAACATCTATCAGCACTCACTGGTTTCCACGGTTACTCTGGTTCCTCTCCCAAAGATCATCTTAACTCCAGTATTCACACAGCGTGAAGCTCCACGACACAAACTGAACCAAACTCCACTCAGAAAACATGGATCTCAGATTAATCTAATCTTATTGATGATCCAACGTCAGGTTCAGTTTCATTAAAACCGTATTAATTGAATTGAAAACTGTAAAAAATCTCTCAGATAAAAATGTGAGCTTTTTAAAAGTTAACCTTTTCTCCGGAGTGTTTCGCCAACCCGTTAGCCCGATGCTTCATAAACTAATAAAGTTATTAAAGACTAATATCTATCAGCACTCACTGGTTTCCACGGTTACTCTGGTTCCTCTCCCAAAGATCATCTTAGCTACATTCCCAGCATTCACACAGCGTGAAGCTCCATGACACAAACTGAACCAAACTCCACTCAGAAGATCATCAATTTCACTTCAGAGACTTCTGATTATTAATTTATATTATATATAACATGTCAAGGTATTTGTTTATAATGATCTAGACGGTCTTTCTGCTCATAAAAACATATCTAAAATGTTTTCTATGGTTGCTCATGTTTAGGCTTTTCTTTGTTCATGACACTTTATAGAAACTGGGTTTGAAGCTACAGAGAAGACTACGAGTCACTTATAATTCATAATTGATAAAGACTCACTGGTTTGCACGGTTACTCTGGTTCCTCTGCCAAAGATGATCTTCTCATATCCAGCATTCACACAGCGTGAAGCTCCATGACACAAACTCCATCAGGACATGCTGTATTTAATATTAGAGACTTCTGCATGCATGGCGACTGAAACATCCATCATCATCATGTCAGAGCTATTTCTTATCATTTGAAAAGTGTTTGACTTCATTATTCTGCTTTCTGTGTAAAACCCAGCTACAGTTGTTTTTTTAAGATTCTCCTATAAATATATTTAATATTCATAATATATATATATTCCTACTCACTGGTTTCAACGCTTAGTCTGGTTCCTCCTCCAAACATCATCCTAACTCCATCATTCACACAGCACGAAGCTCCACGACACAAACTGAACCAAACCTCATGTAGGAAAGCAAGTATTGTATTTTTAATAATAACTATTTTTATTGATATATCAATGATCTTATTTCTAAAGCACATCAACTCTTAAACTACAGCTCCATCCAGACGGTTTTACATTTCAGAGCGTTGTTTCATCAACAGTTGCAAACGAGGTATTTCTGTTTTTAATGATAGTATGATCGCCAGTGAGTAATGGTTAATATCTCAGTACTCACTGGTTTCAACGGTTACTCGGGTTCCTCCTCCAAAGACTATCTTATATCCTCCTCCAGCATTCACACAGCACGAAGCTCCACGACACAAACTGAACCAAACTGCACTCAGACAAACCTCCACTTATTATAAGTTACATTAAAGACTTAATGAACGTGTTTTTAGTTCCTGATGTTGAATTAGTTCTGCTTTTCAAAGTGCAGATAAAGTTTATTTTTATTTGTATTGTTGTCTTCAAGTTAAAGAAAGTCTCTGCATCCATTTAAAACTACAGGTTTTTAATATACATAACATCTGAAGGTAAATTAACATGTTTAAATATTAGCATTAAGTCTTTCTTTGAACAAGTTCTGCTTCCAAACACTCATTTAAATCTTTTGTGATTTCCAAACTGCAGTCCAGAGGAACGTGATTTAAACATTTTGATTCTAGTTTGTGTTTAAAGATGGTTTGCATAAATACTACTTGGAATATATCACAGTACTCACTGGTTTCAACGGTTACTCTGGTTCCTCGTCCAAAGATCAGTTTAGTATTCCCTCCATCATTCACACAGCACGAAGCTCCACGACACAAACTGAGCCAAACATCCACTTCACTTCAGAGGCTTCTGATTATTAATGTATATTATATAGTAAATGTTACCGTATTTATTGTTTATCGATCCAGACGTCTTTCTGCTCATTAAAACGTTTTTACACGTTTTAATGGTTTGGGATTTTTAGGCTTTTCTTTGTTCCTGACGTTTTACAGATCCTGGTTTTCAGGTTGCAGCAGAAGACGACAAGTTCATCTTAAATGATGTATAATCTCTATCAGTACGGAGACCTGGAGAACCTTGAAAGGCGCCTATATAAAATGAATGAGTTATTATTATTCAGTACTCACTGGTTTCCACGCTTACTCTGGTTCCTCTTCCAAAGATCAGTCTACTTGCACCTCCAGTATTCACACAGCACGAAGCTCCATGACACAAACTGAACCAAACTGCACTCAGACAAACCTGATTTCAACATTAAAGACTTCTAATTATTAATATATATAAAATGCTAAGGTCTGTTATTTGATCAAATATGATAAAAACATATTTGCATTTAATTATCTTTTGTCTTTTATTATTTTCAGTTTTTGTCTAGATGACTACGCGTTGCTAAATATTTTTAAACACCGTTTTCATATTATTCGAATTATTTTTATGAATAATATTAATAATATATCTCAGTACTCACTGGTTTCAACGGTTACTCTGGTTCCTCTTCCAAAGACTATCTTATATCCTCCTCCAGTATTCACACAGCACGAAGCTCCACGACACAAACTGAACCAAACTCCACTCAGAAAACAGATATTTTAAACTCCAGTCTTAAATATCTGTTGTAATTCCCATTAACATCATAAAGGTTTATAATAATGTGAATTTTTTATGTATTATCAGGCTCTTACCTGTATTCAGTGATGTCGTCTATTTATTAATTTGTTGGTATAACAAAGTTGTGGTATTTTATTTTGTGCTTGTAGGATCTCCATCTGGCAAAGGGACTGAAAACTTGCCTTTTGGCTCAATCGAGTACTTTCACATGTTTTTAATATATTGATTAACGTACACTGTCCCTTGTTTTAAATAAATCAATTCAATAACGATACATGTTGTTTGTGAAGCACCTTCAATGGCTTAAAGCAACCTCAACGTGCTGCAGTACGAATACAAGACTTACAAATCATACATATATTCTTCAGCAGAGAAACTGTTTGACTATTTTTCTTTAGATCTATCTTAGTGTTGGTGATGATTTGAATAATAAAAGCGTATTTTTAAATCTTTGCGGCATTATCTAAACGATGTCTTATTACTTTGTGAAATGTGAATTTGTAGAGATCAACGCGTGGTTTACGGACTCTCTGTTCTTTGACTGATTTGGTGAGAACTCATCCTTTCACAGATTTCTTGTCTACAGTCATCAAGTGAAAGATGTTTTATATGAATAATATTTACACATCAGTACTCACTGGTTTCAACGGTTACTCTGGTTCCTCTTCCAAAGATCAGTTGAGTATTCCCTCCAGCATTCACACAGCATGAAGCTCCACGACACAAACTGAACCACACTCTGATAAACATGGATTTCAGATCGGGAACTTTGGCCTAAACGATTCAATTGTACTCACTAAACCTTTTTAATATAAATCAACTCTGATCGGCCTTCAGGTAGAACACAATATGGATCCAGTCCTAACGCTAGTGTCTTTATTCACTTCATCATGAATGAGATGCATCCGTCAGTATTAACTGTAGAGGTGGGATTTTTGTGATGGCATTCTTTACCGTTACTTTGCATTTATATTAACGTTCACTCGCCTCTTTATTTAATAAGTGAGTCTTTTCTTTCTGCTGTTGCCTTTCATCGGCAGCGTTCCCGTTCGCTGCGGGCGAATACGGGATGGGATTTGTTTGGTTTTGATTACGATAAGCGATGAAAGCATCTTTAAATCTTTGGATAACTCCAACACTGCAGCATTTTTAGCTTTAAAATGACTTTAATTTCTACTGATTTTATGAGATTTATTTCCATCAAATTCAGATTATTAAAACCTTTTATCGTCTTTTCTTCTGTTCTGGTTCTGTACGAGTAAAGTTTACCTTCATTTGAATAATATATATCTCAGTACTCACTGGTTTCAACGGTTACTCTGCTTCCTCTTCCAAAGATCATCTTAGCTCCAGCATTCACACAGCGCGAAGCTCCATCACACAAACTCAACCAAACTCCACTCAGAGATATTTCTGTCTCCAGTCGTAAATATCAGTTTTCCATTCACTTCATAAAGGATTATCATATTAAACAACATTTATATTCAAATGTTGTTTCTAAAGCAGAGAAACAGTTTGACTAGTTTTTCTCTTAGTCTTGATTGGTGTTTATTACAAATAATAAAAGCATCTTTAAATCTTTAATTGGACAACTTTAAAACTGCGCCATTATCCAAAATAAATCGTATTAGTTTGTGAAAATCTGACTTATTTTCTAGGCTTAGGGTTAGCAGCAGTAGGCTTAGGGTTAGCAGCAGTAGGGTTAGGGTTAACAGCAGTAGAGTTAGCGTTAGAAGCAGTAGGGTTAGGGTTAGCAGCAGTAGGGTTAGGGTTAGGGTTAGCAGCAGTAGGGTTAGGGTTAACAGCAGTAGGGTTAGGGTTAGAAGCAGTAGGGTTAGGGTTAGCAGCAGTAGGGTTAGGGTTAACAGCAGTAGGGTTAGCGTTAGAAGCAGTAGGGTTAGGGTTAGCAGCAGTAGGGTTAGGGTTAGCAGCAGTAGGGTTAGGGTTAGCAGCAGTAGGGTTAGGGTTAGGGTTAGCAGCAGTAGGGTTAGGGTTAGCAGCAGTAGGGTTAGCATTAGGGTTAGCAGCAGTAGGGTTAGGGTTAGGGTTAGCAGCAGTAGGGTTAGGGTTAGCAGCAGTAGGGTTAGAGTTAGCAACAGTAGGGTTAGCAGCAGTAGGGTTAGGGTTAGCAGCAGTAGGGTTAGGGTTAGCAGCAGTAGGGTTAGCAGCAGTAGGGTTAGGGTTAGCAGCAGTAGGGTTAGGGTTAGGGTTAGCAGCAGTAGGGTTAGGGTTAGCAGCAGTAGGGTTAGAGTTAGCAACAGTAGGGTTAGCAGCAGTAGGGTTAGGGTTAGCAGCAGGTTAGGGTTAGCAGCAGTAGGGTTAGGGTTAGCAGCAGTAGGGTTAGGGTTAGGGTTAGCAGCAGTAGGGTTAGGGTTAGCAGCAGTAGGGTTAGAGTTAGCAACAGTAGGGTTAGCAGCAGTAGGGTTAGGGTTAGCAGCAGGTTAGGGTTAGCAGCAGTAGGGTTAGCAGCAGTAGGGTTAGGGTTAGGGTTAGCAGCAGTAGGGTTAGGGTTAGCAGCAGTAGGGTTAGAGTTAGCAACAGTAGGGTTAGCAGCAGTAGGGTTAGGGTTAGCAGCAGTAGGGTTAGGGTTAGCAGCAGTAGGGTTAGGGTTAGCAGCAGTAGGGTTAGGGTTACATTCTGAAAATAAAAGCGTTGTTCTGGTAGTTCTGATCAGGACTCAAGTTAATCAGAAAATGTAGGTAAAAAAATAATAATAAATCATTTCTGTCCGTTAGCATCCTTTAGTTTAAAAATAAAACCACATCCTTTTAACTCGTTTTTTTGTCTTGATCATATAGGTTGCTATTTCCATAAAGATGCTTTATATAAATAATAAATATATCTCAGTACTCACTGGTTTCAACGGTTACTCTGGTTCCTCCTCCAAAGATAATCTTAAATCCACTTCCAGTATTCACACAGCATGAAGCACCATGACACAAACTCAACCAAACTCCACTCAGAAGAACATCAATTACACTTTAGAGACTTCTGATTATTAATAAATATTATATATAACAAGTTACCGTACTGATTTATTTAATTATTGCGATCTAGAGAATCTTTATGCTCATTAAAACGTTTACAAATCTTCGGAAAATCCTTGTTTTTATGCCTTAAAAAAAACCAGGATATTATTTCAATTAAAGATAAATATCTGTTTTGTTAATTGCATTTCTGCAGCAGCTGTTTTAGGGTTTGACATGAATGATTTAATTTGTCTTCTACTCTTCTGTATTAAAGTAAACACTGTGTATGAATAATATGTGGTGTGTTTCTCAGTACTCACTGGGATCTATAGTTACTCTGGTTCCTCTTCCAAAGAGGATCTTGTATTGATTAGCTCCAGTAGTCACACAGCATGAAGGTCCATGACACAAACTGAACCAAACTGCACTCAGAAAAACATGGATTTAATGTCTGTGCAAAGTGTTTTAATGTTTATTCCTCTGAGGACTAATTAAATGGTCATGAGCCATTATCTTTCATTCATATGTTGTGTTGTGAATCATGTTTTCATTGATGCTTCTGTGAGACACTAATATCCTCAAGCTTTTATTAAACAGAAAATAAATATGTTTTCTTCATGGCATCGGGTTGAAGAACAACATGTAAAACAGGTTTAAATGAATTTAACAGTTATATCATATATTTAGTAGTTATGGTCATTTGGTTTAAATATTGAACTCAGTGAAAGCAAAAAAACAGTATAAATATATTGTATATTCTTTGTGTATTTATCAGTTTTTTTAAGAGAAGTTTAAAAAAACTAATATTAATTATAAATCAAATTAAATCTAAAAATGAAAAATTAATTATTCTTGTCGTATTTTTTATTCATATTATTGTAATTTATTTATATAGTATTCTGGTTGTGTGTATTCAAGTTAACATTGTAAAGACACTGTATATACATTATATTTATGTATCAGTACTCACTGGTTTCAACGGTTAGTCTGGTTCCTCTTAAATATTGATAAAAGCATTGATTGATTTATAACGATCCAGACGGTCTTTCTGCTCATTAAAAAGTTTTACATTTTATAATGTTTTTGGATTTGAGACTTTTCTAATATAGATACTTGTTTTCAGGTTGCAGTAGAAGACGACAAGCTATTTTCTAATTGATGTTTAATTGACATCAGTACTCACTGGTTTCAACGGTTACTCTGGTTCCCTTTCCAAAGATGATCTTATTTCCAGCATTCACACAGCGTGAAGCTCCATGACACAAACTCTCTGAACTAAACTCCACTTCTGTCCGGATTAAAAAGTCATTGTATTCCCTTAAAACAATACATTATTAATATATGTTATTATATCAAATGTTAAGATACTGATATTTGTTCAAATATGATCAACACCTTGTTAGTTTTCAGATTCTGGTCCAGATAACGTGTCCTTAAGATCTTTTGAAATACTAGTTTCATGAATTTGTTAAACCTTTAAGTTTGTGTTTTAATTGTGTATAATTAATATTTATAATCTTTATCGTTACTCACTGGTTTCAACGGTTAGTCTGGTTCCTCTTCCAAAGATAATCTTATTATATCCATCAGTATTCACACAGCACGAAGCTCCATGACGCAAACTGACATTATTCTAATCTTTTTACAAAATGAGAGAGCATTTAATTAACGGTATATATTGAAAATGATCGACTTATCGTACGTAAAATCTGTGGAACATGAAGTAAACAGAAAATACCAACAGTAATAACCATTAAAACACCCAGCAGTTAAAGGGATACATTCTGAAAATAAAAGCACTTTTTGGGAGTTTTATGATTAGGACTGAAGTTAGTCGGAAAATAATATATAAAAAGTGAATTAATACATAACATTTAAATGTGGTTAAAGATTTGATTTAGTAAAAGAGAAAAATATTAATAATATTTAAAATACTTAGCGCAGCTTTTTGAAGTGCAACTTTTAAAAACAATATTAATTATTAATTTTGTTATTATTTCATTATATTTTGGAAACACAACATTTTCATCTGTGTATCTACTTGTTTTGGTTGTGTGTATTCAAGTTGACATTGTAAAGACAATGCATATCAATTATATTTATTATATATCTCATTACTCACTGGTTTCAACGGTTACTCTGGTTCCTCTTCCAAAGATTATCTCATATCCAGTATTCACACAGCGTGAAGCTCCATGACACAAACTGAACCAAACTCCACTCAGAAGAACAGATATTTAACTTCAGAGACTTCTCATTATTAATATATATTATATATTACATGTTAAGGTGCTTATTTATTTAATTATAACAGCTTAGAGATTCTTTCTGCTCATTAAAACGTTTTAACCTTGACAAGTTATTTTATAATTAATGTTTAATTGACATCAGTACTCACTGGTTTCAACGGTTAGTCTGGTTCCTCTTCCAAAGATGACCTTATATCCAACATTCACACAGCATGAAGCTCCATGACACAAACTCTCTGAACTAAACTCCACTTCTGTCCAGATTAAACAGTCATTATATTCCTTTAAAACAATATATTATTAATATATATTATTTATTGAATATTAAGGTACTGATATATATAGATATAACATGTGATAAAAACCTTGTTTTATAGATTCGGGTCCAGACGACAACACGTTTTTAAATATTTTTAAATACTGGTTTCATACTGTACATCTGTAGAACATTTAAGTTTGTGTTAAAATGTTGTATAATTTATATCTTTACTCACTGGTTTCAACGGTTACTCTGCTTCCTCCTCCAAAGATGATCTTATTTACACTTCCAGTATTCACACAGCACGATGCTCCATGACATAAACTCCATTTAACATTTCAGTGTTCTGCAGTAATTATCTCATTAAACATCAATAGACTACTAAATAAATGTTATTAAGATTAAAGATGTGAATTATTTTCTTACGTGAATTGTATCCTTTTTTAATTCTTTGGTTTGGTTTGGTGTGCGTTTTATTTAATATGCTCCAAATAAATAATACTTATAATGTATCCCAGTACTCACTGGTTTTAACGGTTACTCTGGTTCCTCTTCCAAAGATCAGTTTATAATCGGCTCCATTCACACAGCACGAAGCTCCATGACACTAACTCAACCGAACTGATGTTTTTTAATTATAAAATACATTTATGCTCCGCTCATTAATATAGTTTATTATGATAAAATAACAAAGGTAAACATAAACAATATGTATATTTTAATATTTACTGTACATATTTGTACTGTACAGTGCTGCGTTTGATACTGTTGACCACATCATATTGCTAGACCGACTAGAAAACTGGGTGGGAGTTTCGGCAACAGTTCGAAATTGGTTTGGTTCCGACTTAAAGGACAGAAAAAACGTTGTCTCTATAGGCAACTTCACTTCAGCGTTTACAAATGACATGCGGGGTCCCTCAAGGCTCCATCTTAGGACCTTTGCTTTTTAATATCTATATGCGACCGCTGGTTCAAATTATTAAAAACAAGGACCTAAGTTATCACATCTATGCAGCTGACACCCAGATGTATTTAAAGATTACACCAGGAGACTATTCTCCGATGGCAACACTGAGCAAGTGCATTGAGCACATCACTGACTGGACACAAGTCAGATTCTGTTTTGTAGTTTTTGCTCAGTCCAACTATTAACTCTTTCTTTACATTCTGTTCTGATTTAGTTTAAATGTTTAATATATCTCAGTACTCACTGGTTTCAATGGTTAGTCTGGTTCCTCCTCCAAAGATGATCTTATTCAATCCACTTCCAGTAGTCACACAACATGACGCTCCATGACAAAAACTGAACCAAACTCCACTCAGAAAACATATACAAATAATCCTAAATGAATGGCTCCAGTAAAAACATGGTTTGTTATTTTCATTAAAGATACTACATCATAGTAAAACTTTATCATAAATACACATGTTTATATTAACTGTACTAACTCCCCTAACCCGAGCTATTTAACTTGAAATACTCCAAATTATTTCATTTAAGTTTTATAAATAACATTATTTAAGTTGAAATATATTTACATATTTCTAGAGAATTCTCGATTGTGGTTGTAATTATTTATTCTTTATTTGAGATTTTTGACATTTGGACAAAAGTCAGATTTTGTTTTATAGTTTTTTCTGACTTTAGAAGAGTCTAACAATTAACTCTTTCTTTACATTCTGCTCTGATTTAGTTTAAATGTTTAATATATCTCAGTACTCACTGGTTTCAACGGTTAGTCTGGTTCCTCTTCCAAATATAAGTTTATTTCCGGCTCCATTCACACAGCATGAAGCTCCATGACACAAACTGAACCAAACTCCGCTCAGAAAACATGTAAAAATAATCCTAAATATTAATGGCTCCAATAATAGACATGGTTTGTATATTTCATTAAAGATACTACATCATAATAAAGCTTTATCATAAAGATACATGTTTATATGAACTGTACAAACTCCCTAAACCCGAGCAAATTAACTTGAAACAATTAAAATTATTTAATTTCAGTTTTATAAATAACGTTATTTATGTTTATACATTTTATAATTTATATGTTTTTGATAATTTGGATGGATTGTAATGACCTTCTACTTTACCGAACCCTAACCATTATCTGCTTTGGTTTTGTATTCCAGTTATAAACACGGTTTGTATTTAAAGATACTAATATTTAAATATTTTGAATGTATATATGAGTACTCACTGGTTTCAACGGTTACTCTGGTTCCTCCTCCAAAGATCATCTTATTCTGATTTGCATTCACACAGCACGACGCTCCATCACACTAACCCTCTGATCAAATACCATTTAGAAAAACACCCATTTAAATGTTTTGACTGATTATATCTTATTAACATAATCAACCATTTTGACTGAAAACAAATCCACATTTTAAATAACTGTAAATAAAACACCATATTTTCCATTTGTTTTCCCGCTTTGTTCTGATTTCATGGACTCGAAGGAGGAATTCATATTTCTGCTTCAGAGTCAGCATTCGGGTATTTATTATTTAAAAGACGCTCCACAACACGAACTCACTAAAACAAACTACGTCAGAAAACACATTCAAAAATAATCTGAGATGTGTTTTACGGTCTGACACACTCTTTTGGTTGTGTGTATTCAAGTAAACACTAAGTATTAGTAATATTTAATGTATGTATCTCAGTACTCACTGGTTTCAACGGTTACTCTGGTTCCTCTTCCAAAGTTCAGTTTATAATCGGCTCCATTCACACAGCACGAAGCTCCATGACACTAATTAATTTAATTATAAAATACATTTATGCTCCGCTCATTAATATAGTTTATTATGATAAAATAAACAATATGTATATTTTAAAATGTACTGTACATATTTTTACTGTACAGTGCTGCATTTGATACTGTTGACCACAACATATTGCTAGACCGACTAGAAAACTGGGTGGGAGTTTCGGCAACAGTTCTAAATTGGTTTGGTTCCGACTTAAAGGACAGAAAAAACGTTGTCTCTATAGGCAACTTCACTTCAGCGTTTACAAATGACATGCGGGGTCCCTCAAGGCTCCATCTTAGGACCTTTGCTTTTTAATATCTATATGCGACCGCTGGTTCAAATGATTAAAAACAAGGACCTAAGTTATCACATCTATGCAGCTGACACCCAGATGTATTTAAAGATGACACCAGGAGACTATTCTCCGATTGCAACACTGAGCAAGTGCATTGAGCACATCACTGACTGGACACAAGTCAGATTCTGTTTCGTAGTTTTTGCTCAGTCCAACTATTAACTCTTTCTTTACATTCTGTTCTGATTTAGTTTAAATGTTTAATATATCTCAGTACTCACTGGTTTCAACGGTTAGTCTGGTTCCTCCTCCAAAGATGATCTTATTCAATCCACTTCCAGCATTCACACAGCACGAAGCTCCATGACACAAACTGAATCAAAGTCATTGATCTCGGATCGGACCTTTAGCCTAAATTGTACTCACTAAATTACCTTTTTTAATACAAGTGCCTTCAGGTAGAACACAATAGGGTTAATTTTGAATACATCTATTATGATTTAGAGAATCTTTAAACAATCACTGCTTCTTCTTTAAAAGTTGTTTTGTATCCGGTACTTTCAGTGTTTTCTTAGTTCCTGAAACGTTATATTTGCATGTTATTAGTTTTAATTCTGATTTTATATTTGCCAAAGTAAAAACGCCAAAGCTTGCGTTTCAAGACGCTTTGTATAAATAATAAACTGTATCTCAGTACTCACTGGTTTCAACGGTTACTCTGGTTCCTCCTCCAAAGATCATCTTAAATCCAGCATTCACACAGCATGAAGCTCCATGACACAAACTCTCTGAACTAAACTCCACTTCTGTCCGGATTAAACAGTCATTATATTCTCTTAAAACAATTCATTATTAATATATGTTATATATTAAAATGTTAAGGTACTGATATATATACAATATGATAAAAGCCTTGTTGTTTATCAGATTCGGGTCCAGACGACAACGCATTTTAAAATATTTTTAAATACTGGTTTCATACATTTGTAGAACATTACATTTTGTGTTAAAATGTTGTATAATTGATATCTTTACTCACTGGTTTCAACGGTTACTCTGGTTCCTCCTCCAAAGATGATCTTATTTCCTCCAGTATTTACACAGCACGAAGCTCCATGACACAAACTGAACCAAACTCATTGATCTCAGATCGGGAACTTTAGCCTAAATGATTTAATTGTACTCACTAAATTACCGTTTTTAATACAAATCAAATGAACTTTCATCGTGCCTTCAGGTAGAACTCAATAGGGTTCATGATTTATAAATGTAATATGATTTAGAGAATCTTTAAACAATCACTGCTTCTTCTTTAAAAGTTGTTTTGTATCCGGTACTTTTAGTGTTTTCTTAGTTCCTGAAACATTATATTTGTATGTTATTAGTTTTAATTCTGGTTTTATATTTGCCAAAGTAAAAACCCCAAAGCTTGTTTTTCAAGACGCTTTTGTATGATTAATATATATATCAGTACTCACTGGTTTCAACGGTTAGTCTGCTTCCTCCTCCAAAGATACGTTTATTTCCGGCTCCATTCACACAACATGAAGCTCCATGACACAAACTGAACCAAACTCCATTCAGAAAACATATTTAGATATAAATGGCTCCAGTAATAAACACAGTTTTTTTTTTAAATTAAAGATACTACATCATAATAAAGCTTTATCATAAATACACATGTTGATATTAACTGTACTAACTCCCTAAACCCGAGCAATTTAACTTGAAATACTTCAAATTATTTCCTGTCAGTTTTATAAATAACATTATTTATGTTTATACATTTTGTAATTGATGTATTTTGGATTATTTGGATGGATTGTGATTACGTTCTACTTTGTGCTGATTTGATGAGCCTTTTACCCTGAACCATTTACACGGCTAGTATTTATAGACGCTGATATTTAAATATTTTGAATGTATATACGAGTACTCACTGGTTTCAACGGTTACTCTGGTTCCTCCTCCAAAGATCATCTTATTCTGATTTGTATTCACACAGCACGACGCTCCATCACACTAACCCTCTGATCAAATACCATTTAGAAAAACACCCATTTAAATGTTTTGACTGATTATATCTTATTAACATAATCAACCATTTTGACTGAAAACAAATCCACATTTTAAATAACTGTAAATAAAATAGAAAACTGGGTGGGAGTTTCGGCAACAGTTCGAAATTGGTTTGGTTCCGACTTAAAGGACAGAAAAAACGTTGTCTCTATAGGCAACTTCACTTCAGCGTTTACAAATGACATGCGGGGTCCCTCAAGGCTCCATCTTAGGACCTTTGCTTTTTAATATCTATATGCGACCGCTGGCTCAAATTATGAAAAACAAGGACCTAAGTTATCACATCTATGCAGCTGACACCCAGATGTATTTAAAGATTACACCAGGAGACTATTCTCCGATTGCAACACTGAGCAAGTGCATTGAGCAGATCACTGACTGGACACAAGTCAGATTCTGTTTCGTAGTTTTTGCTCAGTCCAACTATTAACTCTTTCCTTACATTCTGTTCGGATTTAGTTTAAATGTTTAATATATCTCAGTACTCACTGGTTTCAACGGTTACTCTGGTTCCTCCTCCAAATATCATCTTATTATATCCACTTCCAGTAGTCACACAACATGACGCTCCGTTACAAAAACTGAACCAAACTCCACTCAGAAAACATATACAAATAATCATCATCATAAATACACATGTTTATATTAACTGTACAAACTCCCTAAACAAAACTAACAGCAATTTGACTTTAAATACTTCTAATTATTTCAATTTAGTTTTATAAATAACATTGTCTAACTTTTTTTTTCTAAATTATTTATTTTACATTTTTGATATTTGGACAAAAGTCAGATTTTGTTTTGTAGTTTTCGCTGAGTCTAACTATTAACTATTTCTTTACATTCTGTTCTGATTTAGATTAAATGTTTAATATATCTCAGTACTCACTGGTTTCAACGGTTAGTCTGGTTCCTCTTCCAAAGTTCAGTTTATTTCCGGCTCCATTCACACAGCATGAAGCTCCATGACACAAACTGAACCAAACTCCACTCAGAAAACATATAAAAATAATCCTAAATATTAATGGCTTCAGTAAAAGACATGGTTTGTATATTTCATTAAAGATACTACATCATAATAAAGCTTTATCATAAATACACATGTTTATATTTACTGTACAAACTCCCTAAACCCAAGCAATTTAACTTGAAACTATTCAAATGATTTAATTTCAGTTTTATAAATAACATTATTTATGTTTATACATTTTGTAATTGATGTATTTTGGATTATTTGGATGGATTGTGATTACGTTCTACTTTGTGCTGATTTGATGAGCCTTTTACCCTGAACCATTTACACGGCTAGTATTTATAGACACTGATATTTAAATATTTTGAATGTATATACGAGTACTCACTGGTTTCCACGATTACTCTGGTTCCTCCTCCAAAGATGAGTTTGAATTGATTTGCTCCTCCAGTATTCACACAGCACGAAGCTCCATGACACAAACTGAACCAAACTCATTGATCTCAGATCGGGAACTTTAGCCTAAATGATTTAATTGTACTCACTAAATTATCTTTTTTAATACAAATCAAATGAACTTTCATCGTGCCTTCAGGTAGAACTCAATAGGGTTCATGATTTATAAATGTAATATGATTTAGAGAATCTTTAAACAATCACTGCTTCTTCTTTAAAAGTTGTTTTGTATCCGGTACTTTTAGTGTTTTCTTAGTTCCTGAAACGTTATATTCGCATGTTATTAGTTTTAATTCTGGTTTTATATTTGCCAAAGTAAAAACGCCAAAGCTTGTGTTTCAAGACGCTTTGTATAAATAATCAACTGTATCTCAGTACTCACTGGTTTCAACGGTTACTCTGGTTCCTCCTCCAAAGATTAATTTAGCTTGGTTTCCAGCATTCACACAGCACGAAGCTCCATGACACAAACTCTCTGAACTAAACTCCACTTCAGTCCAGATTAAAGAGTCATTATATTCCCTTAAACCATTAATTATTCATATATATTATATATTGAATGTTAAGGTACTGATATATATATATAAAATATGATAAAAACCTTGTGTTATAGATTCGGGTCCAGACGACAACACGTTTTTAAATATTTTTAAATGGTTTCATACATCTGTAGAACATTAAAGTTTGTGTTGAAATGTTGTATAATCTCTATCTTTACTCACTGGTTTCAACGGTTACTCTGGTTCCTCCTCCAAAGATGATCTTATATCCTCCATCATTCACACAGCACGAAGCTCCACGACACAAACTGGATTTAACATTTCTGTGTTCTGCAGTAATCATCTCACTAAACATAAACAGACTACTTTGTCCACGGAAAAAATAAATGTCTTTAAGAATAAAGATGTGAATTATTTTCTACTGTTTTCTGATTTTATGTGAATTTTATCCTCTTTTTTTAGTTCACTACTGCTTTGGTTTTGTATGCGTTCCAGTAAACAGTTTTATTTAATATGCTCCAAATAAATAATACTTATAATTTATCTCAGTACTCACTGGTTTCAACGGTTAGTCTGCTTCCTCCTCCAAAGATTAACTTATTTACACTTCCAGTATTCACACAGCACGAAGCTCCATGACACAAACTGAACCAAACTCCACTCAGAGAAACATCCACTTCACTTCAGAGACTTCTGATTATTAATTTATATTATATATGAATTGTTACGGTATTTGTTTATAACGATCTAGACGGTCTTTCTGCTCCTAAAAACATATTTAAATGTTTTCATGGTTGGACATTTTTAGGCTTTTCTTTGTTCATGACATTTTATAGAAACTGGTTTTGAAGCAACAGAAGAAAACTACAGATGATATATCATGAATGTATAATTGATCTCAGTACTCACTGGTTTCCACGATTACTCTGGTTCCTCCTCCAAAGATGAGTTTGAATTGATTTGCTCCTCCAGTATTCACACAGCACGAAGCTCCACGACACAAACTGAACCAAACTCATTGATCTCAGATCGGGAACTTTAGCCTAAATGATTTAATTGTACTCACTAAATTATCTTTTTTAATACAAATCAAATGAACTTTCATCGTGCCTTCAGGTAGAACTCAATAGGGTTCATGATTTATAAATGTAATATGATTTAGAGAATCTTTAAACAATCACTGCTTCTTCTTTAAAAGTTGTTTTGTATCCGGTACTTTTAGTGTTTTCTTAGTTCCTGAAACGTTATATTCGCATGTTATTAGTTTTAATTCTGGCTTTATATTTGCCAAAGTAAAAACGCCAAAGCTTGTGTTTCAAGACGCTTTGTATAAATAATAAACTGTATATCAGTACTCACTGGTTTCAACGGTTACTCTGGTTCCTCCTCCAAAGATTAATTTAGCTTGGTTTCCAGCATTCACACAGCACGAAGCTCCATGACACAAACTCTCTGAACTAAACTCCACTTCAGTCCAGATTAAAGAGTCATTATAATCCCTTAAACCATTAATTATTCATATATATTATATATTGAATGTTAAGGTACTGATATATATATAAAATATGATAAAAACCTTGTGTTATAGATTCGGGTCCAGACGACAACACGTTTTTAAATATTTTTAAATGGTTTCATACATCTGTAGAACATTAAAGTTTGTGTTGAAATGTTGTATAATCTCTAGCTTTACTCACTGGTTTCCACGGTTACTCTGGTTCCTCCTCCAAAGATGATCTTATATCCACCATCATTCACACAGCACGAAGCTCCATGACACAAACTGGATTTAACATTTCTGTGTTCTGCAGTAATCATCTCACTAAACATAAACAGACTACTTTGTCCACGGAAAAAATAAACGTCTTTAAGAATAAAGATGTGAATTATTTTCTACTGTTTTCTGATTTTATGTGAATTTTATCCTCTTTTTTTAGTTCACTACTGCTTTGGTTTTGTATGCGTTCCAGTAAACAGTTTTATTTAATATGCTCCAAATAAATAATACTTATAATTTATCTCAGTACTCACTGGTTTCAACGGTTAGTCTGCTTCCTCCTCCAAAGATTAACTTATTTACACTTCCAGCATTCACACAGCACGACGCTCCATGACACAAACTCCACTCAGAGAAACATCCATTTCACATGAAAGACTTCTGATTATTAATATATATTTCATATCAAATGTTTCCGTATTGATTTATTTAATCACGATCTCGAGAATCTTTCTGCTCATTAAAACGTTCTTTAGGGTTTTATTAGTTCCTGACATTTTCAAGATACTGGTTTTTAAGTTGCAGTAGAAAACTACAAGCTATTTCTAATGTATGTATAATGTATATCAGTACTCACTGGTTTCAACGGTTACTCTGGTTCCTCTTACAAAGACTATCTTATCTGAACCTCCAGCATTCACACAGCACGAAGCTCCACGACACAAACTGAACCAAACTGGATTCAAGTTGAGAGACTTCTGATTATTAATTACATGTTACCGTATTTATTGTTCAACCATCCGGACGTCTTTCTGCTGATTCAAACGTTTTTACATTTTGTAATAGTTCAGGATTTTTAAGATGGTTTTAAGTTGCAGTTCAGAAAACTACAAATGATTGCTAATCGAATTACAATTGATATCGTTACTCACTGGTTTCAACGGTTACTCTGGTTCCTCTTCCAAAGATCAGTCTACTTGAACTTCCAGTATTCACACAGCACGAAGCTCCACGACACAAACTGAACCAAACTCCACTCAGAGAAACATCCACTTCACTTCAGAGACTTATGATTATTAATTTATATTATATATGAATTGTTACGGTATTTGTTTATAACGATCTAGACGGTCTTTCTGCTCCTAAAAACATATTTCAAATGTTTTCATGGTTGGACATTTTTAGGCTTTTCTTTGTTCATGACATTTTATAGAAACTGGTTTTGAAGCAACAGAAGAAAACTACAGATGATATATCATGAATGTATAATTGATCTCAGTACTCACTGGTTTCCACGATTACTCTGGTTCCTCTTCCAAAGATGATCTTAGCTCCTCCAGTATTCACACAGCACGAAGCTCCATGACACAAACTGAACCAAACTCATTGATCTCAGATCGGGAACTTTAGCCTAAATGATTTAATTGTACTCACTAAATTACCTTTTTTAAATCAAATGAACTTTCATCGTGCCTTCAGGTAGAACTCAATAGGGTTCATGATTTATAAATGTAATATGATTTAGAGAATCTTTAAACAATCACTGCTTCTTCTTTAAAAGTTGTTTTGTATTCTGTATTTATTGTGTTTCCTGAAACGTTATATTTGCATGTTATTAGTTTGAATTCTGGTTTTATATTTACCAAAGTAAAAACGCCAAAGCTTGTGTTTCAAGACGCTTTGAATAATTAATAAACTGTATGTCGTTACTCACTGGTTTCCACGGTTACTCTGCTTCCTCTTCCAAAGATCAGTTTCCGTCCGGCTGCATTCACACAGCACGAAGCTCCATGACACTAACTGACGCTTCCAAACTCTCCAGTAATAACGGTTATTTTAATTAAAATACTACATCATTATAAACTTCTGTCATATATTATGTTTAATCTTATATTTAATGTACAAACTCCATTCAGAAAAACATAGATTTATATACGACGTTTACGATAAATAAAGACAGTTAATTAATAAAAGCCTCTGTTTGCATTAAGGAGTGAATACACATTTTAAATATTGTAATCCACTTGTTATCGTGTATTGATAAAGGAAAGTATTGCATTTTCTCCACTTGGTCCTGATTCAATGTTTTGTAAAATACAGGTGTTGTTTTTTAAAGACGGTCCTTATTGATAATTATTATAATATTGATCTCAGTACTCACTGGTTTCCACGGTTACTCTGGTTCCTCCTCCAAAGATTAACTTATTTGCATTTCCAGCATTCACACAGCACGATGCTCCATGACACAAACTCCACTCGGAGAAACATCCACTAACTTCAGAGACTTCTCATTATTAATATATATTATATATTACATGTTACGGTATTTGTTTATAACGATCTAGACGGTCTTTCTGTTCATTAAAAATATTTAAATGTTTTCATGGTTGTTCCGGGCTCAAAACCCGAGGGCACCGAGCCTTCGCAGCAGCCGGCCCGAGGCTCTGGAACACTCTGCCCCTCCATGTGAGGTCGGCCCAGACCCTAGGGGTTTTTAAATCCTCTCTAAAAACACACTTCTTCTCTCAGGCTTTCTAGCTAGAGCGGAGCACGACTACTGACATTTCCCTGTGTATTGTTTTTATATTTGCTGTTGCAAAATGACTGTCTTTTGTTACTATTGCACTGCAGTAAAGTGTTTTTATTACATGTACAGCACTTTGGCTCGACCAAACATCGTTTTTAAATGTGCTCTATAAATAAAACTTGATTTGATTTGATTTGATTCATGTTTAGGCTTTTCTTTGTTCATGACATTTTATAGAAACTGGTTTTGAAGCAACAGAAGAAAACTACAGATGATATATCATTAATGTTTCATTGATCTCAGTACTCACTGGTTTCCACGGTCACTCTGGTTCCTCGTCCAAAGATGATCTTATAAACTCCACTTCCAGTATTCACACAGCACGAAGCTCCACGACACAAACTGAGCCAAACATCCACTTCACTTCAGAGGCTTCTGATTAGTAATATATATTATATATTAAATGTTAACATATTGATGTTGTATTTATTTATGGTTTTTCATGGTGAGTTGTATTATTTTGGATATCTTATAGATTTAGTTCGAAATAACGTGTTATTACATATTTACGACATTGTTTTAAATAATTACATTCCAGTCAATGAATAAAGCCTCAGTTTGCATTAAAGAGTAGACGGTCCTTATTATGAATTATTATCATATGTTTATCAGCACTCACTGGTTTCCACGGTTTCTCTGGTTCCTCTTCCAAAGATCATCCTAACTCCAGTATTCACACAGCGTGAAACTCAGTACAAACTCCACTCAGAGAAACATCAATTTCACTTCAGAGACTTCTCATTATTAATATATATATTTACTATATGTGTCTGTTTTTCTGTATTATTGTGTGACCTCAGATGTTGCTCTGTAGCTATGTTCGTATGTCAAATAAAGAACCTTGATATATTATATATTAAATGTTAAGGTATTTGCTTTTAACGATCTAGACGGTCTTTCTGCTCATTAAACATATTTAAAATGTTTTCATGGTTGTTCATTTTTAGGCTTTTCAAAGTTACATTTTTTAGAAACTGGTTTTGAAGTTGCAGTCGAAAACTACAGATGATATATCATTAATGTTGAATTGATCTCAGTACTCACTGATTTCCACGGTTACTCTGCTTCCTCTTCCAAAGATGATCTTATATCCATCAGCACTCACACAGCGTGAAGCTCCATGACACAAACTCTCTGAACTAAACTGTCATTCCCTTCAAACAATTCATTATTAATATATTATATTCAAATGTTAAGGTACTGATATACAATATGATAAAAGCCTTTATCAGATTCTGGTCCAGACGACAACGCGTTTTTAAATATTTTTCAAATACTGGTTTCATACTTCTGTAGATGTTGTATAATTTATATTTATAATATATCTCAGTACTCACTGGTTCCAACGGTTACTCTGGTTCCTCCTCCAAAGACTATCTTATCTGCAGCTCCAGCATTCACACAGCACGAAGCTCCACGACACAAACTCCACCAAACTCCATCAGAAAAACACACTCAATTATATTCAGATGTAACGGTTTGTGAAGTATTTTAATTCTCTCCAGATTATTCTGAATAAACCTTTTCAACTGAATCCTATTTTATTCTCAAGACATTATTTCAATACTTTTTCATTTTTGTTTTCGCAGTATTTTACTTCTTAGATTTTAATTTCTTATAAAGGTTTTGTTTTTGACGAGCCGTTGATCTGCTGTTGTTTAGTGCGGAAGAGGATGAGGGCCACGTGGCAACGATCCTTTAGGTCTGACAAACGTTATTCTTTTAGTTCTGTGAACAGTCAGGATTCTGGAGAAGCAAAGAAAGAACTTTGAGGAAGACAAGTCAGAATGTTCTGAACAGTTTTTATCTGAATTTTATGAAAAAGTCTTAATTTCGAGGAAAGAAATCTAAATTTGGGCGAACGTGTTTTTGTCTCTCCAGAGATCAGTCATGATGAACTCACCGTTGGTCAGACTGAACCGCATGCGGCCCGACTGCTCTTCCGTCGTGTAATCCCTTATATGTCTGACACGGTAACGTTTGTTGTTAAAAACGCAGCATTTCTTTTTAAATAATTGATATCGATCGTTACTCACTGGTTTCCACGGTTACTCTGGTTCCTCTTCCAAAGATGATCTTTCTGGCTCCTGCAGTAGTCACACAGCACGAAGCTCCACGACACAAACCCAACCTACATTTCATCATTCACTCTAAATGGAACCAGCTTTGTCTCTTTTCATATTACATGTTGATATTGACTTCAGAGCCGGGACACTCAATTATTCTGTATTGGCTATCCTAGTAAAGTGTTTCAACTCGTCCTCTTACAGCAGCTGAGTTTAGAGCGAGGTTTTATTTAGTTTATGTCGTTACTCACTGGTCTCAACGGTTACTCTGGTTCCTCGTCCAAAGATGACTTTAGTTGATCCTCCGCTAGTCGCACAGCACGAAGCTCCACGACACAAACTGAGCCAAACATCCACTTCACTTCAGAGGCTTCTGATTATTAATATATATTATATATTAAATGTTAACATATTGATTTTTGTAAAATATAATAAAAAACATTGTATATGTTGTATTTATTTATTGTTTTTCATGGTGAGTTGTATTATTTTTGGATATCTTATCGATTTAGTTCGAGATAACGTGTTATTACATATTTTTAAACACTGGTTTCATACGTTTTAAAAACATTTAAGTTTGGATCATTGTTATGAATAATGTTTATAATGTTTATCAGTACTCACTGGTTTCAACGGTTACTCTGGTTCCTCGTCCAAAGATCACTTTAGTTGATCCTCCAGCATTCACACAGCACGAAGCTCCACGACACAAACTGAACCAAACATGGATTTAACTTCAGAGGCTTCTGATTATTAATATATATTATATATTAAATGTTACCGTATTTATTGTTTAACGATCCAGACGTCGTTCTGCTCATTAAAACGTTTTTACATTTTGTGATGGTTTGGGATTTTTAGGCTTTTCTTTGTTCCTGATATTTTATAGAATCTGGTTTTTAAGTTGCAGTAGAAAAAGTGTAATTGATATATAATATATCTCAGTACTCACTGGTTTCAACGGTTACTCTGGTTCCTCTTCCAAAGATGAGTTTAACTTGAGCTCCAGTATTCACACAGCACGAAGCTCCACGACACAAACTGAACCAAACATGGATTTAACTGAAAGACTTAATGAACGTGTTATTAGTTCCTGATGTTGAATTAGTTCTGCTTTTCAAAGTGCAGATAACAAGTTTATTTTAATTTGTATTTTTGTCTCCAAGTTAAAGAAAGTCTCTGCATCCATTTAAAACAGATTATTAACGTACATGTTAGCATTAAATCTGTCTTTGAACCGTTCCTGCTTCGAAAAGCTCTTTCAAATCTCTGTGATTTCCAAGTGAATTCTGCTTTGTGTTTAAAGATCCTTTGTATCAAATATATCTATCAGTACAGTAAACACTAAGTATTAGTAATATTTAATATATGTATCTCAGTACTCACTGGTTTCAACGGTTACTCTGGTTCCTCTCCCAAAGATCAGTTTAGTATTCCCTCCAGTATTCACACAGCACGAAGCTCCACCACACAAACTGAGCCAAACCACTTCACTTCAGAGGCTTCTGATTATTAATATATATCATATATTAAATGTTTTAATGGTTTGGGATTTTTAGGCTTTTCTTTGTTCCTGACGTTTTATAGCATCTGGTTTTCAGGTTGCAGCAGAAGACGACAAGTTCATCTTAAATGATGTATAATCTCTATCAGTACGGAGACCTGGAGAACCTTGAAAGGCGCCTATATAAAATGAATGAGTTATTATTATTCAGTACTCACTGGTTTCCACGCTTACTCTGGTTCCTCTTCCAAAGATGAGCCTTTGAGCTCCAGTATTCACACAGCACGAAGCTCCATGACACAAACTGAACCAAACTGCACTCAGACAAACCTGATTTCAACATTAAAGACTTCTAATTATTAATATATATAAAATGCTAAGGTCTGTTATTTGATCAAATATGATAAAAACATATTTGCATTTAATTATTTTTTGTCTTTTATTATTTTCAGTTTTCGTCTAGATGACTACGCGTTGCTAAATATTTTTAAACACCGTTTTCATATTATTCTAATTATTGTTATGAATAATATTTATAATATATCTCAGTACTCACTGGTTTCAACGGTTACTCTGGTTCCTCCTCCAAAGACTATCTTATCTGAACCTCCAGTATTCACACAGCACGAAGCTCCACGACACAAACTGAGCCAAACTGCACTCAGACAAACATTAATTTAACTTCAGAGGCTTCTGATTATTAATGTATATTATATATTAAATGTTACCGTATTTATTGTTTAACGATCGAGACGTCTTTCTTCTGATGGTTTGGGATTTTAAGGCTTTTCTTTGTTCCTGATATTTTATAGAAACTGGTTTTTCTGTCGCAGTAGAAGACGACAAGTGTAATTGATGTATAATATATATCAGTACTCACTGGTTTCAACGGTTACTCTGGTTCCTCTTCCAAAGACTATCTTAGCTGAACCTCCAGCATTCACACAGCACGAAGCTCCACGACACAAACTGAACCAAACATGGATTCAACTGAAAGACTTAATGAACGTGTTATTAGTTCCTGATGTTGAATTAGTTCTGCTTTTCAAAGTGCAGATAACAAGTTTAATTTAATCCTGTTTTTTAGTTTTGTTCGATTTAAACACTGAAGTTTTTCTCCTCAAGTTAAAGAAAGTCTCTGCATCCGTTTAAAACTGATTATTAATATTAAATGTAATTGTTAAGGTACATTTACATATTAGCATTAAATCTGTCTTCTAAAAACTCATTCAAATCTTTGTGGTTTCCAAACTACCGTCCAGAGGCACGATATTTGAACATTTAAATTCTGGTTTGTGTTTAAAGAGGCTTTGTATAAAATATATATAATATCAGTACTCACTGGTTTCAACGGTTACTCTGGTTCCTGCTCCAAAGACTATCTTATCTGAACCTCCAGCATTCACACAGCACGAAGCTCCACGACACAAACTGAACCAAACTGGATTCAAGTTGAGAGACTTCTGATTATTAATTACATGTTACCGTATTTATTGTTCAACCATCCGGACGTCTTTCTGCTAATTCCAACGTTTTTACATTTTGTAATAGTTCAGGATTTTTAAGATGGTTTTAAGTTGCAGTTCAGAAAACTACAAATGATTGCTAATCGAATTACAATTGATATCGTTACTCACTGGTTTCAACGGTTACTCTGGTTCCTCTTCCAAAGATCATCTTTAATCCTCCTCCAGTATTCACACAGCACGAAGCTCCACCACACAAACTGAACCAAACTGCACTCAGACAAACCTCCACTTATTATAAGTTACATTAAAGACTTAATGAACGTGTTTTTAGTTCCTGATGTTGAATTAGTTCTGCTTTTCAAAGTGCAGATAAAGTTTATTTTAATTTGTATTGTTGTCTTCAAGTTAAAGAAAGTCTCTGCATCCATTTAAAACTACAGGTTTTTAATATACATAACATCTGAAGGTAAATTAACATGTTTAAATATTAGCATTAAGTCTTTCTTTGAACAAGTTCTGCTTCCAAACACTCATTTAAATCTTTTGTGATTTCCAAACTGCAGTCCAGAGGAACGTGATTTAAACATTTTGATTCTAGTTTGTGTTTAAAGATGGTTTGCATAAATACTACTTGGAATATATCACAGTACTCACTGGTTTCAACGGTTACTCTGGTTCCTCTCCCAAAGATCAGTTTACTTGAACTTCCAGTATTCACACAGCACGAAGCTCCACGACACAAACTGAACCAAACTCCACTCAGAAAACATGGATCTCAGATTAATCTAATCTTATTGATGATCCAACGTCAGGTTCAGTTTCATTAAAACCGTATTAAATGAATTGAAAACTGTAAAAAATCTCTCAGATAAAAATGTGAGCTTTTTAAAAGTGAACCTTTTCTCCGGAGTGTTTCGCCAACCCGTTAGCCCGATGCTTCAAAAACTAATAAAGTTATTAAGGACTAATATCTATCAGTACTCACTGGTTTCCACGGTTACTCTGGTTCCTCGTCCAAAGATCAGTCTACTTGAACTTCCAGTATTCACACAGCGTGAAGCTCCACGACACAAACTGAACCAAACTCCACTCAGACAAACATCCACTTCACTTCAGAGGCTTCTGATTATTAATATATATTATATAGTAAATTATGTTACCGTATTTATTGTTTAACGATCCAGACGTCTTTCTTCTGATTAAAACGTTTTTACATTTTTTAATGATTTGGGATTTTTAGGCTTTTCCTGACATTTTATAGAATCTGGTTTTCAAGTTGCAGCAGAAGACGACAAGTTCATCTTAAATGATGTATAATCTCTATCAGTACTCACTGGTTTCCACGCTTACTCTGGTTCCTCTTCCAAAGATGATCTTATAATTCCCTCCTCCAGTATTCACACAGCACGAAGCTCTGTTACAAAAACTGAACCAAACTGAGAGTTCTAATTATTAATAAATATTACAGATCAAATGGTAAGGTAGTGATTTAATACATGTTAAAGATCTAGAGAATCTTTCTGCTCATTAAACGGTTTAAAATCTTATTTTTTCATGAATTTTAATTTCCTAGACAATTTAGAGATACTCGTTAACAAGTTGCATCACAGAAAACTACAAGTTATTATCAGCACTCACTGGTTCCAACGGTTAGTCTGGTTCCTCTTCCAAAGATGATCTTAGCTTGACCTCCACCAGTCACACAGCACGAAGCTCCATCACGCAAACTGAACCACACTGGATTAAACCTCAGAGACTTCTGATTATTAATATACATCATATATCAAATGTTATGGGATTGATTTATTTCATTAGAGTCCTTCTGCTCATAAAAACGTTTTCAAATCTTCATGTTTTTAAAAAATCTTTCTACATCTTTGGGGTTTTATTAGCTCCTGACATTTCATAGAGACTGGTTCAGAAAACTACAAATGATTGCTAAGTTATTTACTCACTGGTTCCAACGGTTACTCTGGTTCCTCCTCCAAAGAGGATCTTAGTTCCTCCATCACTCACACAGCGGGAAGCTCCATGACACAAACTCTCTGAACTAAACTGTCATTCCCTTAAAACCATTCATTATTAATATATGTTATTATATTGAATGTTAAGGTACTGATATATATACATTCTGATAAAAACCTTGTGTTATAGATTCGGGTCCAGACGACAACGCGTTTTTAAATATTTTTAAATACTAGTTTCATACATCTGTAGAACATTAAAGTTTGTGTTTAAATGTTGTATAATCTCTATCTTTACTCACTGGTTTCCACGCTTACTCTGGTTCCTCCTCCAAAGATGATCTTCCTTCCACCATCATTCACACAGCACGAAGCTCCACGACACAAACTCAACCAAACTGGATTGAACTTGAGAGACTTCTGATTCTTAATATATATTATAAATAAATGTTACCGTATTGATGTGTTTATTCATAATGCTATAGACGGTCCTTCTGCTCATTAAAACGTTTTCAAATCTTTGGGTTTCTTCAATTATTTTAGAATTGTATTAACTCCTGACATTTTATTGATACTCGTTAACAAATTGCATTACAGAAAACTACAAGCTATTTTATTTATTTATGATTGATCTCAGTACTCACTGGTTTCCACGGTTACTCTGGTTCCTCTTCCAAAGATAATCTGAACTGAACCTCCCGTAGTCACACAGCATGAAGCTCCATGACACAAACTGAACCAACTCCACTCAGAAAAACATGGATTTTAAAACACAGACTTCTGTCAAGTTAAAAAAGTCTTAACAAACCCATTCAACTAATTAATGATATAAAATGCTATAATGTTAATTGTTATTGTCATTTTGTTAAATCTGAGCTAATTATGGCTTCGTCATAAATGCAGTTTGTTATGTTGTAAAGATGCTATATCGAAATGAAGGTATCTCATGAATAATATGGATATATTGTGTTTATTATCCAGAGGTTAAAACTCAAAGAAGTTAAAGCTGGTAAAATTATTTAATCTACATTTTCTGTGATTTTTTAACATAAATCTAAAAACTATTATCATGCTTTTTAAAAAGATACACGTACATTCATAGTTATTATTATTTAAAGTTTTTTAATTATAATGTGTTTAAATGTTATATTCCTTTGGCAAATGTTTTAGTTTTGCAAATTCTTGTTTTGATTTCAATTTGTTCAAACATTCATTTGTGGCTTTGCAGATTTTTGTATCGAATTTCTGCAAAAATGTTCACCGTTATTTATTTAAGAGCACGTTGATCCTGTTCTCACTTTATTTTGTACTTTTGTATAATAATGTTAAAGTTTAGAAACATGTTTTTCTATATTTTAGGTTTATTGCAGTTTCATTCAGAGTAAAAAAAATACATTTTTTAAATTGAAATCTTTTGTGACTTTTGTGATTTTATTTCTTTTTTTAAATTGTTGAATTATTTTCCAATCTTTATATAAGATCATTATATATATATATTATGTCTCCAGGTCACCTGAGTCCACTACGAGCCGAGCTCCTCTCCCGAAAATCATTTTCTCCGTAGTTCCTCTCGCACCGTGACTGACGGCTGAACAAAAACCAGCCGCTTCAAAAAGTCTTAATTCTTCTTTAAAATATTAATTTATCAGATTTTTCAAAAGTTTTGTCGCAGAATTAAATTCAGAATATTTTTAGAATAAAATGTAAAATAATTGACGCCATAGAATTAAATATCAACGCCTCTGATCATTCACACGGTGACAAAAACTGCTGCGTCATCGTTCTATAAATATAATATAAATATTTACTTAATCAGACGCTCGTTTTGTTCCAAATTAAACATTCATCCCCTTTTTCTGTGTTTTTTACAAACAGGTATTTTAGTTTTTATTCTTCAAGATTCATTATACCAAAGAAAATAAGAAAGTAGCTTTAGTCGTATAGGAAATACTAAAATATAAAAAGTCCAATATTTTAAGATGTTTTATTTCAACTTCATGAGTGGTTTCAACGAACCTAATCCAATGATGTGTAATCTGTTGGCGTTTAAATTAAAATCAACATTTCGATTGTTTTAGTGTTTGTTTGTTTTGCTTGTTCTCGTGTTATTTGAGATGAACACTCACCACATCCCGTCCACGGTTCAGGATACTCCTCCAGCCCAGGACCGTCCTGAAGAGGCGTTCATTAACTCCTAAACACAACTCCAAACCTCCTCCTGAAGACTGAAGTCTGTCTGTAGTTTCTCAGCAGATTACTTCCTGTTGGAGTGTTTGATAACTTCCTGTTGGAGGGTTTGATAACTTCCTGTTGGAGGATTTGATGGTGGGAAGGGGTCGGTTTGGACTTGGGCCAAAATACAAATTTGAGAACCTTTTTAGTTGTGGCTTCTCAGCGTGTAGACGGCACCATCTTGTGTCCGTCTCGTGAACTCTCTCAAGTCAACATGTTGTCTGCTCATGTTCAGGTTCATATTAGTATGTAGTGTCTCTACTGTGACATGTTTATGTGGTCAGCTGTTTGGATTTTAAACAAACTGCTCTTCATCTCAGAAGTCTCCCTCAGAGGTTGATGTGTGTCACTTTGAGAGGAGAAGTTGTACTGTTCGAGGTGTCCAATTGATGGCGATGTTGTTAAAAAAAGAGGATCTGAAGTGTGTGAATGTTCAGGGAGAAGCTGCAGAGGTTTTTGTACAGCGTGGTGTTGTTTCCTGTCACTGTGGGCCTCACAGCACAGTAGTACACAGCAGAGTCTGTCACTGCAGCAGAGGAGAGGCTCATAAAGATTTGATTTGATTTGATCTCCATTCCAAGTTTTCCTACACTGCCTGAAACGGATGAGATGAGGAACTCTGGTGGTTTTCCAGGATATTGTCGATACCAGTAGAACTGATCCCCAAAGCTAACGCCTTTATCAGCTTTGTAGGACAGAGTAACAGAGCTGCCTTCTGGACTGATCTCTTCTTTCTTTAATGCAGTGAGCTCTTTACAGCTGACCCCTAAAATAAAAAAAATGTTTTATTTTATGTTACACAAGCCTGAAGAAATAAATCACATCAAACATGTGACTAAATAAATTCCATAACAATCAAACATACCTGTTAAAATGATAAGAAGCATCAGTGATGACGGCATGTTGAACGAAGGTGATGATGATGATGATGGTCTGTGTTGAACTCTGGTAAATATGGAAGTTCCTCTCTCTTCTATAGTTCAGGAACATCTTAGCTCCTCCCTGAATCTCTCGGTCTCCTCTTAGATCTGTATTTCTCTTCTCAGTTACACTTCCTCCTGGGTGACAGATCCAAAGGCAGTCTGTAAATAAAAAGTCAGAGGACCTAGGATAGAACCCTGTGGTACACACTCGCTAACATGGGACAACGTGGCAGAGAGCAGCACTCTCTGGAGGATGTGTTTGAGTTTGTGCCGAGTACATGGTGGAAGTTCTTCCTCTGGTTCTAGATAGACCGATATATGAATGACCCTGGTACTCTAAACTCCTTCAGTTCTTCCCACAACACTCAGAGAGTATGATCACCTGCAAATCCGCAACACACATGCAGGTCCTGTGAGATAAATGTGATTTATTAAAAAAGAATACTTTTTTAATAACCATTTGGATAAGAGAGTCAGACCAACATATACATATGTATTGCAGAGATAGAGAATGAACCAGCAGTGAAGAGAAAGGAAGCCTCTGCTGGTGGTTGAGTTGTTAGAACGTTAGATGTCTTATCTAATATTGGGAGGGATGAAACCCTCTTTTTCTGTTTCTTTTCTTTTTTTAAATTCTCTGTCAAAGCGTCGTTGAGTTTCCTGAAAAGTGCTATTATTATTATTATTATTATTATTATTATTATTAATGGTCACACATGCAGAGCACACAGCACACAGTGAAATGTGTTCTCTGCTTTTAACCCATCCTAGTACCAGGAGTCTAGAACCAGGAGTCTGGTACCAGGAGTTTAGAACTGAATGTGCGTCTGCTGCTGTGGGGAAACTATGGAAACTACGGTTCTCTACACAGCGGACTACAACATGGATGTTCAATAAGAAGGAGGGACTAAACTCATCTAGAGACTCTGCACCGTGCTCTGATGCTGCTGCTTTATGAACGTGGACAACAGAGAAACATATTCTTCAGGACCAAAGTTGGAATTGAAATAAAGAGGAAAGTGAAAGTTCTGCTCGTCCCCCTCTCCCTCCGGTCCACATTAATACAAATAATCCCAATACGTATGATTGATGAAAAGCTCAATCAATACAGATGTATTGATTATAAACGTTAGTTCTTAACATCTATCACTGTGTACATCACCATTCAAACATCTTTTAGAAGTTGAACAAACCCCACAGCTCAGTGAAACGTTGACTTTATTTGATAATTTCAGTAAAAACTAACGTTCATATTTCTCTCTGTGATTATAATACTGATGAACGTTCAGAACAAAGCACGTTGGCAACTTACCACATACGTTTTAAAATGCTTAATAAGCACCGTAACTTTCATGATATCATTTCTCCGTCATAATCGGTTGTTTCCGTGAACGGCCGACTGTTGAGTGACGGCAAATGCTGCGGCTGCAATGCATTGTGGGGCAGTATTTTCTCCTCTCCTTTCAGTGAAGGAGGTCCAGTGGTTTCTAAGGTAAAGGAGGTTATAAAGGAAGCCTGAAACCTCCTTTCCTTTCATCTAGAGAATTGGAACGGCACTTATCATGGCTGCCACTGAGGGACTTCCGGGTCACAATAAGCTAAATGGACTATTGAAACGCAACCTTGGTGTTTCCTGTCACTGTGGGCTGCAGAGCACAGTAGTACACAGCAGAGTCAGACAGCTGAAGCTTCTGGATCTTCAGAGGAACAGATCTTAAGCTTGAATCCAGTGTGGATGAGAATCTGTCCTCGTCCTCTGTTGTCCCCGTGCCGATCTTAAAGCGGCTCAGGATGAATGTGAGGCTGTGGTCTCCGTGCTGTTTGTACCAGAAGAGATAGTCATTTCATGAAGTGGTGTTATAGTGACAGCCAAGTGTTACTGCCTCTCCTTTAGTAGCAGTCTTTTCTGCTTCAGGTTGCAGCACGTTGTTTCTTTGGGCTCTGCATTCTGTAAAACAGCAACAAACAGTATCAGGGACATGTTAGAGAATCATCTCAATGTTGGACTGATGTCAAAGAGTTCATACCAAGACTCATAGCAGCCAGCAACACTGAGATAACCAGATGCATCATATCTGCAGGTTGAGAAACTCTGAGCTACAGCGAGTATAAAGAGGACTGATAAACTCTGCTGAGGTCTGACAGAGAGAGAGACTCCCTCTGGTGGATGTTGATCAGTACTGTGTTGTCTTTGCTCCAGAGGTTTTTGTACAGAGTGTTGGTGTTTCCTGTCACTGTGGGCCTCAGAGCACAGTAGTACACAGAAGAGTCTGTCACTGCAGCAGAGGAGATATGCAGAGGAACTGATGTCTTGTTGAGTGTAGCATCAAATCTGTCTTTCTGGAACTCTGCAGCATTCTCTCCAGTTCCTGTCCAACGCATCAGCATGTACTTTGGGTAGCCATTGACTTCTTGTTTGTACCAGAACAAATATACATTCGAGGCAACACTGATCTGAAATGTGCAGCCAAGTGTAACTGTGTCTCCTTCAGTAGCGCTGACTTCTCCTGTTGTCTGGGTCACTGTGTCTTGTCCTTTACACTCTGGGGAAGAAGAGACCATGCAGAGGAAGAGATGAATCAATACAGATGATGGATTAAAGGAGAACAATCAGTAGCTTTAAACAGTTACATAGAAACATGTTGTAGTTTCTATCTTACCAAAGGAGAGAGCAGCAAGAATAATCCACAGCCAATGTTCCATCTCTACAACAAGGTTTAAATCAGCAGCAGGAAGTAGCTGATGTTCAGCATTCAGTGTGAGGATGGTTCTCTTCACAGCAGCACTTATTATTGACTGGATGGTTCAACACAGTGCAGAAGACGTGCACCGCCTACTTGATAATGTGGCCCTCTAGTGGAGGTGAACAGCTCAGTACAACAGTGTGGAGAAAAGGCTTCCAGCAGCTTGTCAGTGTGTCAGCTGGTGCTTTTGTACAGAGGGTTGGTGTTTCCTGTCACTGTGGGCCTCACAGCACAGTAGAACACAGCAGAGTATGTCACTGCAGCAGAGGAGATGCTCAGATTGATTTGGTTTGACTCCACTTTAATATTCAGTCCAGGGATCAGATTATTCATAATGTTTCCAGTTCCTAAATGAGAGATGATGAACTCTGGTGGTTCTCCTGGATATTGTCGATACCAGTAAAACTGATCACCACCAGCTGCTTGTTTGGAGTATCTGTAGGACAGAGTAACAGTGCTCTCTTCTGGACTGAACTTTTCTCTCTGTAATGCAGTGAGATCTTCACAGCTGACCCCTGAAGAGAGGAGTAATTCAAAATACTCAGTTAATAGATCACATTTGATCAACATTAGAAGTTAACGTTTTCATGCAGAATATTAAGTACCTCTTAGAATGGAAACTAACAGTAGGGAATGTAAATAATAGTGTAATTACAGCATGTTGAATGAAGGTGATGATGATGGTCTGTGTTGAACTCTGGTGAATATGGAAGTTCCTCTCTCTTCTATAGTTCAGGAACATCTTAGCTCCTCCCTGAATCTCTCGGTCTCCTCTTAGATCTGTATTTCTCTTCTCAGTTACACTTCCTGCTGGGTGACAGATCCAAAGGCAGTCTGTAAATAAAAAGTCAGAGGACCTAGGATAGAACCCTGTGGTACACACTCGCTAACATGGGACAACGTGGCAGAGAGCAGCACTCTCTGGAGGATGTGTTTGAGTTTGTGCCGAGTACATGGTGGAAGTTCTTCCTCTGGTTCTAGATAGACCGATATATGAATGACCCTGGTACTCTAAACTCCTTCAGTTCTTCCCACAACACTCAGAGAGTATGATCACCTGCAAATCCGCAACACACATGCAGGTCCTGTGAGATAAATGTGATTTATTAAAAATGAATACTTTTTTAATAACCATTTGGATAAGAGAGTCAGACCAACATATACATATGTATTGCAGAGATAGAGAATGAACCAGCAGTGAAGAGAAAGGAAGCCTCTGCTGGTGGTTGAGTTGTTAGAACGTTAGATGTCTTATCTAATATTGGGAGGGATGAAACCCTCTTTTTCTGTTTCTTTTCTTTTTTTAAATTCTCTGTCAAAGCGTCGTTGAGTTTCCTGAAAAGCGCTATTATTATTATTATTATTATTATTAATGGTCACACATGCAGAGCACACAGCACACAGTGAAATGTGTTCTCTGCTTTTAACCCATCCTAGTACCAGGAGTCTAGAACCAGGAGTCTGGTACCAGGAGTTTAGTACCAGGAGTCTAGTACTAGGAGCAGTGGGAAGCTATTGTACAGCACCCGGGGAGCAATGGGAGTGGGGATGTCCGGTGCCTTGCTCAAGGGCACCACGGCAGGGCAGGAGGTGAACTAGGACCTCTCCAAGTAGCAGTCCACACTCCATTTTTAGGTCTGGTCGGGGACTTGAACTGGCGACCCTACGGCTCACAGTCCAAGCCCCTACTGACTGAGACATTGCCGGATCTCCTGAAGTCTAACAGAGAGAAACTCCATCTGGTGGATGTTGTATTGTCAAATCAAATCAAATCAAATCAAATTTTATTTATAGAGCACATTTAAAAACGATGTTTGGTCGAGCCAAAGTGCTGTACATGTAATAAAAACACTTTACTGCAGTGCAATTGTAAAAAAGACAGTCATTTTGCAACAGCAAATATAAAAACAATACACAGGGAAATGTCAGTAGTCGTGCTCCGCTCTAGCTAGAAAGCCTGAGAGAAGAAGTGTGTTTTTAGATAGGATTTAAAAACCCCTAGGGTCTGGGCCGACCTCACATGGAGGGGCAGAGTGTTCCAGAGCCTCGGGCCAGCTGCTGCGAAGGCTCGGTGCCCTCGTGTTTTGAGCCTAGTCTTCGGCACTACCAGCAGCAGCTGGTCAGCAGACCTTAAAGCTCTGGCTGGGGTGTAGCGCTGGAGGAGTTCAACTATATAGGCCGGAGCCAGCCCATTTAGAGCTTTAAAAACAAATAAAAGGATTTTAAAATCAATTCTGAACCGAACTGGAAGCCAGTGTAGTGAGGCCAGAATTGGGGTGATGTGGTCGCGCTTTTTGTGTCCAGTCAGCAAACGTGCAGCTGCATTTTGGACCAGCTGCAGGCGTTTAATTGACGCGTGGTCCATACCCACATACAGAGCGTTGCAATAGTCCAGTCTCGAGGTCACAAAGGCGTTGATGACCCTTTCCATGTCTTTAAAAGATAAATAGGACTTGGTTTTGGCCAATAGTCTTATTTTAAAAAAGCAGGATTTGACTACGCTGCTTGTGTTGTCTTTGTTCCAAAAGTTTTTGTACAGAGTTGGGTTGCGGTCCAATAGTAAAAAAATCAGCTCCTAAGTTCAAACCCTATCGTCTATTCCTTGACCTCTGAGTGAAAGGTCACGGGGTTAAGGGATAGTGGATAGGAGAATTCAAAAGGACTTAGGAGAAGAGACTGCGGTACTTTAGAGAATCGACTGCACTTTCACTTTCCGACGTGTTTCTGATGCGCCAGCGGACGTCCTGAATGTGCGTCTGCTGCTGTGGGGAAACTATGGAAACTACAGTTCTCTACACAGCGGACTACAAACATGGATGTTCAATAAGAAGGAGGGACTCATCTAGAGACTCTGCACCGTGCTCTGATGCTGCTGCTTTATGAACGTGGACAACAGAGAAACATATTCTTCAGGACCAAAGTTGGAATTGAAATAAAGAGGAAAGTGAAAGTTCTGCTCGTCCCCCTCTCCCTCCGGTCCACATTAATACAAATAATCCCAATACGTATGATTGATGAAAAGCTCAATCAATACAGATGTATTGATTATAAACGTTAGTTCTTAACATCTATCACTTTGTACATCACCATTCAAACATCTTTTAGAAGTTGAACAAACCCCACAGCTCAGTGAGATGTTGACTTTATTTGATCAGTTCAGTAAAAGCTAACGTTCATATTTCTCTCTTTGATTATAATACTGATGAACGTTCAGAACAAAGCACGTTGGCAACTTACCACATACGTTTTAAAATGCTTAATAAGCACAGTAACTTTCATGATATAATTTCTCCGTCATAATCGGTTGTTTCCGTGAACGGCCGACTGTTGAGTGACGGCAAATGCTGCGGCTGCAATGCATTGTGGGGCAGTATTTTCTCCTCTCCTTTCAGTGAAGGAGGTCCAGTGGTTTCTAAGGTAAAGGAGGTTATAAAGGAAGCTTGAAACCTCCTTTCCTTTCATCTAGAGAATTGGAACGGCACTTATCATGGCTGCCACTGAGGGACTTCCGGGTCACAATAAGCTAAATGGACTATTGAAATGCAACCTTGGTGTTTCCTGTCACTGTGGGCTGCAGAGCACAGTAGTACACAGCAGAGTCAGACAGCTGAAGCTTCTGGATCTTCAGAGGAACAGATCTTAAGCTTGAATCCAGTGTGGATGAGAATCTGTCCTCGTCCTCTGTTTTTCCCGTGCCGATCTTAAAGCGGCTCAGGATGAATGTGGGGCTGTGGTCTCCGTGCTGTTTGTACCAGAAGAGATAGTCATTTGATGAAGTGGTGTTATAGTCACAGCCAAGTGTTACTGCCTCTCCTTTAGTAGCAGTCTTTTCTGCTTCAGGTTGCAGCACGTTGTTTCTTTGGGCTCTGCATTCTGTAAAACAGCAACAAACAGTATCAGGGACATGTTAGAGAATCATCTCAATGTTGGACTGATGTCAAAGAGTTCATACCAAGACTCATAGCAGCCAGCAACACTGAGATAACCAGATGCATCATATCTGCAGGTTGAGAAACTCTGAGCTACAGCGAGTATAAAGAGGACTGATAAACTCTGCTGAGGTCTGACAGAGAGAGAGACTCCCTCTGGTGGATGTTGATCAGTACTGTGTTGTCTTTGCTCCAGAGGTTTTTGTACAGAGTGTTGGTGTTTCCTGTCACTGTGGGCCTCAGAGCACAGTAGTACACAGCAGAGTCTGTCACTGCAGCAGAGGAGATATGCAGAGGAACTGATGTCTTGTTGAGTGTAGCATCAAATCTGTCTTTCTGGAACTCTGCAGCATTCTCTCCAGTTCCTGTCCAACGCATCAGCATGTACTTTGGGTAGCCATTGACTTCTTGTTTGTACCAGAACAAATATACATTCGAGGCAACACTGATCTGAAATGTGCAGCCAAGTGTAACTGTGTCTCCTTCAGTAGCGCTGACTTCTCCTGTTGTCTGGGTCACTGTGTCTTGTCCTTTACACTCTGGGGAAGAAGAGACCATGCAGAGGAAGAGATGAATCAATACAGATGATGGATTAAAGGAGAACAATCAGTAGCTTTAAACAGTTACATAGAAACATGTTGTAGTTTCTATCTTACCAAAGGAGAGAGCAGCAAGAATAATCCACAGCCAATGTTCCATCTCTACAACAAGGTTTAAATCAGCAGCAGGAAGTAGCTGATGTTCAGCATTCAGTGTGAGGATGGTTCTCTTCACAGCAGCACTTATTATTGACTGGATGGTTGAACACAGTGCAGAAGACGTGCACCGCCTACTTGATAATGTGGCCCTCTAGTGGAGGTGAACAGCTCAGTACAACAGTGTGGAGAAAAGGCTTCCAGCAGCTTGTCAGTGTGTCAGCTGGTGCTTTTGTACAGAGGGTTGGTGTTTCCTGTCACTGTGGGCCTCACAGCACAGTAGAATACAGCAGAGTCTGTCACTGCAGCAGAGGAGATGCTCAGATTGATTTGGTTTGACTCCACTTTAATATTCAGTCCAGGGATCAGATTATTCATAATGTTTCCAGTTCCTAAATGAGAGATGATGAACTCTGGTGGTTCTCCTGGATATTGTCGATACCAGTAAAACTGATCACCACCAGCTGCTTGTTTGGAGTATCTGTAGGACAGAGTAACAGTGCTCTCTTCTGGACTGAACTCTTCTCTCTGTAATGCAGTGAGATCTTCACAGCTGACCCCTGAAGAGAGGAGTAATTCAAAATACTCAGTTAATAGATCACATTTGATCAACATTAGAAGTTTTCGTCTTCATGCAGAATGTTACATACCTCTTAGAATGGAAACTAACAGTAGGGAATGTAAATAATAGTGTAATTACAGCATGTTGAATGAAGGTGATGATGATGGTCTGTGTTGAACTCTGGTGAATATGGAAGTTCCTCTCTCTTCTATAGTTCAGGAACATCTTAGCTCCTCCCTGAATCTCTCGGTCTCCTCTTAGATCTGTATTTCACTTATCTCAGTTACACTTCCTCCTGGGTAACAGATCCAAAGGCAGTCTGTAAATTAAAAGTCAGAGGACCTAGGATTGAACCCTGTGGTACACCACAATAAATCACAGACCAACAGAAAAATGTAATTTACAAAGATAAGAAAAAAAGCAGTCAAAACTTAAGTGTGTGATGTGTACCAGTTTATTGAGAGAGGTGATTTAAAGTGTTTGATCAGTCAGTAAATAAAAACGTAATAATAACAATGATGGGCGTTAACCGGAAGTCAGATTAGTGAGAGGTGTTTCAACGAGAGAGAAATCTTTTTTAAATGAACTTAATCTATTACAAATATTTCTTCAGATCCGACATTTAAAAGGTCTTGAACACCACAACACAAGCTGCTGTTCCAATAGAACCTATCATCACATTGTGCTTGGAGATAAACTGAATCAAATGACAAAGTTAGAGGCTCTAGGATTGAACCCTGTGGTACACCACGTGAAATCACAGACTCACAGAAAATTAGAGACACTTATTTTAAATTCATGGAGACTACATGTTATGTTTAATCTGTGATAACAGGCCAGATTAACTGATTGAGTTAAACATTTGAAAATGTTGATGTGAATCAAAGGTAGTCCATGTGTTTGTATGGTAGGGAACAATTGTTCATACATTTCACATCATCAAGCAGGTAAACTACATTACTGTATCATCAAAAACTATTGATGTTTGTCAGAGAGAGGCTCCCCCTGGTGGATGTCGGGCAGTATTGTGTTGTCTTTGCTCCAGAGGTTTGTGTACAGAGTGTTGGTGTTTCCTGTCACTGTGGGCTGCACAGCACAGTAGAACACAGCAGAGTCTGTCACTGCAGCAGAGGAGATGCTCAGATAGATCTGGGTTTTATCCTCATCTGATTTAACGGACAGTCGAGAGTTTGATGCAGGTTTTGTTCCCCAGTGAAGGATGAGGAACTCTGGTGGTTTTCCAGGATATTGTCGATACCAGTAGAAATAATCATTAGCTGCTATAGTTTTGGAGTATCTGTAGGACAGAGTAACAGTGCTGCCTTCTGGACTGAACTCTTCTGTTTTGACTGGAGTCAGATCGTCACAGCTGACTGGAGAGAGGATTAATTCAAAGTAATCATTTAATAAATCGCGTTAAATTAATCTGTAATTAAACGTTTTCGCTCAGAATGTTACATACCTCTTAGAACGGACACTAAACATAACAAAATTAAACAATGATGTAATGACAGCATGTTGAATGAAGGTGATGATGATGGTCTGTGTTGAACTCTGGTGAATATGGAAGTTCCTCTCTCTTCTATAGTTCAGGAACATCTTAGCTCCTCCCTGAATCTCTCTGTCTCCTCTTAGATCTGTATTTCACTTCTCAGTTACACTTCCTCCTGGGTGACAGATCCAAAGGCACTCTGTAAATTAAAAAAAAGTCAGAGGACCTAGGATTGAACCCTGTGGTACACCACGATTAATCACAGACCAACAGAGAAATGTATTTTATAAAGATAAGAAAAAAAGTAATCAAAACTGAAGTCCTTGATGTGTACCAGTTTATTGAGAGAGGTGATTTAAAGTGTTTGATCAGTTAGTAAATAAAAACGTAGCAATAACAATGACTTGCGTTAATGTGAAGTCAGATTAGTGAGAGGCGTTTCATCGAGAGAGAAATCTGTTTAAAATGATCTTAATCTAATAAGAATGTTGCTTCATCACTTAATATTTAAAAGGTCTTGAACACCACAAAACAAGCTGCTGTTCCAATAGAACCTATGATCACATTGTGCTCAGAGATTAACTGAAACCAATGAGAAAGTGAGAGGACCTAGGATTGAACCCTGTGGTACACCACATCAAATCACAGACTCACAGAAATTATATATTATTTTAAGTTCATGGAGACTACTTACTTTTATTTCAACGTGTGATAAAAGGACATATTCAATGGTTGAGTTAAACATTTGAACCTGTGGATGTGACTCAAAGGCAGTACATGTTTGCATAATAGTGAAATGTACATACAGTATCATTCAAAGGATCGAGCAGGTAAATGACATTACTGTATTATCACTAACTATTGATGTTTAACAGAGAGAGGCTCCCTCTGGTGGATGTTGGGCAGTATTGTGTTGTCTTTGCTCCAGAGGTTTGTGTACAGAGTGTTGGTGTTTCCTGTCACTGTGGGCCTCAGAGCACAGTAGTACACAGCAGAGTCTGTCTCTTTAGCTGAGATGATCTCCAGATCAACTCGTTTCTCTGTTTTGTCAATGTGAGCAGAGAAATCAGATTCAGTGGGATGGATCCCTCCTGCCTCTGTGATGTAGAGCAGGAACTCTGGTCTGGATCTCTGGTATTGTCGGTACCACTGGATATTGTAGATAGTCCCCTCATATTTACATGTCAGGCTGATGTTTCTGCCCTCTGCAACATGTTCTTCACTTCTTTCTGGCTGTATGCTGTTCATGGAGCCCAGGGCTGCAAAATGAGAATTATTCATGTCAGTTAGTCTGCAGGAGATTTTAACATTAAGAGACTGAACGGAGGGTCTTCAATTTCCTGTCACCTTTGATCAGTTTGAGATAAAACATGACCGAATGTCTTCATAGATCACAACGGTTGCTGCCTTACACAATCAAACCTCCAGGTATGAAATCTCTGGCTAATACAGCGGGTTAAATGAGACTTGATCTCTGTTCCAACACTCACCTATGAAGAGAGAGAAGAGTAAACAGAGGTAAAGCAACATGTCTTTGGAGATGTTGAAGTCAAACAGTCAGCAGATGAGTTCTCCTCCTGCAGAAGTGAAGCAGGAAACAGCCTCTCTGCTGCTCAGCCCTTCTCCTCAACATCAGATGATTGTGCTTTTAGTTCCTCAAACATCTCACAGATCATCTCATTGGTTGATATAAATGTCAGTGGGCGTGGCCAGAGAATCATGTTTTACTCATTTTAAACCATCAAAGTAATTTTCTCATGTTTAAAACATGTAGTTCTCTTTGTGTTTCTCACTGACAAAAACATAGCAATAACAATGACAGGCGTTAAGGTGAAGTCAGATTAGTGAGAGGCTTTTAATTTCATCTAGAGAGAAATGTGTTTTAAAATGAATTTAATCTAATAAGAATATTGATTCACACTTGTCATTTGAAAGGTCTTGAACACCACAACACAAGCTGCTGTTCCAATATAACCTATGATCACACTTAGCTCTGATTGGTCAGCAGGCGGTGCTTTCACTAAGTTGATCTCTTAACCTGCAACCTAAACTGCTCCGGAGCAGGTTAGCCGCTAAGCATAAGTTACCATGGAGATCTAGCCTGCTAAAAAGAGAACCAGCGACGTAGGACCGGAAACCCCGAGTTTTGCCTGAAGTTAGCCGACTAAGCGAAAGTCCTGCTTTGTAGGACAGGTCTCTGGTGTACGATTCAAGTGATTCTGCTTTTTTTGTGAAATTAACCCATGAGATAGACAGGAGGAACTCTGGTTGTTTTCCTGGATATTGTCGATACCAGTATCAATCATCAATCAATCAATGTTTATTTTTATAGCCCAATATCACAAATGTTACATTTGTCTCAGTGGACTTCACAGTTTGTACAGATTATCAGTATGACAATACGACACCCTCTGTCCTTAGACCCTCTGTCCTTAGACCCTCACATCGTACAAGGAAAAACTTCCGGAGAAAACCCACAGTTTAAAGGGAACATGGGAGAAACCTAAGGGAGAGCATCAGAGGAGGGATCCCTCTCCCAGGATGGACAGACGTGCGATAGATGCCGTGTGTAAATTGAAAAGATAATACATTTGCAACATAGGTAGTCCAGATGTTTGGAAATGCATGTGTGTATAATAGGAAGATGGATCCATGAGGATATCCATCCAGGACCTATGATCCAGGACCACAGCCACGACTCAAGATCCAGGACCTATGATCCAGGACCACAGCCACGACTCAAGATCCAGGGCTAGCGATGCAGGACACAGGACCGCAGGATCATCCATGACTCCGGATCCCAGCGTATATAGACACCAAAAAGAAAGACATTTGGGGAAGCTGGGTTAATCGGAACATGGGAGTACACAGGTATAGACAGAGAGAAGGAAGAAGTAAGATGTCCCCCGACAAACTAAGCCTATATCAGCAAAACTAGGGGCTGAATCTAATCAGCCCTAACTATAAGCTTTATCAAAAAGGAAGGTCTTAAGCGCACTCTTAGAAACGGATAGGGTGTCTGCCGCCCGAACACAAACTGGAAGCTGATTCCACAAATGTGGAGCTTGATAAGAAAAGGCTCTGGCTCCCATTGTACTTTTAGAGACTCTAGGAACAACCAACAATCCTGCATTCTTGGAACGCAATGCCCTAGTAGGACAGTAGGGTATAATGAGTTCTTTAAGGTAAGATGGCGCCTGCTCATTAAGGGCTTTGTAGGCGAGAAGAAGAATTTTAAATTCTATCCTGTGTTCTATAGGGAGCCAGTGTAAGGCAGCCAGAACAGGAGTAATGTGGTCCCTTTTCCTAACTCTGGTTAGGACACGAGCTGCAGCATTTTGAATCAGCTGAAGCCACTTGACTGACTTCTTGGTACACCCTGATAATAAAGAGTTACAATAATCCAGCCTTGAAGTAACAAATGCATGGACTAGTTTCTCTGCATCGTTTTGAGGCAAGATATGCCTGATCTTTGCAATGTTACGTAGATGGAAGTAGGCGTCCATGAAATTGATTTTATGTGGGCGTTAAAGGATAAATCCTGATCAAATATAACACCAAGATTCCTTACAGTCTCACTGGAGGCCAAATTAATGCCATCCATAGTTAGTATATCTTTAGATCATTTGTTTCGTAGATTCTTCGGGCCAAGTACAATAACTTCAGTTTTGGTCGTGTTTAACATCAAAATGTTTAAGGTCATCCACGTTTTTAAGTCCTTGAGGCAGTCTTGAATTTTATTTAGATGATTAATTTCATCAGGCTTGATTGATAAATATAGTTGAGTATCATCCGCATAACAATGAAAGTTTACAGAATGATTCCTTATTGCCTAACGGAAGCATATATAATGTGAACAAAATAGGTCCGAGCACTGAACCCTGTGGCACTCCATGGCTAACTTTGGTTTGCGTGGAAGATTCATCGTTGACACGTACAAACTGAGAGCGTTCAGATAGATAGGACCTAAACCAGCCTAAAGCAGTTCCCTGTATGCCAACTAAGTGCTCTAGTCTTTGCAATAAGATATCATGATCGATAGAATCAAATGCAGCACTGAGATCGAGCAAAACAAGAATAGAGACACGTCCCTTGTCAGAGGCTATTAGAATGTCATTTGTGAGTTTAACCAGAGCTGTCTCTGTGCTATGATGTGTTCTAAAGCCAGACTGAACATCTTCAAATAAATCATTGTTTTTTAAGTAATCACACAGCTGTTTTGCGACTGCTTTCTCAAGAATCTTTGAGAGGAACAGAAGATTAGAAATAGGTCTATAGTTGGCTAAAACCTCTGGATCGAGGTTGTGCTTTTTAAGAAGTGGTTTTATCACTGCTACTTTGAATGATTGTGGAACATAGCCTGATAATAAAGACATTCATAATATTGAATAAAGAAGTGCTAATTAATGGAAAAAGTTGGTGGTGGTGGAACGTGGTGTGCTGGGGTGGAAACACAAACACTAGGGACACTGGCAGGCTGAACAAACTCGTGAGGAAGGCTAGCTCTGTAGTGGGAGTACAACTGGACAATCTGGAGGAGGTGGCAGAGGGGAGGACGAGGAGGAAGCTCGACAGCATCCTTGAGAAACCCTCCCACCCACTCCACGCAGAGCTAGTGAAGATGAGGAGTACGTTCAGCCACAGACTCATCCCTCCACAACAACACACCAAGCGCCTCGGGCAGTCCTTTGTGCCTGTAGGCATCAGGCTGCACAATAAGGGGTTGATGATGAAAAATAAATAAAATTAAATCACTGGACATAAATATACACTGTTTCCACAACCCATGTTAACATATTATTAGTAGTAGACCAAAAAGGTAGATAGATATGTCACTATGTGTACAGATGTCCATTTTCACTTTTCACTTGTCACTTTAACTTATTCCGTACTTTATAACTTAGATGACCAAATATGTACATATGCTGACAGTTATTTTACAGTTATTTTACTCTTATTTTTACTCATCTCCTATTTCATAGTCTTTTATTATTATTATCATTTTTATTTTTTTTATTTTTTTTATTGATTTTCTTGATTTTTGATTTTATGAATCTGTGTGAATCTTTGCTGTCATATTTGTTCATGCTTACCCTGTTGCTGCGTTGTACAACTTAATTTCCCCTCTGGGATTAATAAAGGTTCATCTTAACTTATCTTAACTTCCTTCAACAGCTTAGTTGGAATTGGGTCTAAGATTGATTGTTGATGGTTTAGAAGAGAGAATCATTGAAGTAGAAATTTAGTAAAACACATCACCACCAGTTGCTTGTTTGGAGTATCAGTAGGACAGAGTAACAGAGCTGCCTTCTGGACTGAACTCTTCTTTCTGTAATGCAGTAAGATCTTCACAGCTGACCCCTGAAGAGAGGAGTCATTCAAAAGACTCAGTTAAATTGTTAAGCCCGAGAGACCCCGGTTCCGGGGGCCTCCTGCAATATCTTGCAGGAAACAGTGTCTGAGGGCATGTTCATTTAATAAACTTTGAATGTTTTATATCCATGTAACGGAAAGAAACTCATCTAACTGATCATTTTCATTTTTTTTCTCCAAAAAAACCCCACAATGCTAACGCTGAGCCTCTGAATTAGCATCGAGCGAAAAATGCTAACTGATGACTGCACCAAAATTCACTCACAAAACCTTATTATTTATCTTTACTGCACATCTCAACCCATCGTTTCACATCGTGACGGGACACAGAATCGATGGGTGCCCTCATTATCACTCAATCATACGAACTCTCGGAGATAATAACAAGAACACACATCAAAACATATGGAGCTAGGTAGCCAAAAACGGCAAAATGGCTCACCCATAGGTTAATCCAATGTGTCTGTGTCCCTTTGAATGATTTATGATAATCCATGAGCAATAAATCTGCTTTTCGGTTTTGAGATGTCAGACCTAGAGACAGCTTCACTCTGGAGCAAAACTGTGTACACGAAGACGCCATCTTTATTTTTTAACATGAGTGTGTGCGGGACAATTTCCCTTCGATTCTATTGGCTCTAACGGTCAGGAAGAGATGTCACATGTCAAAATCGAAGAAGAGGGGCCAGAGACAAGGAAAATCCACCCAAATGGCCCAAGAAGAGGGTGTTTTTGCTAAATCCATCTAAAAAGGTCACATGTCACTTGTTTTGCATCAATCTTGATACAGGGTACTTATTATATGTTGTACTTTGGATTCCTAAAGCTTTTAGTCTACTAACCCATCATCCAAGGTTAGTTTTCACTATGAGTACAAAATATGTTTTGAACGGACACTATAATTTACAGTTTTTTACCATGTTCAATCTGAATTGTCTTTAAAATAAAAAACATCTATATTGATTCTGACTTTTCTCCATTCAACTCTCAGGTTCATCGTTACTTAGAAAAAAGATTATTAATTTAACCCTTTTAGAAGATATGGTCATTTGTTCTGGGAATGTCATTTTCGAGCCTGAGACCTGAAAAACAGGCTCAGGGCTTAACAGGTTAATGGATCACATTTGATCAACATTAGAAGTTAATGTCTTCATGCAGAATGTCACGTACCTCTTAGAATGGAAACTAACAGTAGGGAATGTAAATAATAGTCTAATGACAGCATGTTGAATGAAGGTGATGATGATGGTCTGTGTTGAACTCTGGTGAATATGGAAGTTCCTCTCTCTTCTATAGTTCAGGAACATCTTAGCTCCTCCCTGAATCTCTCTGTCTCATCTTAGATCTGTATTTCCCTTCTCTCAGTTACACTTCCTCCTGGGTTACAGATCCAAAGGGAATCTGTAAATTAAAGGATAGAGGACCTAGGATTGAACCCTGTGGTACACCACATGAAATCACGGACCAAAAGAGAATTGTATTTGATAAAGATAGAAAATGTCTGACAAATAATCTGAAAATAATTCACCGACAGAGATGATTGAGGAGAGTTGATATAACATTCAGTATTGTATGACGAGGTATTGTTAACAATAAAAGTAAAGTTTAACAACATGTCATTATCATCAGAGTACATGTCGTATGAAACAACACTTTCCCTTAGTATGTTTACCTCATGCACTTCTTTTTGTATCACCGTCACAAAGAGTCTACAGTGTTTTGTAATATACTGTTGGAGTTTTTCAGGGTGAGGCTTCCTCTGGTGGATGCTGTGCAGTACTGTGTTGTCTTTGCTCCAAAGGTTTTTGTACAGAGTGTTGGTGTTTCCTGTCACTGTGGGCCTCAGAGCACAGTAGAACACAGCCGAGTCTGTCACTGCAGCAGAGGAGATCTGCAGAGGAACTGATGTCTCGTTGATTGTAGCATCAAATCTGTCTTTCTTGAACTCTGCAGCATTAACCCCAGTTGCTGAGTAACGCATCAGCATGTACTTTGGGTTACCATTGACTTCTTGTTTGTACCAGAACAGATAGGGATATTTGTCAGTTGTCTGAAATGTGCAGCCAAGTGTAACTGTGTCTCCTTCAATAGCACTGACTTCTCCTGTTGTCTGGGTCACTGTGTCTTGTCCTTTACACTCTGGGGAAGAAGAGACCATGCAGAGGAAGAGATGAATCAATACAGATGATGGATTAAAGGAGAACAATCAGTAGCTTTAAACAGTTACCTAGAAACATGTTGTAGTTTCTATCTTACCAAAGCAGAGAGCAGCAAGAATAATCCACAGCCAATGTTCCATCTCTACAACAAGGTTTAAATCAGCAGCAGGAAGTAGCTGATGTTCAGCATTCAGTGTGAGGATGGTTCTCTTCACAGCAGCACTTATTATTGACTGGATGGTTGAACACAGTGCAGAAGACGTGCACCGCCTACTTGATAATGTGGCCCTCTAGTGGAGGTGAACAGCTCAGTACAACAGTGTGGAGAAAAGGCTTCCAGCAGCTTGTCAGTGTGTCAGCTGGTGTTTTTGTACAGAGTGTTGGTGTTTCCTGTCACTGTGGGCCTCACAGCACAGTAGAACACAGCAGAGTCTGTCACTGCAGCAGAGGAGATGCTCAGATCTATGTTCTTCTCTGTAGACAGTTTAGAAGAGAACTTTGTGTCTGATTTCAGAGACTCTGCTAGACTTGTAAAACTTGTTCCTGAGATGTAGAGAAGAAACTCTGGTGGTTTTCCTGGATATTGTCGATACCAGAAGAAATCTTCACTAGCCGTTATAGTTTTGGAGTATCTGTAGGACAGAGTAACAGAGCTGCCTTCTGGACTGAACTCTTCTCTCTGTAATGCAGTGAGATCTTCACAGCTGACCCCTGAAGAGAGGAGTAATTCAAAAGACTCAGTTAATAGATGACATTTTATCAACATTAAAAGTTAACATTTTCATGCAGAATATTACGTACCTCTTAGAATTAAAACTAACAGTAGGGAATGTAAATAATAGTGTAATGACAGCATGTTGAATGAAGGTGATGATGATGGTCTGTGTTGAACTCTGGTAAATATGGAAGTTCCTCTCTCTTCTATAGTTCAGGAACATCTTAGCTCCTCCCTGAATCTCTCTGTCTCCTCTGAGATCTGTATTTCACTTCTCTCAGTTTTCTTTTTCATGTCATCACTTGTGTGTCCTCTGCATAGCTTTGGTAACTTATTTCATTGTTATCCATTAACTAAGCTAGTGGAAGCATGTAGATGTTAAAGAGAAGAGGCTCCAGGATGGAGCCTTGAGGAACACCACAGGTCATATTTGTCCAGTCAGTTGTTTAGTTACCTATAGAAACAAAGTGTTTCCTGTCCTTTAAGTAGGATTCAGACCAATAAAAACAGTGCCCGAGTCCCATCCAGTTTTCCAGTCGGTCTAGCAATATGTTGTGGTCAACAGTTTCAAATGCAGCGCTGAGATCTAATAATACTGACAGTGAGATTCTGCCACTGTCTGTGTTTAAGTGGATGTCATTAAAACGTTAATCAGAGCAGTCTCAGTGCTGTGTGACTGGAACACATCAAAACAGTTATCAAGTGCCAAAACAGCTTTTGAATTGTTAAAAAACATTTTTCCAATTATTTGACCCGACCTATAAATGTTCATCAGTGAAGCGCCTAGGTTTGTCTTTCAGAGTGGTTTGATGACTGCAGATTTCAGGGCCTGCGGGAATAAATATGAAAAACAGGAAGTGTTGGTGAAGGTCCATCAGGAGTCTGGCACCTGGTGGAATGCTCTAATTGAACATTATTAGGATAAATGTGAGAGATAAGTTAAAGTAACGTGGTGTTGAAGCATCAAATAAAGGAGGCCTCTCTGCTGGGGGTTGAGTTGTTTGAACATTAGTTGTGTTGTTTCCCTAAAGTCTAACAGAGAGAGACTCCCTCTGGTGGATGTTGGGCAGTATTGTGTTGTCTTTGCTCCAAAGGTTTTTGTACAGAGTGTTGGTGTTTCCTGTCACTGTGGGCTCCACAGCACAGTAGAACACAGCAGAGTCTGTCACTGCAGCAGAGGAGATGCTCAGATAGATCTGGGTTTTATCCTCATCTGATTTAACGGACAGTCGAGAGTTTGATGCAGGTTTTGTTCCCCAGTGAAGGATGAGGAACTCTGGTGGTTTTCCAGGATATTGTCGATACCAGTAGAAATAATCATTAGCTGCTATAGTTTTGGAGTATCTGTAGGACAGAGTAACAGTGCTGCCTTCTGGACTGGACTCTTCTTGCTTTGACGGAGTGAGATCTTCACAGCTGACTGGAGAGAGGATTAATTCAAAGTAATCATTTAATAAATCGCATTAAATTAATCTGTAATTAAATTGTTTCGCTCAGAATGTTACATACCTCTTAGAACGGACACTAAACATAAAAAAATTAAACAATGATGTAATGACAGCATGTTGAATGTAGGTGATGATGATGGTCTGTGTTGAACTCTGGAGAATATGGAAGTTCCTCTCTCTTCTATAGTTCAGGAACATCTTAGCTCCTCCCTGAATCTCTCTGTCTCCTCTTAGATCTGTATTTCACTTCTCAGTTACACTTCCTCCTGGGTGACAGATCCAAAGGCAGTCTGTAAATTAAAAAAAACTGAGGACCTAGGATTGAACCCTGTTGTAAGGTTTCAGCGTTAAGAGTCTGTGAGCTTATTGTTTTTGTGTTTGTTATTGACTCTACTCTCTCTTTCCAGGTGTCTACACTTCATGTCGTTGTGTGTCACCTGCCAGCTTGTGTGTCTCGTGTGCTCATCATCACCAGCCCCGCCCCTGATTGTTTTCACCTGTGCTCCATTAACTGTTGTGTGTATTTATAGCCCTGCTCTCCTTTTGTCTATTGTCGGTTCGTCTTGTCTCCACGTCAAGCCATGTCTGTAAGCCTTGTAAACTGTTCAGCAAAACTAGTAGAACCTAGCGATCATTGTTTTTCACTCATCTTTTATTAATAAAAGATACTTTTTGAAGTCAACGGAATCGTGCATCTGAGTTCTTATGAGTCCCTCGTGTCAGAACGAACCGACCTAACAAGATGGACTCAGCGGATTCCACCGTGTTCAAGACGGCTTTGCAAGTGCAAGGAACACGCTTGCGTCAGCAGGAGGAGCAGCTGACAACAATGATACAGGGGGTTCAAGACGTAAATGCCCGTCAGCACAACTTCCAGGTAACAGTGACAACAGAAGTAAATCACCTGGCAGAAAAAATGCGGGACATACTTACGCACCTCGAGGGACGTCCTGCTAATCCTGCGGCAGAGTTTTCCGGTCCCGCAGAGGCCGGGTTTGCCCCTCCGTTGATCCCCGTGCAAGTATCCATGTCATCGTCTTCACTCCGCCTCGCTTCACCGGAGAAGTTCTCCGGGAATTCAGGAAACTGTCGTCCATTCCTGATTCAGTGCGACCTCCACTTCAAACATCAGCCCGCAGCATTTCCCACCGATCAAGCTAAGGTAGCTTTCATGATATCTCACTTGACGGGAAGAGCTGGAGCCTGGGCAACAGCGGAATGGGCCCGTGACTCGCCTGTTTGCCAGTCGGTAAAATGTTTTATGGACTCAATGAAGAACATTTTTGACCAGACAGCACCTGGGAGAGAGTCAGCGAGAGCCCTGGTAAACATCAGGCAACGGCAGAGGAGGGTGGCGGATTACGCGATCGAATTCCGGACCCTGGCAGCGGAGAGCGGATGGAACTCCGCGGCTCTTTTTGATGCGTTTCTGCATGGATTAGCAGATCCCATAAAGGATCAGTTAGCTCCGTTAGAGTTGCCTGTAGAGTTGGACTCACTCATTGCCATGGCTATCCGGGTTGACCAACGTCTAGCTGAGAGACGTCGGGAGAGGGAGGAGGAAGCAGCTTCCGCTACACTCTTCGGACGGGGATTACAGAGGGAGCACTACGGTTGGCGGAGAAATACCCGGACTTCGTCTCCAGAGCGACCATCGCCCCCTAGCGCCGCGGAGGAACCGATGCAGCTCGGAAGAGCCAAACTCACCCCGGAGGAGCGACAGCGCCGCCTACGGGAGCGGAGGTGTTTCTACTGCGGCCAGCAGGGTCATGTTCTGGCAGCCTGTCCAGCTAAAGGATCAGGCTCATCAGTGGGAAGGGGGACGCTGGTGAGCCGAATGACTTCTTTCGACCCTTCTTCGAGAAGACTGACTCAGGTACAAATAAAACTGAAGGATAAAACTGTAACTCAGGATGCATTAATTGACTCTGGGGCTGATGAGAGCTTGTTAGACTGGGAGCTGGCTAAAGAGTTGAACTTAAACATTGTCCTCTTAGATCAGCCATTAGAAGCTAGTGCGTTGGATGGCCGCCTTTTATGTACAGTTACTCATCGCACGGAACCCATAGAAATTGTCATAGACCAGGAGCACCGTGAACATATTAGCTTTCATTTATTTAACTCAGCTCAACAGCCTCTCATTTTGGGTTACCCTTGGCTTGTTAAACATAACCCTCACATGGACTGGTTTACAGGAAAGGTTAAGGGGTGGGGGAGTGAGTGCTCTCGTTCTTGTTTAGCCTCTCATACAGGTTCGAGTAGACCACACAGATCTGGGAGCTTTAAACAGGCGTCAGATAGGGACAGTGTCACGTCTGCTAAACCATCTGACTTTCCGGACTTATCCAAAGTGCCAGAGTGTTACCTGGACATTAAGGAGGTGTTTAACAAGACACGAGCTACTTCCTTGCCTCCCCATAGACCGTATGATTGCCCTATAGACCTTCTCTCGGGCTCTACTATCCCCAAAGGACGGTTGTATTCTCTTTCTGGTCCGGAAAGGAAGGCCATGGAAGAGTATATCGGATCATCACTAAAAGCTGGCTTGATTCGGCCATCATCATCCCCAGCAGCAGCAGGTTTCTTTTTTGTAGGGAAAAAGGACGGTTCATTAAGGCCCTGTATTGATTACAGTCCACTTAATCAGATCACAGTTAAGAACAGATATCCCCTTCCACTCATCTCTACGGCATTCGAACTGTTACAGGGAGCCAAGGTATTTACCAAGCTTGACCTAAGGAATGCATATCACCTTGTGCGCATCCGGGAGGGGGATGAGTGGAAAACAGGTTTCAATACACCTACGGGACATTATGAATATTTGGTGATGCCTTTTGGACTTTGTAATGCACCTGCTGTTTTCCAAGCCCTCATTAATGATGTGTTAAGAGATTTCCTGAATGTTTTCTGTTTTGTGTATCTCGATGATATTCTCATCTTTTCTCCAGATGAGAATACTCATGTTAACCATGTTCACCTTGTTCTTCAGAGACTCCTGGCTAACCATTTGTTTGTGAAAGCCGAAAAATGCGAGTTTCATGTGAACTCTGTGGCATTTTTGGGCTTTGTGATTTCCCCTAACAAGGTGGAAATGGACCCAGCTAAGGTCAGTGACGTGGAGAACTGGCCCACGCCAGACTCGAGAAAGAAAGTTCAGCAATTCTTGGGGTTTGCTAACTTTTACAGACGGTTCATACGCAATTTCAGTGCTATTGCCTCTCCTCTCCATGCCCTTACCTCTCCCCATGTTCAGTTTGTGTGGAATCCACAGGCAGAGAAATCTTTCCTGGAACTGAAGAGGAGGTTCACCACAGCTCCCATCCTGACTGTACCTGATCGCCACCGGCAGTTTGTGGTGGAAGTGGACGCCTCCAACGACGGCGTTGGAGCTATACTGTCCCAGAGGTCAGCAGGGGACAACAAGCTTCATCCGTGTGCGTACCTCTCCCGTAAGCTATCGTCTGCTGAGAGGAATTACGACGTGGGAAATCGGGAACTGTTGGCCGTGAAGATTGCTTTGGAGGAGTGGCGGCACTGGCTGGAGGGAGCGGAGCAGGATTTCCTGGTCTGGACGGATCATAAAAACCTGCAATATATCAGGAAGGTTAAGCGTCTGAACTCTAGGCAGGCCAGATGGTCATTGTTCTTTAATAGATTCAGGTTCACTCTGTCATATCGACCTGGTTCGCAGAATGGAAAGCCTGATGCCCTCTCCAGAATATATGATCCTGAGCCAGTCCCCAAGAGTCCAGATCCCATACTACGGCCAGACCGAGTGATAGGGAGTGTGACCTGGCCCATCGAAGCCAAGGTCAAACAGGCTAACGTTGGGAATCCTGTCCCAAGAGGGTGTCCTCAGAATCGCTTGTTTGTACCAGAGCAACTTCGAGGGCAAGTTGTTCATTGGGCCCATACGTCGGTACTGACCTGTCATCCTGGAAACAAAAGGACCCTTTTCATGGTGAGACACAGATTCTGGTGGCCGGGGATGTGGAAGGATGTTGCGGAATATGTAGCAGCGTGTCCTGTGTGCGCCAGGAACAAAACTTCTCGGCAAGCTGCGGCAGGTCTTCTCCAACCTCTGCCCATTCCCAACAGACCATGGTCTCACATCGCATTGGATTTCGTGACAGGATTACCAACATCGGCAGGTAATACCACCATACTCACTGTGGTTGATCGTTTTTCCAAAATGGCACACTTTGTCGCCTTGCCCAAGTTACCTAACGCCAAGGAAACAGCAGAGGCCATGTTGTCCCATGTGTTCAGGATCCATGGTTTTCCTAGTGATGTCGTTTCAGACCGAGGTCCACAGTTCGTGTCACGCTTTTGGAAGGAGTTTTGTCGCCTAATCCAAGCCACTGTTAGCCTGACCTCCGGATACCACCCACAGTCAAATGGACAAGCGGAGAGGATGAATCAGGATTTGGAGACCTGTTTGAGATGCCTAGCGTCCGAGAAACCCACCACCTGGAGTAAGAGTCTGATTTGGGTGGAGTATGCACACAACATCTTACCCACATCAGCCACTGGTATCTCCCCGTTTCAATGTGTCCATGGGTACCAACCTCCTTTGTTTCCGGAGCTCGAGAAGGAGGTCACGGTACCATCAGCCCATGCTCTGGTTCGACGCTGCCGTCGGGTCTGGGCGGGAGTTCGCCATATGCTGCAGAGGAGTGCCGTTCGCATGAAGGCATTGGCCGACCGGAAACGACGTCCAGCCCCCAAGTACCAGGCCGGACAACGAGTGTGGCTATCCACCAAGGATCTTCCTCTCCATGTCGCCTCCAGGAAGCTGGCTCCCCGGTTCGTTGGTCCTTTTCCCATAGCCAAAGTGATTAACCCTGTTGCTGTCCGTTTATGTCTTCCCAAATCCATCAAGGTCCACCCCACGTTCCATGTCAGCAAGCTAAAACCAGCCAAAGAAAGCAGACTGGTTCCTGCCTCCACGTCCCCTCCACCTCCCCGGGTTGTCGACGGGGGTCAAGTGTACACAGTGGACAAAATACTGTCGGAAAGGAAGAGGGGCAGAGGTAGACAATTCCTGGTCGACTGGGTGGGGTATGGATTAGAGGAGAGGTGTTGGATCCCAGGCAGCTTTATTTTGGACAAAACCCTTATATCGGATTTCGATAGAGGTCAGTCTCAGCTTTCAGGGACGTCTGGAGCCGTCCGTAAGAGGGGGGGGTACTGTAAGGTTTCAGCGTTAAGAGTCTGTGAGCTTATTGTTTTTGTGTTTGTTATTGACTCTACTCTCTCTTTCCAGGTGTCTACACTTCATGTCGTTGTGTGTCACCTGCCAGCTTGTGTGTCTCGTGTGCTCATCATCACCAGCCCCGCCCCTGATTGTTTTCACCTGTGCTCCATTAACTGTTGTGTGTATTTATAGCCCTGCTCTCCTTTTGTCTATTGTCGGTTCGTCTTGTCTCCACGTCAAGCCATGTCTGTAAGCCTTGTAAACTGTTCAGCAAAACTAGTAGAACCTAGCGATCATTGTTTTTCACTCATCTTTTATTAATAAAAGATACTTTTTGAAGTCAACGGAATCGTGCATCTGAGTTCTTATGAGTCCCTCGTGTCACCTGTGGTACACCACGATTAATCACAGACCAACAGAGAAATGTATTTTATAAAGATAAAAAAAAAAAAATCAAAACTGAAGTCCTTGATGTGTACCAGTTTATTGAGAGAGGTGATTTAAAGTGTTTGATCAGTTAGTAAATAAAAACGTAGCAATAACAATGACTTGCGTTAATGTAAAGTCAGATTAGTGAGAGGCGTTTCATCGAGAAAGAAATCTGTTTAAAATGATCTTAATCTAATAAGAATGTTGCTTTATCACTTAATATTTAAAAGGTCTTGAACACCACAAAACAAGCTGCTGTTCCAATAGAACCTATGATCACATTGTGCTCAGAGATTAACTGAAACCAATGAGAAAGTGAGAGGACCTAGGATTGAACCCTGTGGTACACCACATCAAATCACAGACTCACAGAAATTATATATTATTTTAAGTTCATGGAGACTACTTACTTTTATTTGACTCAAAGGCAGTACATGTTTGCATAATAGTGAAATGTACATACAGTATCATTCAAAGGATCGAGCAGGTAAATGATATTACTGTATGATCACTAACTATTGATGTTTAACAGAGAGAGGCTCCCTCTGGTGGATGTTGGGCAGTATTGTGTTGTCTTTGCTCCAGAGGTTTGTGTACAGAGTGTTGGTGTTTCCTGTCACTGTGGGCGTCAGAGCACAGTAGTACACAGCAGAGTCTGTCACTTTAGCTGAGATGATCTCCAGATCAACTCGTTTCTCTGTTTTGTCAATGTGAGCAGAGAAATCAGATTCAGTGGGATGGATCCCTCCTGCCTCTGTGATGTAGAGCAGGAACTCTGGTCTGGATCTCTGGTATTGTCGGTACCACTGGATATTGAAGATAGTCCCCTCATATTTACATGTCAGGCTGATGTTTCTGCCCTCTGCAACATGTTCTTCACTTCTTTCTGGCTTTATGCTGTTCATGGAGCCCAGGGCTGCAAAATGAGAATTACTCATGTCAGTTAGTCTGCAGGAGATTTTAACATTAAGAGACTCAACGGAGGGTCTTCAATTTCCTGTCACCTTTGATCAGTTTGAGATCAAACATGACCGAATGTCTTCATAGATCACAACGGTTGCTGCCTTACACAATCAAACCTCCAGGTATGAAATCTCTGGCTAAACAGTGGGTTAAATGAGACTTGATCTCTGTTCCAACACTCACCTATGAAGAGAGAGAAGAGTAAACAGAGGTAAAGCAACATGTCTTTGGAGATGTTGAAGTCAAACAGTCAGCAGATGAGTTCTCCTCCTGCAGAAGTGAAGCAGGAAACAGCCTCTCTGATGCTCAGCCCTTCTCCTCAATATCAAATGATTGTGCTTTTAGTTCCTCAAACATCTCACTGATCATCTCATTGGTTGATATAAACGTCAGTGGGCGTGGCCAGAGAATCATGTTTTACTAATTTTAAACCATCAAAGTACTTTTCTCATGTTTAAAACATTTAGTTCTCTTTGTGCTTCTCACTGACACATACATTGAAATGTACAAAAACTTAGCAATTATGACGGGGGTTAAGGTGAAGTCAGATTAGTGAAAGGCAGATTTATCGAGAGATAAATCTGCTTAAATCTTAATCTAATCAGAATATTGATTCACACTTGTCATTTAAAAGGTCTTGCACACCACAACACAAGCTGCTGTTCCAATATAACATATTATCTCATTGTGCTTAAAGATAAACTGAATCTAATGACAAAGTGAGAGGACCTAGGATTGAACCCTGTGGTACACCATGTGAAATCACAGACTCACAGAAAAACTGAAAAGAACGTATTTTAAATTCATGGAGACTACTTACTTTTATTTCAGCCTGTGATAAAAGGCCAGATTCACTGACTGAGTTAAACATTTGAACCTGTGGATGTGAATCAAAGACAGCACATGTGTGTGTATGGTACGGAGCAATTGTTCATAGATTTCAAACTGTCAAGCGGGTAAAGTACATTACTGTATCATCACAAATTGTTGATGTTTAACAGAGAGAGACTCCCTCAGGTGCATGTTCAGTCAGTCAATCAGAGACAGGCTCTGTATATATCTGAGACCTGTGATATATTGATGAAGAAGAGGATAATAGGGGACCTTTAAGATGGTGTCGGGCAGTTCCTCTGTGACGCTTGTTGATCCCCACAACTTAGTGTTCGATATTCTGCGTCTGGACTGCGGTATTTGCATCAATTAAATTGTATCGATGATTAACCTTGAAATAAGGGGCGACAGATAACCCACAAGTACTTATCTTTCTTTACATCGTGTCCTTTCTGCCAGGCCATGACAACATGCACTGTAGGAGCCATGATCAATATTGATTGGTTGGCTTGGGTCACATGGGTATGGGTGGCACTCATTATAATCCTGTTCACCTGTGTGAGGTGTGGGTGTGTGGAAGAGAGGGTGACACAGGGCCGTTGTATTTTTTTTGTTGACCGCAAGATTACAATTGCTTGGATTATAACAATGTATATGTCCGATCACCGAGTTTTTTCATGAAACTACCATACCACGAAACAGAGCTTCAGATGTCAGCGAGTACTTTTTTAGCGTGTCATACAACAACAAACAGGCCCGTCCTCAGCCTCTCAGCGACTTAGTTTGTTTCCTGCTGTCGCTACATGCACCTATAGAAGACACTACAGGAAAGGGAACACCACAGAGAGAGGAACAAGGACTCTTTAAGACTTGATGGACATGGTCACCTTTTCAGGTCTTAACAAACTCTACACTGAACCAGAAGATGTGAACTCTATAAATGACTCAGTGTTACGTGGTGCCAGCAGGCGGGCTGTTGTTTGTTGTGTCTTCCTGCTATTTTCTCTTTTCCCCTGTGTTTCCCTGCAGGTAATCAGCAGCTGATCAGAACCTGCCTGAGCACCTCAGACTGGCGGCTGATTGGATCCCCTCACCCTCAGCTGGCCTATCAGCAGCCAGAGACAGTCATTAAAGGAGGAGCTCCAGGAAGCCTTCTCTCTCTCAGACCTGCTGCTGACTCCAGAGCCTCGGTGTGATCTTTGATGGATTATTGTTAAATGTGTGTGTGGTGGAGGATTTGGGATACCCTCTACATCTTTTCAGATGCATACATTATCAGGGGAAAAGACAAAGTTCCAACATTTTCTGAAAAAGTCAGAATTCTCAGAAAAAGTTTGAATTTGTTTTCCCCCCAAATGTTACAATATTGAGAGTTTCTGAACATTTCTGATTTCTGCTATTTTCTGAAAAATATCAAAATCTTTAGTCTGAATTATGAGAATTTCAGGAAAAAGTCAGGATTTTGAAATTATTGGATTGAGATTTTAAGAATAAACTCAAAAATGTTAGTCTTTTTCAGATTTTTTCAGAAATCTTTGATTTTTTCAGAAACTCAAAATGTTGCTATTCCCCGTAAAGTCAAAAGTTGAGATATTCAGGGGAAAAATCACAATATCGGGGTTTCTTTGGAGAAAAAAATCTGATTTAGAAAAAGTAAACATTTTCAGATATTCATGAAAAATGTCAGAATTTGTAGATGTTCATACTGCCTGTGCTGCAGCACCTCTTTTCACCCTCTGTCTGAAACCAGAGCCCAGTCTGCTCTGATTGGTTAGCTCCATAGAGATGTTGATAGGGGAATAAACAAAGAGTCTAATGGAGGCCTTTCAGGCCAAACTAAAGCTCCTGATCAGATATAACAGGAACTACAAAGCTGGTTATCAGCTGACTCTTTGAAACCATGATTTCCTCCTCAGGCTTTCGAGCCCACATGAAATCGGGCATCTGTTGTATCATTTGACTCATGAACAGCATGAAGGGAGTACTATTGGAATACATGTGATGATGTGGTGAGGTGTTTGGATTTGTCAGGTTGCTCTATCCTTTCACAATACTCCATTGATTTTTCAGAAACAAAACAAATACTTTACGTAAAAAGTAAAAGTATGCGTTATGCAAAGTGGCCATTTTAAGCACCAGGTCTTTTCGGTTGTTAAAATGATTGATGGGGTAAAGGTGGGGTTTATTTGAATGACTTCATAGAGTACTGGGTGGCTTCATCTATAATATAATGTGTGTCGATTTATATTGTGTATTAATATCCTAAATCTGCTATGTCAGTCAATCTGTAAAATACATGTAGTGAAGTAAAAAGTACAACACTTGCCTACACAATGTAATGAAGTCAAAGTATACATTTGTAAAAAAGTACAATTACCTCAATGTTTTACTTCCGTACAGTATGAGTAAATGTACTTAGTTACATTACACCACTGCAACAATCTAACGCTAGTTCTTCTCCATGAACTGTTCCACCTCACACTGCAGTGAATCATATGTTAGTCAGGACCAGTTTAACCAGTTCATCCACATTCAGGAGCCGGTGGACGCACAGGCCGGACCGACTGCTCTTCATCTTTGGAGTCTCCCTCAGAGGTTGGATGTGTGTCACTTTGAGAGGAGGAGTTGTACTGTTCGAGGTGTCCACCTGATGGCGATGTTGTTCAGAAAAAGGCGGGATCTGAAGTGTGTGAATGTTCAGGGAGAAGCTGCAGAGGTTTTTGTACAGCGTGATGGTGTTTCCTGTCACAGTGGGCCTCACAGCACAGTAGTACACAGCAGAGTCTGTCACTGCAGCAGAGGAGATGTTCAGATGTATGTTCTTTCCTGCAGACAGTATAGAAGAGAACGTTGTGTCTGATTTCAGAGACTCTGTTTGTCTTGTCAAAATTATTCCCAAAATGTAAAGAAGAAACTCTGGTTGTTTTCCTGGATATTGTCGATACCAGTAGAAATAATAACTAGCTTTTATATTTTTGGAGTATGTGTAGGACAGAGTAACAGAGCTGCCTTCTGGACTGAACTCTTCTTGCTCTGATGGAGTGAGATCTTCCCAGCTGACCCCTGAAGAGAGGAGTAATTCAAAAGACTCAGTTAATAGATCACATTTCAAAGCAATTAAAATAAATCTCATTAAATTAATCTGTAATTCAACTTTTTCACACATAATGTTAAATACCTCTTATGACTGAAACTAAAAAGAAAAAAATGACACAATGATGTAATGACAGCATGTTGAATGAAGGTGATGATGATGGTCTGTGTTGAACTCTGGAGAATATGGAAGTTCCTCTCTCTTCTATAGTTCAGGAACATCTTAGCTCCTCCCTGAATCTCTCTGTCTCCTCTTAGATCTGTATTTCACTTCTCAGTTACACTTCCTCCTGGTTTTCATGTTATCACGTGTGTGTCGTCTGCATAGCTATGGTAACTTATTTCATTGTTATCCATTAACTAAGCTACTGGAAGCATGTAGATGTTAAAGAGAAGAGGCTCCAGGATGGAGCCTTGAGGAACCCCACAGGTCATATTCGTCAACTCAGATGTTCAGTTACCTACAGTATAGATACAAAGTTTTGCCTGCCTGTTAAAAACAGTACCCGAGACCCACCCAGTGTTCCAGTCGGTCTAGTAATATGTGGTGGTCCACAGTTTTAAATGCAGCGCTGAGATCTAATAATACTGACGGTGAGATTCTGCCACTGTCTGTGTTTAAGTGGATGTCATTAAAACGTTAATTAGAGCAGTCCTATAAATGTTCATCAGTGAAGCGCCTAGGTTTGTCTTTCAGAGTGGTTTGATGACTGCAGATTTCAGGGCCTGTGGGAATAAATATGAAAAACAGGAAGTGTTGGTGAAGGTCCATCAGGAGTCTGGCACCTGCTTGAATGCTCTAATTGAACATTATTAGGATAAATGTGAGAGATAAGTTAAAGTAACGTGGTGTTGAAGCATCAAATAAAGGAGGCCTCTCTGCTGGGGGTTGAATTGTTTGAACATTAGTTGTGTTGTTTCCCTAAAGTCTAACAGAGAGAGACTCCCTCTGGTGGATGTTGGGCAGTACTGTGTTGTCTTTGCTCCAGAGGTTTGTGGACAGAGTGTTGGTGTTTCCTGTCACTGTGGGCTGCAGAGCACAGTAGTACACAGCAGAGTCTGTCACTGCAGCAGAGGAGATCTGCAGATCCACTTGTTTTTTCTCCTGGTTCAGTGTGGCTTTCAGTCGAGGGATTGGAGGTTTTGCTTCCACCACGTAAGGCTGTTTTGTGTCAGTGATCAGGAGGAGGAACTGAGGAGCTGATCCAGGATCCTGTCTGTACCACTGGAGATTATCAGCTTTAACTGAATATGTACAGGACAGAGTAACACTACGGCCATCTGAGGAACACACTTCAGCACTGCTGGCAGTAATAGCATCTTCCAAGCTGTTACCTAGAGAGGAAAACATCATGCTATCATTACAGCTCCAAAGTCACAGACCCATCAATTCCTTAATGAAAAAACATCTTTGCTGTAAAGCGTTAATCCAAAATCCAAACTGGATGTGTAATGCTTTGAAAAGGTCTTCATATTGCCCCTTCTCCTGTCAGAAACATACGTACCTATAAGAGCTGAACAGAGCAGAATTGCAGCCAGTTTCTCCATGTTCACAGAGGGGAAAGCTGTGGTTGTTCAGTATGGAAACGTTAAGTGTGTTGTGTTTGGTCTGATGTTCACAGCTGGAATCAGAGAGGTGTCAGTCATGAAGCTCTGCAGTCAGCAGGAGGAGACTCGGATGTCCAATGAGTTTCTGGAGCTCTTCATCACAGCTGTGAGTCTTAGAGAATCTAATCTCGACTGTATCATCACATCCTGCTGAAGGTGAACACAGAGAGGCTCCCTCTGGTGGATGCTGATCAGTACTGTGTTGTCTTTGCTCCAGAGGTTTGTGTACAGAGTGTTGGTGTTTCCTGTCACTGTGGGCTGCAGAGCACAGTAGTACACAGCAGAGTCAGACAGCTGAAGCTTCTGGATCTTCAGAGGAACAGATCTTAAGCTTGAATCCAGTGTGGATGAGAATTTGTCCTCGTCCACTGTTGTCCCTGTGCCGATCTTAAAGCGGCTCAGGATGAATGTGAGGCTGTGATCTCCGTGCTGTTTGTACCAGAAGAGATAGTCATTTGATGAAGAGGTGTTATAGTGACAGCCAAGTGTTACTGCCTCTCCTTTAGTAGCAGTCTTTTCTGCTTCAGGTTGCAGCACGTTGTCTCTTTGGGCTCTGCATTCTGTAAAACAGCAACAAACAGTATCAGGGACTTGTTAGAGAATCATCTCAACGTTGGACTGATGTCAAAGAGTTCATACCAAGACTCATAGCAGCCAGCAACACTGAGATAACCAGATGCATCATATCTGCAGGTTGAGAAACTCTGAGCTACAGCGAGTATAAAGAGGACTGATAAACTCTGCTGAAGTGTGACAGAGAGAGAGGCTCCCTCTGGTGGATGTTGATCAGTATTGTGTTGTCTTTGCTCCAGAGGTTTGTGTACAGAGTGTTGGTGTTTCCTGTCACTGTGGGCTGCAGAGCACAGTAGAACACAGCAGAGTCTGTCACTGCAGCAGAGGAGATGATCAAATTGATTCGGTTTGACTTCACTGTAATATTCAGTCCAGGGATTGGGTTAGTTCCTACAGTGCCTGAAGCAGAGTGTGAGATGAGGAACTCTGGTGGTTCTCCAGGATATTGTCGATACCAGAAGTAATACAAAACATTAGATCCAGCTTTATAGGACAGAGTAACAGAGCTGCCTTCTGAACTGAACTCTTCTGTTTTGACTGGAGTCAGATCTTCACAGCTGACGCCTGAGGGAAAGATTAACTCTGTTATTTCATGTTATAAAAGTCATTTTAGCAAAACCACACTCAGAAAGCAATGACACTGATGTTTTATCCAGAGTGTAACTAACCGGATAAGATTGCAAACAACATCAGAGAAAATGCAGAGTTCTGCAGGGACAGCATGTTGAATGAAGGTGATGATGATGGTCTGTGTTGAACTCTGGTGAATATGGAAGTTCCTCTCTCTTCTATAGTTCAGGAACATCTTAGATCCTCCCTGAATCTCTCTGTCTCATCTTAGATCTGTATTTCACTTCTCAGTTACACTTCCTCCTGGGTGACAGATCCAAAGGCAGTCTGTAAATAAAAAGTCAGAGGACCTAGGATAGAACCCTGTGGTACGCACTCGCTAACATGGGACAACTTGGCAGAGAGCAGCACTCTCTGGAGGATGTGTTTGAGTTTGTGCTGAGTACATGGTGGAAGTTCTTCCTCCGGTTACAGATAGACTGAATATGTGAATGACACTGGTACCCTGAACTCAGGGTTCCAGTTATGTGGGAGCCAATGGAAGCTGATCTCATAAGGAGGGTCTGAGCTCCTATGAAAGCAGGGAAGTCATAAAACTGTGGGGGTCCCTAATACATAACCAACAACCATTATTTTACTCACAAATAATGCATTTTTCAATGTAATGAGCTTTATTTACATTAACGAGGTAAATAGGCTAAAAGAAAAACAAATATCACCCGTTATTAACGTTATTACCCGGCTGTTATTGATATATTTATCTCCGCCACTAAAGTTAGTTTTAAAGACCCCCATAAAGCTCAGATTATAACTCGACCCCTGCCTAAAGTCCTTCAGTTCTTCCCACAACACTCAGGGAGCACGATCGTAAATCTTCTGCAAGTCCACAACACATTGAGATGCAGTCAGATAAATGTGATTTATTTAAAAAGAATACCTATCTTTTAATATTGAAAGAGAGTCAGACCAACATATACATATGTATTGCAGAGATAGAGAATGAACCAGCAGTGAAGAGAAAGGAAGCCTCTGCTGGGGGCTGAGTTGTTTGAACGTTAGTTGTCTTATCTCTTAAAGTCTGTCAGAGAGAGGCTCCCTCTGGTGGATGTTGTGCAATATTGTGTTGTCTTTGCTCCAGAGGTTTGTGTACAGAGTGTTGGTGTTTCCTGTCACTGTGGGCTCCACAGCACAGTAGAACACAGCAGAGTCTGTCACTGCAGCAGAGGAGATGCTCAGATTGATTCGGTTTGACTTCACTGTAATATTCAGTCCAGGGATTGGGTTAGTTCCTACAGCGCCTGAAGCAGAGTGTGAGATGAGGAACTCTGGTGGTTCTCCAGGATATTGTCGATACCAGAAGTAATAATTAGCATTAGATCCAGCTTTGTAGGACAGAGTAACAGTGCTGCCTTCTGAACTGAACACTTCTGTTTTGACTGGAGTCAGATCTTCACAGCTGACGCCTGAGGGAAAGATTTACTCTGTTATTTAATGTTATAAAATTCATTTGAGCAGAACCACACTCAGAAAGCAATGACACTGATGTTTTATCCAGAGTGTAACGAACCGGATAAGATTGCAAACAATATCAGAGAAAATGCAGAGTTCTGCAGGGACAGCATGTTGAATGAAGGTGATGATGGTCTGTGTTGAACTCTGGTGAATATGGAAGTTCCTCTCTCTTCTATAGTTCAGGAACATCTTAGCTCCTCCCTGAATCTCTCTGTCTCCTGTTAGATCTGTATTTCACTCATCTCAGTTTATTTTCTCCGTGTTATCACGTGTGTGTCGTCTGCATAGCTATGGTAACTTATTTCATTGTTATCCATTAACTAAGCTAGTGAAACATGTAGATGTAAAAGAGAAGAGTCCCCAGGGTGGAGCCTTGAGGAATCCCACAGGTCATATTTGTCCACTCAGTTGTTTATCAAATCAAGTTTTACTTATATAGCACATTTAAAAACAATTTTCGGTCGAGCCAAAGTGCTGTACATGTACTAAAGGCACACTAGAATAACATAAGAATTTATGACAGAAATATAATGACAAAACACATAGAAATGTCAGGTGACATGCTCAGCTCTGACTAGAAGGCCAGAGAGAAGAAGTGTGTCTTCAGTGAAGGTTTAAAACCCCCTAGGTTCTGGGCTGACCTCACATGTAGGGACAGACTGTTCCAGAGCCTCGGGCCAGCTGCTGCGAAGGCTCGGCCACCTCGAGTTTTGAGCCTGGTATTGGGCACTGTCAGCAGCAGCTGCTCATACATTTTAAAGCTCTGGCTGGGGTGTGGCGATGGAGGAGTTCGGCATAAACCGGAGCCAGCCCATTTCGTGCTTTGAAAACAGATAAAAGGAGTTTAAAATAAATTCGTAACCGAACACGCAGCTTTCTGGATTCTTAGATCTGTATTTTACTTCTCTCAGTTACACTTCCTCCTGGTTATCATGTTATCATGTGTGTGTCATCTGCATAGCTATGGTAACTTATTTCATTGTTATTCATTAACTAAGCTAGTGGAAGCATGTACATGTTAAAGAGAAGAGTCCCCATGATGGAGCCTTGAGGAACCCCACAGGTCATATTCGTCCAGTCAGTTGTTTAGTTACCTATAGAAACAAAGTGTTTCCTGTACTTTCAGTAGGATTCAGACCAATAAAAACAGTGCCCGAGTCCCATCCAGTTTTCCAGTCGGTCTAGTAATATGTTGTGGTCAACAGTTTCAAATGCAGCGCTGAGATCTAATAATACTGACAGTGAGATTCTGTCACTGTCTGTGTTTAAGTGGATGTCATTAAAACGTAAATTAGAGCAGTCTCAGTGCTGTGTGACTGGAACACATCAAAACAGGTATTTAGTTCCAATACAGTCTTTCAGTTGTTGAACTTTTTTATTATTTTACCCGGCCTATAAACTTTCATCAGTGAAGTGCCTAGGTTTTTCTTTAAGAGTGGTTTCATGACTGCAGGTTTCAGGGCCTGTGGGAATAAATATGAAAAACAGGAAGTGTTGGTGTGCAGGAGTCTAGCACCTGGTGGAATGCTCTAATTGAACATTATTAGGATAAATGTGAGAGATAAGTTAAAGTAACGTGGTGTTGAAGCATCAAATAAAGGAGGCCTCTCTGCTGGGGGTTGAGTTGTTTGAACATTAGTTGTGTTGTTTCCCTAAAGTCTGACAGAGAGAGACTCCCTCTGGTGGATGTTGATCAGTATTGTGTTGTCTTTGCTCCAGAGGTTTTTGTACAGAGTGTTGGTGTTTCCTGTCACTGTGGGCTGCAGAGCACAGTAGTACACAGCAGAGTCTGTCACTGCAACAGAGGAGATGATCAAATTGATTCGGTTTGACTTCACTGTAATATTCAGTCCAGGGATTGGGTTAGTTCCTACAGCGCCTGAAGCAGAGTGTGAGATGAGGAACTCTGGTGGTTCTCCAGGATATTGTCGATACCAGAAGTAATAATTAGTATTAGATCCAGCTTTGTAGGACAGAGTAACAGAGCTGCCTTCTGAACTGAACTCTTCTGTTTTGACTGGAGTCAAATCTTCACAGGTGACGCCTAAGGGAAAGATTAACTCTGTTATTTAATGTTATAAAAGTTATTTTAGCAAAACCACAGTCAGAAAGCAAGAGTGCAACAAACCTGAAAAGATTGCAAACAACATCAGTGAAAATGCAGAGTTCTGCAGGGACAGCATGTTGAATGAAGGTGATGATGATGGTCTGTGTTGAACTCTGGTGAATATGGAAGTTCCTCTCTCTTCTATAGTTCAGGAACATCTTAGCTCCTCCCTGAATCTCTCTGTCTCCTCTTAGATCCGTATTTCACTTCTCTCAGTGACACTTCCTACTGGCTGACCGATCCAAAGGCAGTCTGTAAATAGAACATGAGAGGACCTAGGTTTGAACCCTGTGGTACACCACGATTAATCACAGACCAACAGAGAAACTTGTTTTATAAAGATAAGAACAAAAGCAATCAAAACTTAAGTCCTTGATGTGTACCAGTTTATTAAGAGAGGTGATTTAAAGTGTTTAATCAGTCAATTAATAAAAACGTAATAATAACAATGATGGGCGTTAACGTGAAGTCAGATTAGTGAGAGGTGTTTCAACGAGAGAGAAATCTTTTTTAAATGATCTTAATATAATAAGAATTGTACTTCATACCCAACATTTAAAAAGGTATTGATCACCACAACACAAGCTTTTGTTCCAATAAAACCTACGATCACATTGTGCTCAGAGATAAACTGAAACCAATGAGAAAGTGAGAGGACCTAGGATTGAACCCTGTGGTACACACTCGCTAACATGGGACCACATGGCAGAGAGCAGCACTCTCTGGAGAATATTTTCACCGAGTACATGGTGGAGTACATGGTGGAAGTTCTTCCTCCGGTTACAGATAGACTGAATATGTGAATGACCCTGGTACCCTGAACTCAGGGTTGGAGTTATGTGGGAGCCAATAGGCGCATTCACACCGCAGTACTTTTCCCACAAAGGTTCATGCGAACTTAGTTCATGCAAACTCTTTAGTTCGCATGAACTAAGTACAGATCGCGTTCACACCGGAAAAAGTCTCTGGGGGTGGATTAGGCAAATGAAGCCGCTGACTTCACTTCTTCTTCTTCTGCTTTGGGTTTACTGGCAGGCTACAAACAACTTCACGGCGTATACTGCCGCCCACGGTCCCCGGCCGGAAGTCCCCGGAGTTGGGGAAGGCTTCAGTAGAAGCTGCTGGGACTCCCAGCAGCTTCTACTGAAGCCTTCTGAGTAAATCGCCAGAACGCCGACACCTCCTCATCTCCACCGCTCCCATGTTTTATTTTGTGTTGCCATAAGTTAGTCTCTCTGCGTTTCTGCGCTGGGCTAATGCTAATGCTAATAATGCTAATGCGAGGATAATAAAATGGCGGCTTCACAAAACTTTTTGGAAGTTTTACGGGGCGTGGTTTGCAATCCGCCCAGCCAATCAGAAATATAGCTCTTTTCTCACTAGAGAGCCGCTCGAAAGTCCCTGCTCTCTAGCAGGGACTTACGAGCGGCTCTTTTGTGAGAAAAGAGCTATATTTAGTACCGGCTCTTTTTGGTGTGAACGCGATAAAAGAGTTCACTGAACTAAGTTCGCATGAACCTTTGTGGGAAAAGTACCGCAGTGTGAATGCGCCTATTGGGAGCTGATCTCAGAAGGAGGGTCTGAGCTCCTATGAAAGCAGGGAAGTCATACAACTGTGGGGGTCGCTAATACATTACCAACAACCATTATTTTAATCACAAATAATGCATTTTTCAATGTAATGAGCTTTATTTACATTAACGAGGTAAATAGGTTAAAAGAAAAACAAATATCATGCGTTATTAACGTTATTACCCGACTGTTATTTATATATTTATCTCCGCCACTAAAGTTAGTTTTAAAGACTCCCATAAAGCTCAGATTATAACTCGACCCCTGCCTAAAGTCCTTCAGTACTTCCACACTCAGGGAGGACGGTCGTAAACCTTCTGCAAGTCCACAACACATTCAGATCCAGTCAGAAAAAATGTGATTTATTTTACAAGAATACCTATCTTTTAATATTGAAAGAGAGTCAGACCAACATATACATATGTATTGCAGAGATAGAGAATGAACCAGCAGTGAAGAGAAAGGAAGCCTCTGCTGGGGGCTGAGTTGTTTGAACGTTAGATGTCTTATCTGCTAAAATCTGAGAGAGAGAGGCTCCCTCTGGTGGATGTTGGGCAGTATTGTGTTGTCTTTGCTCCAGAGGTTTTTGTACAGAGTGTTGGTGTTTCCTGTCACTGTGGGCTGCAGAGCACAGTAGTACACAGCAGAGTCTGTCACTGCAGCAGAGGAGATCTGCAGAACAACTGATGTCTTGTTGATTGTAGCATCAAATTTGTCTTTCTGGAACTCTGCAGCATTAACTCCAGTTGTTGAGTAACGCATCAGCATGTACTTTGGGTAACCATTGACTTCTTGTTTGTACCAGAACAGATAGGCTGTCTGAGATGTCTTAAATGTGCAGCCAAGTGTAACTGTGTCTCCTTCAGTAGCGCTGACTTCTCTTGTTGTCTGGGTCACTGTGTCTTGTCCTTTACACTCTGGGGAAGAAGAGACCATGCAGAGGAAGAGATGAATCAATACAGATGATGGATTAAAGGAGAACAATCAGTAGCTTTAAACAGTTACCTAGAAACATGTTGTAGTTTCTATCTTACCAAAGGAGAGAGCAGCAAGAATAATCCACAGCCAATGTTCCATCTCTACAACAAGGTTTAAATCAGCAGCAGGAAGTTGCTGATGTTCAACATTCAGTGTGAGGATGGTTCTCTTCACAGCAGCACTTATTATTGACTGGATGGTTGAACACAGTGCAGAAGACGTGCACCGCCTACTTGATAATGTGGCCCTCTAGTGGAGGTGAACAGCTCAGTACAACAGTGTGGAGAAAAGGCTTCCAGCAGCTTGTCAGTGTGTCAGCTGGTGTTTTTGTACAGAGTGTTGGTGTTTCCTGTCACTGTGGGCCTCACAGCACAGTAGAACACAGCAGAGTCTGTCACTGCAGCAGAGGAGATGCTCAGATTGATTTGGTTTGACTCCACTGTAATCTTCAGTCCAGGGATCAGATTATTCATAATGTTTCCAGTTCCTAAATGATAGATGATGAACTCTGGTGGTTCTCCTGGATATTGTCGATACCAGTAAAACTCATCACCACCAGCTGCTTGTTTGGAGTATCTGTAGGACAGAGTAACAGAGCTGCCTTCTGGACTGAACTCTTCTCTCTGTAATGCAGTGAGATCTTCACAGCTGACCCCTGAAGAGAGGAGTCATTCAAAAGACTCAGTTAATAGATCACATTTGATCAACATTAGAAGTTAACGTTTTCATGCAGAATGTTACGTACCTCTTAGAATGGAAACTAACAGTAGGGAATGTAAATAATAGTGTAATGACAGCATGTTGAATGAAGGTGATGATGATGGTCTGTGTTGAACTCTGGTGAATATGGAAGTTCCTCTCTCTTCTATAGTTCAGGAACATCTTAGCTCCTCCCTGAATCTCTCTGTCTCCTCTTAGATCTGTATTTCACTTCTCAGATACGCTTCCTCCTGGGTGACAGATCCAAAGGCAGTCTGTAAATAAAAAGTCAGAGGACCTAGGATAGTACCCTGTGGTACACACTCGCTAACATGGGACCACATGGCAGAGAGGAGCACTCTCTGGAGGATGTGTTTGAGTTTTAGACGAGTACAGGGTGGAAGTTCTTCCTCCGGTTACAGATAGACTGAATATGTGAATGACACTGGTACCCTGAACTCAGGGTTCCAGTTATGTGGGAGCCAATGGGAGCTGATCTCATAAGGAGGGTCTGAGCTCCTATGAAAGCAGGGAAGTCATACAATTGTGAGTCATTGACGTGATTCAAGATGGCGCCTGTGTCGGCTCGCCGCTCGCTCAGCTGTCTACCTATAGCTATCCTGTTTTTGTTTTATGTTTGTCAGAATGTCTCTGCTCTGCTCGTCTATGATCGCCAAGCCCTCCTCCACCTCAGACCCTCACTGGAGTTGATACTGCTGCCCAAAACCACATCTGGCAACCAAAAATCGTCCCCCCCCCCCCTCTACTGTTGGACATACCTTTCTACCTGCGCAGGTTGCCCTCCATCCTGCCTCGCCGAAAGCGCTTCAGACGACGGGGAAAGCGTGGTGGTGCACTGGTCCACCTTAAGGCTTACCTGACGGCTTCTTCCGGGACCTATCCACGCCTCGGATGTCATGGCCCTCCCGCTGCACGTCATGTGAGGGATCGGTGGATTCGCCCCGTCTTTCCGGAGCTGCGGACTCTGCTCGACCCGCTGGCAGCTCCTCCTGCCCGACTGACTGCTCCTCCTGCCCGACTGGCAGCTACTCCTGCCCGCCTGACTGCTCCCGGCCCGCGCGGCGTTCAACACGGACATCTTCGACAGCTGAGACGAACTACACCGTCGGCAAGCCCGGAGCAAAAACTACGTCTGGCTTTGCTAAATGCTAGGTCGATAGCTAACAAAACGTTCCTGCTGAACGACTTCTTCACCTCCCGTGAACTGGATTTCATGTTCCTGACGGAGACCTGGGCACACGCTGGCGAGTACACATCATTCTTTGATCTTCTTCCTCCTGATTGTACATTCTTTAGCTCCCCCCGTGCCACCGGCCATGGCGGGGGCATAGCTTCGGTGTTTAGAGCTAGCCTCCAGTGCCGATTGCTACACCATGTCACTAGCTATGCTAGCTTTGAGTTGCAGCTCTTTGAACTGACCCCGGCCTCGCCTATACTCTGCGCAGTTGTGTATCGTCCGCCAAAGCGCAATAAGGATTTCATAAATGACTTTTCCGACTTTCTGTCCGGGATCATGGTGAATTATGATCGTGTTTTGATCTCCGGAGACTTCAATGTCCATGTGTGTTGTGAGTCCAGGCCTCTGGTTAGGGACTTTTTAAATCTCCTTGATTCTTTTGGTCTTGTTCAGTCCGTGGCTGGCCCAACACATGAAAAAGGACACACTTTGGACTTGGTATTGTCGTTTGGACTGTTTGTATCTGTGGATGAAATATGTGCAGCAACGCCTATCTCAGACCATTTTCCGGTTCTGTTTACAACCTCCATCCCTTCCACAGGAGTCGAGTCCCGTGCCCCTGCGCGTCGTCTGCGTTCGATTAACCCCTTGACTGCCTCACAGTTCTCTGATGTTTTTAATGCTTCTCCTATCTGTAAATTAGATGTGGACTGTGCTTTTAATGCTGATGAGCTTCTCTCTATGTTTGACTTGACATGCACACCAATACTGGATTCTGTTGCTCCTTTTACGCTTAGACGCAACAAAGTTCTATCAGAACCGTGGCTCAATGACTGTACTCGTGCTCTCAGACGCGCTTGCAGGCGTGCTGAGAGAAAGTGGAAAAAGGATAAACTCCATGTCTCCCTGGAAATCCTTCGTGCTTCCCTCTCTGACTACCAGACGGCAGTCAAAGCAGCCAAAACAGAGCACATTTCTCTGTTCATCTCTAAAAACAGCCACAAACCTCAGGTTCTTTTTAATGTCCTCAACTCCATCATTAATCCCCGTGATGTTTCTTCTGTTGTGCCATCGCCTGCTCTCTGCGATAAGTTTCTTAAATTTTTTATTGGAAAAATATCTGCTCTTAGGCTAGCTCACACTAGTGCTACCCCAGATCCTGCTCCCTCTCTGTGCCCTGCTGTCCTCGACCACTTTGAGCCTATTTCCCTCTCTTCTCTCTCGGACATAGTGGAGCACCTGCGGCCGACAAACTGCTCCTCTGACAGCATTCCCTCACGCCTTCTCAAAGAGGTTTTTCATTCAGTTGGAGCAAGTATTTTATTACTTTTAAACACTTCTCTTACCTCAGGATGTGTCCCAGCTGCCTTTAAACATGCCGTGGTTACGCCACTACTTAAAAAGAAAAGTCTCGACCCCTCCACTCTCGCAAATTTTAGGCCCATCTCCCAGCTACCGTTTTTATCAAAAGCCCTGGAGCGCGTAGTCTACGCCCAGCTGCAGTCTTTTTTAATCCTTCATGGCATCCATGAAAAGTTTCAGTCTGGCTTCAAACCCATGCACAGCACTGAAACAGCCCTTTTAAGAGTTTTTAACGATCTGCTCCTAGCCGCCGACTCAGGTAGCCCAGCTGTCTTGGTGCTGTTGGACCTGACAGCTGCCTTCGACACCGTGGACCATGGCATCCTGCTGTCACGGCTTGAACAGTCCGCTGGCATCACAGGCTCTGCCCTCGCATGGTTCAGGTCCTACCTTAAGGACCGTAGCTTCTCAGTGCAGCTAGGTGCCTTCTCCTCTGCCAAAGCCCCTCTTACCTGTGGGGTCCCCCAAGGCTCGATTCTGGGCCCCATCCTATTCCTACTGTACATACTGCCCCTAGGTTCTATTCTAACAAAACACAATATTCCCTTCCACTGCTACGCTGACGACGTCCAGATATATCTCCCGCTCAAAGCAAACATCAAACAGTCACTACAGCAGCTGATGGACTGCTTAACGGAGATCAAATCCTGGCTGAGCAACAAATTCCTGACTCTTAACGAGGGCAAGACGGAGGTCATCTTTTTTGGACCACAACCTCCAGCCTCTCAGGTTGATATTCTGGGCTCCCTCCAAAAAAACATCCTCCCCTCGGTCATGAACCTTGGCGTGACCTTGACGAACACTTTTAAATTCGATAAGCAGGTCAGCAGCGTAGTCAAATCCTGCTTTTTTAAAATAAGACTATTGGCCAAAACCAAGTCCTATTTATCTTTTAAAGACATGGAAAGGGTCATCAACGCCTTTGTTACCTCAAGGCTGGACTATTGCAACGCTCTGTATGTGGGTATGGACCACGCGTCAATTAAACGCCTGCAGCTGGTCCAAAATGCAGCTGCACGTTTGCTGACTGGCCACAAAAAGCGCGACCACATCACCCCAATTCTGGCCTCACTACACTGGCTTCCAGTTCGGTTCAGAATTGATTTTAAAATCCTTTTATTCGTTTTTAAAGCTCTAAATGGGCTGGCTCCTTCCTACATAACCGAACTCCTCCAGCGCTACACCCCAGCAAGAGTTTTAAGGTCTGCTGACCAGCTACTGCTGGTAGTGCCGAAGACCAGGCTCAAAACCCGAGGGCACCGAGCCTTCGCAGCAGCTGGCCCGAGGCTCTGGAACACTCTGCCCCTCCATGTGAGGTCGGCCCAGACCCTAGGGGTTTTTAAATCCTCTCTAAAAACACACTTCTTCTCTCAGGCTTTCTAGCTAGAGCGGAGCACGACTTCTGACATTTCCCTGTGTATTGTTTTTATATTTGCTGTTCCAAATGACTGTCTTTTGTTACTATTGCACTGCAGTAAAGTGTTTTTATTACATGTACAGCACTTTGGCTCGACCAAACATCGTTTTTAAATGTGCTCTATAAATAAAACTTGATTTGATTTGATTTGATTTGTGGGGGTCCCTAATACATTACCAACAACCATTATTTTAATCACAAATAATACATTTTTCAATGTAATGAGCTTTATTTACATTAACGAGGTAAATAGGCTAAAAGAAAAACAAATATCACCCGTTATTAACGTTATTACCCGGCTGTTATTGATATATTTATCTCCGCCACTAAAGTTAGTTTTAAAGACTCCCATAAAGCTCAGATTATAACTCGACCCCTGCCTAAAGTCCTTCAGTTCTTCCCACAACACTCAGGGAGCACGATCGTAAACCTTCTGCAAGTCCACAACACATTCAGATCCAGTCAGATAAATGTGATTTATTTAAAAAGAATACCTATCTTTTAATATAGAAAGAGAGTCAGACCAAGGCAAGGCAAGGCAAGTTTATTTATATAGCACCTTTCAACACAAGGCAATTCAAAGTGCTTTACAAAAAACGAAAGACATTTAGACCAGTGGTTCTCAACTGGTCGGGCCTCGGGACCCACTTTTTACTTGGTCAGTACATCGCGACCCAACATTTTGAAGCACTCAAATCTATTCAACAAAAAAAGGTACTGTAATATATACGCTTTTCAGCATACAATATTAATAAAAGTGAAGTACAGTGCATATATCCTGAGGGATAGTGGTGGTCTAATGGATAGTGAGGTGGGCTGAAGATCGGAAGGTTGTGAGTTCAAATCCCGCCAGGAACACCACCACTAGTGTGCCGTGGAGTAAGGCACTTGGTCCTTAGTTACTCCAGGGAGAATGTCCCTGTAATTGGTAATTGTAAGTCGCTTTGGATAAAAAGCGTCAGCTAAATGAAAAATGTAATATCCCTTATATCCCTTCACAGAACTAAAGTATTGTCTGGGTCACTGTGTCTTGTCCTTTACACTCTGGGGAAGAAGAGACCATGCAGAGGAAGAGATGAATCAATACAGATGATGGATTAAAGGAGGACAATCAGTAGCTTTAAACAGTTACCTAGAAACATGTTGTAGTTTCTATCTTACCAAAGGAGAGAGCAGCAATTAGATTAACGTTTTCATGCAGAAAGTTACGTACCTCTTAGAATGGAAACTAACAGTAGGGAATGTAAATAATAGTGTAATGACAGCATGTTGAATGAAGGTGATGATGATGGTCTGTGTTGAACTCTGGTGAATATGGAAGTTCCTCTCTCTTCTATAGTTCAGGAACATTTTAGCTCCTCCCTGAATCTCTCTGTCTCCTCTTAGATCTGTATTTCACTTCTCAGTTACACTTCCTCCTGGGTGACAGATCCAAAGGCAGATAACTTAGTCTTGAACCCTGTGGTACACCACAATAAATCACAGACCAACAGAGAATTGTAATTTACAAAGATAAGAACAAAAGCAATCAAAACTTGAGTGTGTGATGTGTACCAGATTATTGAGAGATGTGATTTAAAGTGTTTGATCAGTGAGTACATAAACGGAACAATGAAGGGCGTTGAAGTCAGATTACTGAGAGGTGTTTCATCGAGAGAGAAATCTGTTTAAAATGATCTTAATCGAAGAAGAATTGTACTTCATACCCAACATTTAAAAGGTCTTGAACACCACAACACAGAAATAAAATGAAGTACTTTTACGGTGTACTTTGTGAGTAATCCTCTGTCAGAGTCCCCTCCATAGTACATAATGCATGTTTACTGCGATTAATGATAAAAATGAAATGTTACCATTAGTTCCACCCAGCCATATCAATACTCATATGGCCCGAGGCGTGGGCCGAGGAGGTGGAGTTGCAGCAATCTTTGACTCAAGTTTACTTATCAATACTAAACCAAAATTAAATTATACGTCCTTTGAAAGTCTCGTTTTTAGTCTTACGCATCCGACCTGGAAAACTTTGCAGCCAATCTTATTTGTTACAGTGTACCGTGCACCAGGTCCTTATTCAGAATTCTTATCAGAACTCTCTGAGTTTTTATCAAACTGTCAGCCCTGTAGCCAGGCTGACAGAGAGCCACAGCTCCATGGAGCTATGGCTCTCTGTCAGCACTGTAGCCAGGCTGACAGAGAGCCATAGCTCCATGGAGCCTTCTATTCCCATAGCACTCAGTAGCAATGATTTTATGTGCTTTTTTAACGATAACATTGTTACTCTTAGAAACAAAATTAATGACCTCTTGCCTTTGACCAGTATAGTGTTATGAACTCCCGGAAACGTAAGTTCTAATATTACACTAGATAGTAAACTAGAATGCTTTCAGCCATAAACCTTGAACAATTCAATTCAATGATTCTCTCTTCTAAACCATCAACGTGTATGTTAGACCCAATTCCAACTAAGCTGTTGAAGGAAGTTTTTCCATTAATTAGCACTTCTTCATTAAATATTATGCATATGTCTTTATTATCAGGCTATGTTCCACAATCATTCAAAGTAGCAGTGATTAAACCGCTTCTTAAAAAGCACAACCTCGATCCAGAGGTTTTAGCCAACTATAGACCTATTTCTAATCTTCCGTTCCTCTCAAAGATTCTTGAGAAAGCAGTCGCAAAACAGCTGATTACTTAAAAAACAATGATTTATTTGAAGATGTTCAGTCTGGCTTTAGAACACATCATAGCACAGAGACAGCTCTGGTTAAAGTCACAAATGACATTCTAATAGCCTCTGACAAGGGACGTGTCTCTATTCTTGTTCTGCTCGATCTCAGTGCTGCATTTGATTCTATCGATCATGATATCTTATTGCAAAGACTAGAGCACTTAGTTGGCATACAGGGAACTGCTTTAGGCTGGTTTAGGTCCTATCTATCTGAACGCTCTCAGTTTGTACGTGTCAATGATGAATCTTCCACGCAAACCAAAGTTAGCCATGGAGTGCCACAGGGCTCAGTGCTCGGACCTATTTTGTTCACATTATATATGCTTCCGTTAGGCAATATTATAAGGAATCATTCTGTAAACTTTCATTGTTATGCGGATGATACTCAACTATATTTATCAATCAAGCCTGATGAAATTAATCATCTAAATAAAATTCAAGACTGCCTCAAGGACTGAAAAACGTGGATGACCTTAAACTTTTTGATGTTAAACACGATCAAAACTGAAGTTATTGTACTTGGCCCGTAGAATCTACGAAACAAATTATCTAAAGATATACTAACTATGGATGGCATTAATTTGGCCTCCAGTGAGACTGTAAGGAATCTTGGTGTTATATTTGATCAGGATTTATCCTTTAACGGCCTCTTCTCGCCTACAAAGCCCTTAATGAGCAGGCGCCATCTTACCTTAAAGAACTCATTATACCCTACTGGCCTACTAGGGCATTGCGTTCCAAGAATGCAGGGTTGTTGGTTGTTCCTAGAGTCTCTAAAAGTACAATGGGAGCCAGAGCCTTTTCTTATCAAGCTCCACATTTGTGGAATCAGCTTCCAGTTTGTGTTCGGGCGGCAGACACCCTATCCATTTTTAAGAGTGCGCTTAAGACCTTCCTTTTTGATAAAGCTTATAGTTAGGGCTGATTAGATTCCGCCCCTAGTTTTGCTGATATAGGCTTAGTTTGTCGGGGGACATCTTACTTCTTCCTTCTCTCTGTCTATACCTGTGTACTCCCATGTTCCGATTAACCCAGCTTCCCCAAATCTCTTTCTTTTTGGTGTCTATATACGCTGGGATCCGGAGTCATGGATGATCCTGCGGTCCTGTGTCCTGCATCGCGAGCCCTGGATCTTGAGTCGTGGCTGTGGTCCTGGATCATAGGTCCTGGATGGATATCCTCGTGGATTCATCTTCCTATTATTCACACATGCATTTCCAAACATCTGGACTACCTATGTTGCAAATGTATTATCTTTTCAATTTACACACGGCATCTATTGCACGTCTGTCCGTCCTGGGAGAGGGATCCCTCCTCTGTTGCTCTCCCTGAGGTTTCTCCCATGTTCCCTTTAAACTGTGGGTTTCTCTGGAAGCTTTTCCTTGTACGATGTGAGGGTCTAAGGACAGAGGGTCTGAGGACAGAGGGTCTAAGGACAGAGGGTCTAAGGACAGAGGGTCTGAGGACAGAGGGTCTAAGGACAGAGGGTGTCGTATTGTCATACTGATATTTGGTACAAACTGTGAAGTCCACTGAGACAAATGTAACATTTGTGATATTGGGCTATATAAATAAACATTGATTGATGATTGATTGATTGATTGATTGATAGTTCTTAATGATATTGATAGTGCTGGACTCAGTCGTCTTACACCTACTACTACAATACAATGAAATACTTTCTTTGTGCGGGACTGCACACACAGCGTTTTTATCATTTATCCCGCATCCCACAAATTGAGGCTATGTCCCGCACTTGAGTGACAGTCACGCAGAAAGGCCCGGCACCGCCCTTTATTATTATATTTTTTAAACGGGATCATGTAAGTTGCGCTGACAGGCGCCAGAGGTCCACAGAGGTCCACAGTGTACCCCCCCCCCCCCCCAGTTGACAGTTCACGAGCGCGTCCATAGTGTCTCTCCCCCCCGCCCCGTCCACCCAGTAAAGAAATCCCCACCACTGGTGAGAGGTGTTTCATCGAAAGAGAAATCTGTTTAAAATGATCTTAATCTAATACATTTGTACAGCACATGAAATCACAGACTGACAGAAAAACAGAACAACTTGTTTTATGTTCATGGAGACTACTTAGTTTGATTTCAACCTCTGTTGAACCTGATTCACTGACTGAGTTAAACATTTGTGTATGTGAATCAAAGGCAGTACATGTGTTTGTATGGTAGTGCAAAATGGTTCATAGATTTTTATACCTGACCTAAACCCTTAGAAAGGATCGAGCAGGTAAATGATATTACTGTATCATCACAAACTATTGATGTTTAACAGAGAGAGGCTCCCTCTGGTGGATGTTGGGCAGTATTGTGTTGTCTTTGCTCCAGAGGTTTGTGTACAGAGTGTTGGTGTTTCCCGTCACTGTGGGCGTCAGAGCACAGTAGTACACAGCAGAGTCTGTCACTTTAGCTGAGATGATCTCCAGATCAACTCGTTTCTCTGTTTTGTCAATGTGAGCAGAGAAATCAGATTCAGTGGGATGGATCCCTCCTGCCTCTGTGATGTAGAGCAGGAACTCTGGTCTGGATCTCTGGTATTGTCGGTACCACTGGATATTGTAGATAGTCCCCTCATATTTACATGTCAGGCTGAGGTTTCTGCCCTCTGCAACATGTTCTTCACTTCTTTCTGGCTTTATGCTGTTCATGGAGCCCAGGGCTGCAGAATGAGAATTACTCATGTCAGTTAGTCTGCAGGAGATTTTAACATTAAGAGACTGAACGGAGGGTCTTCAATTTCCTGTCATCTTTGATCAGTTTGAGATAAAACATGACCAAATGTCTTCATAGATCACAACGGTTGCTGCCTTACACAATCAAACCTCCAGGTATGAAATCTCTGGCTAATACAGCGGGTTAAATGAGACGTGAGCTCTGTTCCAACACTCACCTATGAAGAGAGAGAAGAGTAAACAGAGGTAAAGCAACATGTCTTTGGAGATGTTGAAGTCAAACAGTCAGCAGATGAGTTCTCCTCCTGCAGAAGTGAAGCAGGAAACAGCCTCTCTGATGCTCAGCCCTTCTCCTCAACATCAGATGATTGTGCTTTTAGTTCCTCAAACATCTCACAGATTATCTCATTGGTTGATATAAGCGTCAGTGGGCGTGGCCAGAGAATCATGTTTTACTAGTTTTCAAATCAAATCAAGTTTTATTTATAAAGCACATTTAAAAGCGATTTTTGGTGGAGCCAAAGTGCTGTACAGTACATGTAATAAAAACACATTACTACAATCACAATAAAAGACAATAAATTACAACAGATATAAAAAACACAGGGAAAAGTCAGGAGTCGTGCTCCGCTCTGACTAGAAGGCCAGGGAGAAGAAGTGTGTCTTAAGAGTAGATTTAAAAACCCCCAGGGTCTGGGCCGACCTCACATGGAGGGGCAGAGTGTTCCAGAGCCTGGGGCCAGCTGCTGCGAAGACTCGGTGCCCTCGGGAGCAGCAGGTTTTGAGCCATCATAATACTTTTCTCATGTTTAAAACATTTAGTTCTCTTTGTGTTTCTCACTGACACATACATTGAAATGTACAAAAACTTAGCAATAACAATGACAGGCGTTAACGTGAAGTCAGATTAGTGAGAGGCTTTTCATCCAGTGGCGGAGCCAGGACATTTTCAGTGGGGTGGCCAGGATGGAACCAGTGATCATTTTGGGGTGGCATTAAAATCACTATTATATGAACATAAAAATACATCTCACGATAAAATAAGGGGTTATTTAAGGGACCTACAACACACCTCTACATTATGTGGGATTAAGCTAGTGGTGGGATAGATTAAATAATATTCAGTATATCTAACTATTTTGTTCTTACTCCCGCTGGCAAAGTATCAACGAAGCTGACATTATACAAACGTAGTGCAATATACAGACTGTTTAGCTTATGGTGATCAGCAGCACTATGAGCTCATTCTCTCAGTGTATCATCAGGAATACAGAGACACACACGTCAGTTAAATAAGAGTTTTTAAATTAAATTATTGGTTAAGAATAAACATCTTAAAGTAAATAACAATAAGCAATAGCCCTTAACCCTGTAAGGCCCCCGGTTGTAATTTGACAACATTACTTGAAGCTATCCTAAAAAAGTCAGTAAATGTTTTGGTTTTTTAAAAGACTACATTTACAAAGTCAAAAGGTCCTTTTGTTCAGCCTCACGATGCTATTGGGTAGTAAATGTGTTTATAGGTCCTGCCCTCTCGAACATACACTCACACAACCAGGGGCGCCGCCAGGGATTTTGGGCATGAAAAGATATCACATTCGTATGACACTTTCCCTCAGTATGTTTACATCAAGCTCTTCTTTTTGTATCACCGTCACAAAGAGTCTACACTGTTTTGTAATATGCTGTTGGAGTTTTTCAAGGTGAGGCTCCCTCTGGTGGATGTTGATCAGTACTGTGTTGTCTTTGCTCCAGAGGTTTTTGTACAGAGTGTTGGTGTTTCCTGTCACTGTGGGCTGCAGAGCACAGTAGTACACAGCAGAGTCTGTCACTGCAGCAGAGGAGATGATCAAATTGATTCGGTTTGACTTCACTGTAATATTCAGTCCAGGGATTGGGTTAGTTCCTACAGTGCCTGAAGTAGAGTGTGAGATGAGGAACTCTGGTGGTTCTCCAGGATATTGTCGATACCAGAAGTAATAATTAGCATTAGATCCAGCTTTGTAGGACAGAGTAACAGAGCTGCCTTCTGAACTGAACTCTTCTGTTTTGACTGGAGTCAGATCTTCACAGCTGACGCCTGAGGGAAAGATTAACTCTGTTATTTCATGTTATAAAATTCATTTTAGCAAAACCACACTCAGAAAGCAATGACACTGATGTTTTATCCAGAGTGTAACTAACCGGATAAGATTGCAAACAATATCAGAGAAAATGCAGAGTTCTGCAGGGACAGCATGTTGAATGAAGGTGATGATGATGGTCTGTGTTGAACTCTGGTGAATATGGAAGTTCCTCTCTCTTCTATAGTTCAGGAACATCTTAGCTCCTCCCTGAATCTCTCTGTCTCCTGTTAGATCTGTATTTCACTCCTCTCAGTTTATTTTCTCCGTGTTATCACGTGTGTGTCGTCTGCATAGCTATGGTAACTTATTTCATTGTTATCCATTAACTAAGCTAGTGGAAGCATGTAGATTTAAAAGAGAAGAGTCCCCAGGGTGGAGCCTTGAGGAACCCCATAGGTCATATTTGTCCACTCAGTTGTTTATCAAATCAAGTTTTACTTATATAACACATTTAAAAACAATTTTCGGTCGAGCCAAAGTGCTGTACATGTACTAAAGGCACACTAGAATAACATAAGAATTTATGACAGAAATATAATGACAAAACACATAGAAATGTCAGGTGACATGCTCAGCTCTGACTAGAAGGCCAGAGAGAAGAAGTGTGTATTCAGTGAAGGTTTAAAACCCCCTAGGTTCTGGGCTGACCTCACATGTAAGGCAAGGCAAGTTTATTTATATAGCTCCTTTCAACACAAGGCAATTCAAAGTGCTTTACAAAAAACGAAAGACATTAAAACAATGGCATATAAAATCAGTCATTAAAAAGATAAGATAATAAAATAAACATTAAAAAAAAAAAAAAATACATGGATAAAAGTTACAGTGCAATCTAAGATATGAATAGTTCAATTAAAAGCAGCGACAAAAAGAAAAGTCTTCTTGCTGGATTTAAAAGTAGTCAGAGTTGCAGCGGACCTGCAGGTTTCTGGGAGTTTGTTCCAGATGGAGCATAATAACTGAACGCTGCTTCTCCATGTTTAGTTCTGACTCTCGGGACAGAAAGCTGACCAGTCCCTGAAGACCTGAGAGATCTGGATGGTTCATAATTTAGCAGGAGATCAGAAATGTATTTTGGGCCTAAACCATTCAAAGCTTTATAAACCAGCAGCAGTATTTTGAAATCTATTCTTTGACACACAGGAAGCCAGTGTAAAGACTTCAGAACAGGAGTGATGTGATCCACTTTCTTAGTGTCAGTGAGGACTCGAGCAGCGGCGTTCTGAATCAGCTGCAGCTTCCTAATAGATGTTTTAGTGAGACCTGTGAAGACACCATTGCAGTAGTCGAGTCTACTGAAGATAAAAGCATGGACAAGTTTTTCCAAATCCTGCTGCGACATTAGTCTTTTAATCCTAGATATGTTCTTTAGGTGATAGTAGGCTGATTTAGTAACTGTTTTAATGTGGCTGTTGAAACTCAGGTCAGAGACCATGACTACACCTAGATTTCTGGCTTTATCTGTTGTTTTGAACATTGCAGACTGATGCTCAGCGCTAACTTTTATACATTCTGCCTTGGCTCCAAAAACCATTACCTCAGTTTTATCTTTGTTTAATTGGAGAAAGTTCTGACACATCCAGTCATTGATTTGTTCAATGCACTTACTCAGTGTTTGAATTGGAGCATAGTCTCCTGGTGAAACTGTTATGTAAATGTGTGTGTCATCCGCATAGCTATGGTAACTTATGTTGTTGTTCTTCATTATCTGAGCCAGTGGTAGCATGTAGATGTTAAAGAGAAGAGGCCCCAAGATGGAGCCTTGAGGAACCCCACATGTCATATTTGTCAACTCAGATGTGTATTTACCTATAGAAACAAAGTTGTTTCTGTCCTTTAAGTAGGATTCAAACCAATTTAGAACTGTTTCCGAAAGTCCCACCCAGTTTTCCAGTCGGTCTAGTAATATGCTGTGGTCAACAGTGTCAAACGCAGCACTGAGATCTAATAATACTAACACTGAAGTTCTGCCACTGTCTGTGTTTAAGTGGATGTCATTAAAGACCTTTACAAGAGCAGTCTCAGTGCTGTGGTTTGGACGAAAGCCTGACTGGAACACATCGAAACAGTCATTTAAATGCAAAAAATTACTCAGCTGTTGAAAAACAACTTTTTCAATGATTTTACCTAGAAATGGCAGGTTTGATATGGGCCTGTAATTGTTCATTACTGAAGCATCTAGATTATTCTTTTTTAAGAGCGGTTTAATGACTGAAGTTTTCAGGGCCTGTGGAAAAATACCTGAGTGAAGAGATTTGTTTACTATATGAAGTAGATCTGAGGCCATGCAAGGCAAAACATCTTTGAAAAATCCCGTTGGAATAATATCAAGGCAGCAGGAGGAGGATTTCAGAAGTTGAATAATGTCCTCTAGGTTTTTATCATTAATCTAATGGAATTGTGTCATGGTGTTTGAATTGATGTCAAGTGGACACAGAGACAAAACATTTGCTGTTCCTGATGCAGAGGCACTGACTGCTTGTCTGATTTTCTGAATTTTGTCAGTGAAAAAGGCAAAATCATTGCACGCCCTGATGGATAGAAATTCAGAGGCTACTCTGGGGGGTTAGTTAGTCTGTCGACGGTAGCAAACAAGGCACGTGCATTGTTTTTGTTTTTGGTAATGATGTCAGAGAAGAAAGACTGTCGTGCGTTTTTCAATTCCAAATTATAAAGGCCAAGTCTCTCTTTATAGATTTCAAAGTGAACCTGAAGATTTGATTTTCGCCACCTACGTTCAGCTTTTCGACACTCTCTTTTTTCTGCTCTCACGGTCATGGCCTTTCTCCATGGAGATATTTTCTTCCCAGTCACTTCCTTTACCTTAGTTGGAGCAATGGCATCTATAACATTTTTAATTTTTGAATTAAAATGATCTACTAGCTCATTTACTGAGATGTTAGCAGGGGCAAGTGTGGAAGAAAAATTCTGAGTAAACATTTCCCTAGTATTTTCAGTTAAATATCGCTTTGTGGTTACCTCTTTTTGAACATTTTTGTGAACAGAAATAGAGCTCTCAAAGAACACACACGAATGATCAGAGAGTGCAACATCAGTCACCACAACCTCAGAGATATTCAGACCCTTTGAGATAATTAAGTCCAGAGTGTGCCCCTTATTGTGCATGGGCTCCGTCACATGCTGAGTCAGTCCATGGCTATCAAGAACACAAAACAGTTCTTTTGCCCCTCTGTCCTGAGGGTTGTCAACATGGATGTTAAAATCACCAACAATGACTAGACGGTCAAAGTCAATACACACTATAGACAGCAGTTCATTAAAGTCATCATAAAAGCTTGCACAGTATTTGGGTGGTCTATAGATATTTAGGAACAGAGCTCGAGAGGAGCATTTCAGCTGAAGGGCCACATATTCAAAAGAAGCAAAGTTCCCATAAGATGTCTTCCTGCATTGAATGGAATCATTGAACAGAATAGCAACACCACCCCCATAGGTTAATCCAATGTGTCTGTGTTCCTTTGAAATGATTTTTGATCATCCATGAGCCTTCTTTTCGGTTTCGAGATGTCAGACCTAGAGACTGCTTCACTCTCGTGCAAAACTGTGTGCACGAAGCCCCCAACTTTTTGTTTCACCATGTGTGTGACTGGGGATATTCCCCTTCGATTCTATTGGCTCTAACGGTCAAAAAGAGATGTCAATCACCAAAATCGACCTATGGGTTGCAGAGAAACAGTAAAACCCCCATTTCCACCCAAATCACCTCAGAGGTGGAGTTTGTTTTGCTAAATCTCTCTAAAAAAGTAAGATTTCACTTGTTTTGCATCAATCTTGATACAGGGTACTTATTATATGTTGCACTTTGGATTCCTAAAGCTTTTAGTCGACCTTACCATCATCCAAGGTTAGTTTTCACTATAAGTACAAAATATGTTTTGAACGGACACTATAATTTACAGTTTTTTACCATGTTCAATCTGAATTGTCTTTAAAATAAAAAACATCTATATTGATTCTGACCTTTCTCCATTCAACTCACAGGTTCATCATTACTTTGAGAACAAAGATTATTAATTTAACCCTTTTAGAAGATATGGTCATTTGTTCTGGGAATGTCATTTTCGAGCCTGAGACCTGAAAAACAGGCTCAGGGCTTAACAGGTTAATGGATCACATTTGATCAACATTAGAAGTTAATGTCTTCATGCAGAATGTTACGTACCTCTTAGAATGGAAACTAACAGTAGGGAATGTAAATAATAGTGTAATGACAGCATGTTGAATGATGAAGGTGATGATGATGGTCTGTGTTGAACTCTGGTGAATATGGAAGATCCTCTCTCTTCTATAGTTCAGGAACATCTTAGCTCCTCCCTGAATCTCTCTGTCTCCTCTTAGATCTGTATTTCACTTCTCTCAGTTACATTTCCTCCTGGGTGACAGATCCAAAGGGAATCTGTAAATTAAAGGATAGAGGACCTAGGATTGAACCCTGTGGTACACCACATGAAATCACGGACCAAAAGAGAATTGTATTTGATAAAGATAGAAGATGTCTGACAAATAATCTGAAAATAATTCACCTACAGAGATGATTGAGGAGAGTTGATATAAGATTCAGTATTGTATGACGAGGTATTGTTAACAATAAAAGTAAAGTTTAACAACATGTCATTATCATCAGAGTACATGTCGTATGAAACAACACTTTCCCTTAGTATGTTTACCTCAAGCACTTATTTTTGTATCACCGTCACAAAGAGTCTACAGTGTTTTGTAATATACTGTTGGAGTTTGTCAGAGAGAGACTCCCTCTGGTGGATGTTGATCAGTACTGTGTTGTCTTTGCTCCAGAGGTTTGTGTACAGAGTGTTGGTGTTTCCTGTCACTGTGGGCCTCAGAGCACAGTAGTACACAGCAGAGTCTGTCACTGCAGCAGAGGAGATCTGCAGAGGAACTGATGTCTTGTTGAGTGTAGCATCAAATCTGTCTTTCTGGAACTCTGCAGCATTCTCTCCAGTTGCTGAGTAACGCTTCAACATGTACTTTGGGTAACCATTGACTTCTTGTTTGTACCAGAACAGATAGGGATATGTGCCAGTTGTCTGAAATGTGCAGCCAAGTGTAACTGTGTCTCCTTCAATAGCGCTGACTTCTCCTGTTGTCTGGGACACTATGTCTTGTCCTTTACACTCTGGGGAAGAAGAGACCATGCAGAGGAAGAGATGAATCAATACAGATGATGGATTAAAGGAGAACAATCAGTAGCTTTAAACAGTTACCTAGAAACATGTTGTAGTTTCTATCTTACCAAAGGAGAGAGCAGCAAGAATAATCCACAGCCAATGTTCCATCTCTACAACAAGGTTTAAATCAGCAGCAGGAAGTAGCTGATGTTCAGCATTCAGTGTGAGGATGATTCTCTTCACAGCAGCACTTATTATTGACTGGATGGTTGAACACAGTGCAGAAGACGTGCACCGCCTACTTCATAATGTGGCCCTCTAGTGGAGGTGAACAGCTCAGTACAACAGTGTGGAGAAAAGGCTTCTAGCAGCTTGTCAGTGTGTCAGCTGGTGTTTTTGTACAGAGTGTTGGTGTTTCCTGTCACTGTGGGCCTCACAGCACAGTAGAACACAGCAGAGTCTGTCACTGCAGCAGAGGAGATGCTCAGATTGATTTGGTTTGACTCCACTGTAATCTTCAGTCCAGGGATCAGATTATTCATAATGTTTCAAGTTCCTAAATGAGAGATGATGAACTCTGGTGGTTCTCCTGGATATTGTCGATACCAGGAGAACTCATCACCACCAGCTGCTTGTCTGGAGTATCTGTAGGACAGAGTAACAGAGCTGCCTTCTGGACTGAACTCTTCTCTCTGTAATGCAGTGAGATCTTCACAGCTGACCCCTGAAGAGAGGAGTCATTCAAAAGACTCAGTTAATAGATCACATTTGATCAACATTAGAAGTTAATGTCTTCATGCAGAATATTACATACCTCTTAGAATGGAAACTAACAGTAGGGAATGTAAATAATAGTGTAATGACAGCATGTTGAATGAAGGTGATGATGATGGTCTGTGTTGAACTCTGGTGAATATGGAAGTTCTTCTCTCTTCTATAGTTCAGGAACATCTTAGCTCCTCCCTGAATCTCTCTGTCTCCTCTTAGATCTGTATTTCACTTCTCAGTTACACTTCCTCCTGGGTGACAGATCCAAAGGCAGTCTGTAAATAAAAAGTCAGAGGACCTAAGATAGAACCCTGTGGTACACCACATGAAATCACGGACCAAAAGAGAATTGTATTTGATAAAGATAGAAGATGTCTGACAAATAATCTGAAAATAATTCACCTACAGAGATGATTGAGGAGAGTTGATATAACATTCAGTATTGTATGACGAGGTATTGTTAACAATAAAAGTAAAGTTTAACAACATGTCATTATCATTAGAGTACATGTCGTATGAAACAACACTTTCCCTTAGTATGTTTACCTCAAGCACTTATTTTTGTATCACCGTCACAAAGAGTCTACACTGTTTTGTAATATACTGTTGGAGTTTGTCAGAGAGAGGCTCCCTCTGGTGGATGTTGGGCAGTACTGTGTTGTCTTTGCTCCAGAGGTTTTTGTACAGAGTGTTGGTGTTTCCTGTCACTGTGGGCTTCAGAGCACAGTAGTACACAGCAGAGTCTGTCACTGCAGCAGAGGAGATCTGCAGAGGAACTGATCTCTCGTTGATTGTAGCATCAAATCTGTCTTTCTTGAACTCTGCAGCATTCTCTCCAGTTTCTGAGTAACGCTTCAACATGTACTTTGGGTAACCATTGACTTCTTGTTTGTACCAGAACAGATAGGGATATTTGTCAGTTGTCTGAAATGTGCAGCCAAGTGTAACTGTGTCTCCTTCAATAGCACTGACTTCTCCTGTTGTCTGGGTCACTGTGTCTTGTCCTTTACACTCTGGGGAAGAAGAGACCATGCAGAGGAAGAGATGAATCAATACAGATGATGGATTAAAGGATAACAATCAGTAGCTTTAAACAGTTACCTAGAAATATGTTATAGTTTCTATCTTACCAAAGGAGAGAGCAGCAAGAATAATCCACAGCCAATGTTCCATCTCTACACCAAGGTTTAAATCAGCAGCAGGAAGTAGCTGATGTTCAGCATTCAGTGTGAGGATGGTTCTCTTCACAGCAGCACTTATTATTGACTGGATGGTTGAACACAGTGCAGAAGACGTGCACCGCCTACTTCATAATGTGGCCCTCTAGTGGAGGTGAACAGCTCAGTACAACAGTGTGGAGAAAAGGCTTCCAGCAACTTGTCAGTGTGTCAGCTGGTGCTTTTGTACAAAGTGTTGGTGTTTCCTGTCACTGTGGGCCTCACAGCACAGTAGAACACAGCAGAGTCTGTCACTGCAGCAGAGGAGATGCTCAGATCTATGTTCTTCTCTGTAGACAGTTTAGAAGAGAACTTTGTGTCTGATTTCAGAGACTTTGCTAGACTTGTAAAACTTGTTCCTGAGATGTAGAGAAGAAACTCTGGTGGTTTTCCTGGATATTGTCGATACCAGTAAAACTCATCACCAGCAGTTGCTTGTTTGGAGTATCTGTAGGACAGAGTAACAGAGCTGCCTTCTGGACTGAACTCTTCTCTCTGTAATGCAGTGAGATCTTTACAGCTGACCCCTGAATAGAGGAGTAATTCAAAAGACTCAGTTAATAGATGACATTTTATCAACATTAAAAGTTAACATTTTCATGCAGAATATTAAGTACCTCTTAGAATGGAAACTAACAGTAGGGAATGTAAATAATAGTGTAATGACAGCATGTTGAATGAAGGTGATGATGATGGTCTGTGTTGAACTCTGGTAAATATGGAAGTTCCTCTCTCTTCTATAGTTCAGGAACATCTTAGCTCCTCCCTGAATCTCTCTGTCTCCTCTGAGATCTGTATTTCACTTCTCTCAGGTTTCTTTTTCATGTCATCACTTGTGTGTCATCTGCATAGCTTTGGTAACTTATTTAATTGTTATCCATTAACTAAGCTAGTGGAAGCATGCAGATGTTAAAGAGAAGAGGCTCCAGGATGGAGCCTTGAGGAACACCACAGGTCATATTCGTCCAGTCAGTTGTTTAGTTACGTATAGAAACAAAGTGTTTCCTGTCCTTTAAGTAGGATTCAGACGAATAAAAACAGTGCCCGAGTCCCACCCAGTTTTCCAGTCGGTCTAGTAATATGTTGTGGTCAACAGTTTCAAATGCAGCGCTGAGATCTAATAATACTGACAGTGAGATTCTGTCACTGTCTGTGTTTAAGTGGATGTCATTAAAACGTTAATCAGAGCAGTCTCAGTGCTGTGTGACTGGAACACATCAAAACAGTTATCAAGTGCCAAAACAACTTTTTAATTGTTAAAAAACATCTTTCCAATTATTTGACCCGACCTATAAATGTTCATCAGTGAAGCGCCTAGGTTTGTCTTTCAGAGTGGTTTGATGACTGCAGATTTCAGGGCCTGTGGGAATAAATCTGAAAAACAGGAAGTGTTGGTGAAGGTCCATCAGGAGTCTGACACCTGGTGGAATGCTCTCATTGAACATTATTAGGATAAATGTGAGAGAGAAGTTAAAGTAACGTGGTGTTGAAGCATCAAATAAAGGAGGCCTCTCTGCTGGGGGTTGAGTTGTTTGAACATTAGTTGTGTTGTTTCCCTAAAGTCTGTCAGAGAGAGACTCCCTCTGGTGGATGTTGGGCAGTATTGTGTTGTCTTTGCTCCAGAGGTTTGTGTACAGAGTGTTGGTGTTTCCTGTCACAGTGGGCTCCACAGCACAGTAGTACACAGCAGAGTCTGTCACTGCAGCAGAGGAGAGGCTCAGATAGATCTGGGTTTTATCCTCATCTGATTTAACGGACAGTCGAGAGTTTGATGCAGGTTTTGTTCCCCAGTGAAGGATGAGGAACTCTGGTGGTTTTCCAGGATATTGTCGATACCAGTAGAAATAATCATTAGCTGCTATAGTTTTGGAGTATCTGTAGGACAGAGTAACAGTGCTGCCTTCTGGACTGGACTCTTCTTGCTTTGATGGAGTGAGATCTTCACAGCTGACTGGAGAGAGGATTAATTCAAAGTAATCATTTAATAAATCGCATTAAATTAATCTGTAATTAAACTTTTTCGCTCAGAATGTTACATACCTCTTAGAACGGACACTAAACATAAAAAAATTAAACAATGATGTAATGACAGCATGTTGAATGAAGGTGATGATGATGGTCTGTGTTGAACTCTGGTGAATATGGAAGTTCCTCTCTCTTCTATAGTTCAGGAACATCTTAGCTCCTCCCTGAATCTCTCTGTCTCCTCTTAGATCTGTATTTCACTTCTCAGTTACACTTCCTCCTGGGTGACAGATCCAAAGGCACTCTGTAAATTAAAAAAAACTGAGGACCTAGGATTGAACCCTGTGGTACACCACAATAAATCACAGACCAACAGAGAATTGTAATTTACAAAGAGAAAAACAAAAGAAATCAAAACTTAAGTGTGTGATGTGTACCAGATTATTGAGAGATGTGATTTAAAGTGTTTGATCAGTCAGTAAATAAAAACGTAATAATAACAATGATGGGCGTTAACCTGAAGTCAGATTAGTGAGAGGTGTTTCAACGAGAGAGAAATCATTTTTAAATGATCTTAATCTATTACAAATATTTCTTCAGATCCGACATTTAAAAGGTCTTGAACACCACAACACAAGCTGCTGTTCCAATAGAACCTATCATCACATTGTGCTTGGAGATAAACTGAATCAAATGACAAAGTTAGAGGCTCTAGGATTGAACCCTGTGGTACACCACGTGAAATCACAGACTCACAGAAAATTAGAGACACTTATTTTAAATTCATTGAGACTACATGTTATGTTGAATCTGTGATAACAGGCCAGATTAATTTATTGAGTTAATCATTTGAAAATGTGGATGTGAATCAAAGGCAGTCCATGTGTTTGTATAGTAGGGAACAATTGTTCATACATTTCACATCATCAAGCAGGTAAACTACATTACTGTATCATCACAAACTATTGATGTTTGTCAGAGAGAGACTCCCCCTGGTGGATGTTGGGCAGTATTGTGTTGTCTTTGCTCCAGAGGTTTTTGTACAGAGTGTTGGTGTTTCCTGTCACTGTGGGCTTCACAGCACAGTAGTACACAGCAGAGTCTGTCACTGCAGCAGAGGAGATCTGCAGATCCACTCGTTGCTTTCCTTCAGACAGGTCAGTGAAGAACCTGGTGTCCGATCCAAGTGATTCTGCTTTGTTTGTGAAATTAAGCCCTGAGATAGACAGGAGGAACTCTGGTGGTTCTCCTGGATGTTGTCGATACCAGAAGAAATAATCACCACCAGCTGCTTGTTCGGAGTATCTGTAGGACAGAGTAACAGAGCTGCCTTCTGGACTGAACTCTTCTGTTTTGACTGGAGTCAGATCTGCACAGCTGGCGCCTAAGAGAAAGATGAACTCTGTTATTTAATGTAATACAAGTTATTTTAGCAAAACCACACTCAGAAAGCAAGAGTGCAACAAACCTGATAAGATTGCAAACAACATCAGTGAAAATGCAGAGTTCTGCAGGGACAGCATGTTGAATGAAGGTGATGATGATGGTCTGTGTTGAACTCTGGTGAATATGGAAGTTCCTCTCTCTTCTATAGTTCAGGAACATCTTAGCTCCTCCCTGAATCTCTCGGTCTCCTCTTAGATCTGTATTTCACTTCTCAGTTACACTTCCTCCTGGGTGACAGATCCAAAGGCAGTCTGTAAATAAAAAGTCAGAGGACCTAGGATAGAACCCTGTGGTACACACTCGCTAACATGGGACCACATGGCAGAGAGCAGCACTCTCTGGAGGATGTGTTTGAGTTTGTGCCGAGTACATGGTGGAAGTTCTTCCTCCGGTTACAGATAGACTGAATATATGAATGACACTGGTACCCTGAACTCAGGGTTCCAGTTATGTGGGAGCCAATGGGAGCCGATCTCATAAGGAGGGTCTGAGCTCCTATGAAAGCAGGGAAGTCATACAACTGTGGGGGTCCCTAATACATTACCAACAACGATTATTTTTAATCACAAATAATGCATTTTTCAATGTAATGAGCTTTATTTACATTAACGAGGTAAATAGGGTAAAAGAAAAACAAATATCACCCGTTATTAACGTTATTACCCGGCTGTTATTGATATATTTATCTTCGCCAACTAAAGTTAGTTTTAAAGACCCCCATAAAGCTCAGATTATAACTCGACCCCTGCCTAAACTCGTTCTTCCCACAATACTCAGAGAGCACGATCGTAAACCTTCTGCAAGTCCACAACACATTCAGATCCAGTCAGATAAATGTGATTTATTTAAAAAGAATACCTATCTTTTAATAGGTCTGAGGTCTCTGCGGTCCTGCCTTGGGTCTCGTCATGCTGCTTCCCTGATGGCTTCCACAGGATTGTAGCTGACATCCTCGTGGATTCATCTTTTTTATTACAGACACATGCATTTCCTAACATTCGGTCTATATGCTGTAAAATGTATTATCTCTTGGATTTACACACGGCATCTATTGCACGTCTGTCCGTCCTGGGAGAGGGATCCCTCCTCTGTTGCTCTCCCTGAGGGTTCTCCCATGTTCCCTTTAAACTGTGGGTTTTCTCCGGAAGTTTTTCCTTGTACGATGTGAGGGTCTAAGGATAGAGGGTCTAAGGACAGAGGGTCTAAGGACAGAGGGTCTAAGGATAGAGGGTGTCGTTTTTCTCATACTGATATTCTGAACAATCTGTGCTGTTGTATTTGCTGTAAAGTCTCTCTACTGTAGGCTATTTTTATTATAAGTACAGCACTTTGGCTCGACCAAAAATCGTTTATAAATGTGCTATATAAATAAAACTTGATTTGATTTGATTAATATAGAAAGAGTGTCAGACCAACATATACATATGTATTGCAGAGATAGAGAATGAACCAGCAGTGAAGAGAAAGGAAGCCTCTGCTGGGGGCTGAGTTGTTTGAACGTTAGATGTCTTATCTCCTAAAGTCTGTCAGAGAGAGGCTCCCTCTGGTGGATGTTGTGCAGTACTGTGTTGTCTTTGCTCCAGAGGTTTTTGTACAGAGTGTTGGTGTTTCCTGTCACTGTGGGCTTCACAGCACAGTAGTACACAGCAGAGTCTGTCACTGCAGCAGAGGAGATCTGCAGATCCACTCGTTGCTTTCCTTCAGACAGGTCAGTGAAGAACCTGGTGTCCGATCCAAGTGATTCTGCTTTGTTTGTGAAATTAAGCCCTGAGATAGACAGGAGGAACTCTGGTGGTTCTCCTGGATGTTGTCGATACCAGAAGAAATAATCACCACCAGCTGCTTGTTCGGAGTATCTGTAGGACAGAGTAACAGAGCTGCCTTCTGGACTGAACTCTTCTGTTTTGACTGGAGTCAGATCTGCACAGCTGGCGCCTAAGAGAAAGATGAACTCTGTTATTTAATGTAATACAAGTTATTTTAGCAAAACCACACTCAGAAAGCAAGAGTGCAACAAACCTGATAAGATTGCAAACAACATCAGTGAAAATGCAGAGTTCTGCAGGGACAGCATGTTGAATGAAGGTGATGATGATGGTCTGTGTTGAACTCTGGTGAATATGGAAGTTCCTCTCTCTTCTATAGTTCAGGAACATCTTAGCTCCTCCCTGAATCTCTCGGTCTCCTCTTAGATCTGTATTTCACTTCTCAGTTACACTTCCTCCTGGGTGACAGATCCAAAGGCAGTCTGTAAATAAAAAGTCAGAGGACCTAGGATAGAACCCTGTGGTACACACTCGCTAACATGGGACAACTTGGCAGAGAGCAGCACTCTCTGGAGGATGTGTTTGAGTTTGTGCCGAGTACATGGTGGAAGTTCTTCCTCCGGTTACAGATAGACTGAATATATGAATGACACTGGTACCCTGAACTCAGGGTTCCAGTTATGTGGGAGCCAATGGGAGCCGATCTCATAAGGAGGGTCTGAGCTCCTATGAAAGCAGGGAAGTCATACAACTGTGGGGGTCCCTAATACATTACCAACAACGATTATTTTTAATCACAAATAATGCATTTTTCAATGTAATGAGCTTTATTTACATTAACGAGGTAAATAGGGTAAAAGAAAAACAAATATCACCCGTTATTAACGTTATTACCCGGCTGTTATTGATATATTTATCTTCGCCAACTAAAGTTAGTTTTAAAGACCCCCATAAAGCTCAGATTATAACTCGACCCCTGCCTAAACTCGTTCTTCCCACAATACTCAGAGAGCACGATCGTAAACCTTCTGCAAGTCCACAACACATTCAGATCCAGTCAGATAAATGTGATTTATTTAAAAAGAATACCTATCTTTTAATAGGTCTGAGGTCTCTGCGGTCCTGCCTTGGGTCTCGTCATGCTGCTTCCCTGATGGCTTCCACAGGATTGTAGCTGACATCCTCGTGGATTCATCTTTTTTATTACAGACACATGCATTTCCTAACATTCGGTCTATATGCTGTAAAATGTATTATCTCTTGGATTTACACACGGCATCTATTGCACGTCTGTCCGTCCTGGGAGAGGGATCCCTCCTCTGTTGCTCTCCCTGAGGGTTCTCCCATGTTCCCTTTAAACTGTGGGTTTTCTCCGGAAGTTTTTCCTTGTACGATGTGAGGGTCTAAGGATAGAGGGTCTAAGGACAGAGGGTCTAAGGACAGAGGGTCTAAGGATAGAGGGTGTCGTTTTTCTCATACTGATATTCTGAACAATCTGTGCTGTTGTATTTGCTGTAAAGTCTCTCTACTGTAGGCTATTTTTATTATAAGTACAGCACTTTGGCTCGACCAAAAATCGTTTATAAATGTGCTATATAAATAAAACTTGATTTGATTTGATTAATATAGAAAGAGTGTCAGACCAACATATACATATGTATTGCAGAGATAGAGAATGAACCAGCAGTGAAGAGAAAGGAAGCCTCTGCTGGGGGCTGAGTTGTTTGAACGTTAGATGTCTTATCTCCTAAAGTCTGTCAGAGAGAGGCTCCCTCTGGTGGATGTTGTGCAGTACTGTGTTGTCTTTGCTCCAGAGGTTTTTGTACAGAGTGTTGGTGTTTCCTGTCACTGTGGGCTGCAGAGCACAGTAGTACACAGCAGAGTCTGTCACTGCAGCAGAGGAGATGATCAAATTGATTCGGTTTGACTTCACTGTAATATTCAGTCCAGGGATTGGGTTAGTTCCTACAGTGCCTGAAGTAGAGTGTGAGATGAGGAACTCTGGTGGTTCTCCAGGATATTGTCGATACCAGAAGTAATAATTAGTATTAGATCCAGCTTTGTAGGACAGAGTAACAGTGCTGCCTTCTGAACTGAACACTTCTGTTTTGACTGGAGTCAGATCTTCACAGCTGACGCCTGAGGGAAAGATTAACTCTGTTATTTCATGTTATAAAATTCATTTTAGCAGAACCACACTCAGAAAGCAATGACACTGATGTTTTATCCAGAGTGTAACGAACCGGATAAGATTGCAAACAATATCAGAGAAAATGCTGAGTTCTGCAGGGACAGCATGTTGAATGAAGGTGATGATGGTCTGTGTTGAACTCTGGTGAATATGGAGGTTCCTCTCTCTTCTATAGTTCAGGAACATCTTAGCTCCTCCCTGAATCTCTCTGTCTCCTCTTAGATCTGTATTTCACTTCTCAGTTACACTTCCTCCTGGGTTTCATGTTATCACGTGTGTGTCGTCTGCATAGCTATGGTAACTTATTTCATTGTTAACCATTAACTAAGCTAGTGGAAGCATGTAGATGTTAAAGGAAAGAGGCCCCAGGATTGAGGCTTGAGGAACCCCACAGGTCATATTCGTCCACTCAGATGTTTAGTTACCTATAGAAACAAAGTGTTTCCTGTCCTTTCAGTAGGATTCAGACCAATAAAAACAGTGCCCGAGTCCCACCCAGTTTTCCAGTCGGTCTAGCAATATGTTGTGGTCAACAGTTTCAAATGCAGCGCTGAGATCTAATAATACTGACAGTGAGATTCTGCCACTGTCTGTGTTTAAGTGGATGTCATTAAAAAGTTAATTAGAGCAGTCTCAGTGCTGTGTGACTGGAACACATCAAAACAGTTATCAAGTGCCAAAACAGCTGTTTAGCTGTTGAACTTTTTCAATTATTTTAACCGGCCTATAAACTTTCATGAGTGAAGCGCCTAGGTTTGTCTTTAAGAGTGGTTTGATGACTGCAGATTTCAGGGCATGTGGGAATAAATATGAAAAACAGGAAGTGTTGGTGAAGGTCCATCAGGAGTCTGGCACCTGGTGGAATGCTCTCATTGAACATTATTAGGATAAATGTGAGAGATAAGTTAAAGTAACGTGGTGTTGAAGCATCAAATAAAGGAGGCCTCTCTGCTGGGGGTTGAGTTGTTTGAACATTAGTTGTGTTGTTTCCCTAAAGTCTGTCAGAGAGAGACTCCCTCTGGTGGATGTTGATCAGTACTGTGTTGTCTTTGCTCCAAAGGTTTTTGTACAGAGTGTTGGTGTTTCCTGTCACTGTGGGCCTCACAGCACAGTAGTACACAGCAGAGTCTGTCACTGCAGCAGAGGAGATCTGCAGAGGAACTGATGTCTCGTTGATTGTAGCATCAAATCTGTCTTTCTGGAACTCTGCAGCATTACCTTCTGTTCCATAAGTATCACGTCGCAGAATATACACAGGCAGATCATTTGCTTCTTGTTTGTACCAGAATAAATATGCACTCGAGCCAACACTGATCTGAAATGTGCAGCCAAGTGTAACTGTGTCTCCTTCAGTAGCGCTGACTTCTCCTGTTGTCTGGGTCACTGTGTCTTGTCCTTTACACTCTGGGGAAGAAGAGACCATGCAGAGGAAGAGATGAATCAATACAGATGATGGATTAAAGGAGAACAATCAGTAGCTTTAAACAGTTACCTAGAAACATGTTGTAGTTTCTATCTTACCAAAGGAGAGAGCAGCAAGAATAATCCACAGCCAATGTTCCATCTCTACACCAAGGTTTAAATCAGCAGCAGGAAGTAGCTGATGTTCAGCATTCAGTGTGAGGATGATTCTCTTCACAGCAGCACTTATTATTGACTGGATGGTTGAACACAGTGCAGAAGACGTGCACCGCCTACTTGATAATGTGGCCCTCTAGTGGAGGTGAACAGCTCAGTACAACAGTGTGGAGAAAAGGCTTCCAGCAGCTTGTCAGTGTGTCAGCTGGTGCTTTTGTACAGAGTGTTGGTGTTTCCTGTCACTGTGGGCTCCACAGCACAGTAGAACACAGCAGAGTCTGTCACTGCAGCAGAGGAGATGCTCAGATCTATGTTCTTCTCTGTATACAGTTTAGAAGAGAACTTTGTGTCTGATTTTAGAGACTCTGCTAGACTTGTAAAACTTGTTCCTGAGATGTAGAGAAGAAACTCTGGTGGTTTTCCTGGATATTATCGATACCAGAAGAAATCTTCACTAGCCGTTATAGTTTTGGAGTATCTGTAGGACAGAGTAACAGAGCTGCCTTCTGGACTGAACTCTTCTTTCTGTAATGCAGTGAGATCTTCACAGCTGACCCCTGAAGAGAGGAGTCATTCAAAAGACTCAGTTAATAGATGACGTTTTATCAACATTAGAAGTTAACATTTTCATGCTGAATATTACGTTCCACTTACAATGGAAACTAACAGTAGGGAATGTAAATAATAGTGTAATGACAGAATGTTGAATGAAGGTGATGATGATGGTCTGTGTTGAACTCTGGTACATATGGAAGTTCCTCTCTCTTCTATAGTTCATGAACATCTTAGCTCCTCCCTGAATCTCTCTGTCTCCTCGTAGATCTGTATTTCACTTCTCTCAGTTTTCTTTTACATGTCATCACTTGTGTGTCGTCTGCATAGCTTTGGTAACTTATTTCACTGTTATCCATTAACTAAGCTAGTGGAAGCATGTAGATGTTAAAGAGAAGAGGCTCCAGGATGGAGCCTTGAGGAACACCACAGGTCATATTCGTCCAGTCAGTTGTTTAGTTACCTATAGAAACAAAGTGTTTCCTGTCTGTTAAGTAGGATTCAGACCAATAAAAACAGTGCCCGAGTCCCACCCAGTTTTCCAGTCGGTCTAGTAATATGTTGTGGTCAACAGTTTCAAATGCAGTGCTGAGATCTAATAATACTGACAGTGAGATTCTGCCACTGTCTGTGTTTAAGTGGATGTCATTAAAACGTTAATTAGAGCAGTCTCTGTGCTGTGTGACTGGAACACATCAAAACAGTTATCAAGTGCCAAAACAGCTTTTTAATTGTTAAAAAACATTTTTACAATTATTTTAACAGGCCTATAAATGTTCATGAGTGAAGCGCCTAGGTTTGTCTTTAAGAGTGGTTTGATGACTGCAGATTTCAGGGCCTGCGGGAATACATATGAAAAACAGGAAGTGTTGGTGAAGGTCCATCAGGAGTCTGGCACCTGGTGGAATGCTCTCATTGAACATTATTAGGATAAATGTGAGAGATAAGTTAAAGTAACGTGGTGTTGAAGCATCAAATAAAGGAGGCCTCTCTGCTGGGGCTTGAGTTGTTTGAACATTAGTTGTGTTGTTTCCCTAAAGTCTGTCAGAGAGAGACTCCCTCTGGTGGATGTTGGGCAGTATTGTGTTGTCTTTGCTCCAGAGGTTTGTGTACAGAGTGTTGGTGTTTCCTGTCACTGTGGGCCTCAGAGCACAGTAGTACACAGCAGAGTCTGTCACTGCAGCAGAGGAGATGCTCAGATAGATCTGGGTTTTATCCTCATCTGATTTAACGGACAGTCGAGAGTTTGATGCAGGTTTTGTTCCCCAGTGAAGGATGAGGAACTCTGGTGGTTTTCCAGGATATTGTCGATACCAGTAGAAATAATCATTAGCTGCTATAGTTTTGGAGTATCTGTAGGACAGAGTAACAGTGCTGCCTTCTGGACTGAACTCTTCTGTTTTGACTGGAGTCAGATCGTCACAGCTGACTGGAGAGAGGATTAATTCAAAGTAATCATTTAATAAATCGCGTTAAATTAATCTGTAATTAAACGTTTTCGCTCAGAATGTTACATACCTCTTAGAACGGACACTAAACATAACAAAATTAAACAATGATGTAATGAGAGCATGTTGAATGAAGGTGATGATGATGGTCTGTGTTGAACTCTGTTGAATATGGAAGTTCCTCTCTCTTCTATAGTTCAGGAACATCTTAGCTCCTCCCTGAATCTCTCTGTCTCCTCTTAGATCTGTATTTCACTTCTCAGTTCCACTTCCTCCTGGGTGACAGATGCAAAGGCAGTCTGTAAATTAAAAAAAGTCAGAGGACCTAGGATTGAACCCTGTGGTACACCACGATTAATCACAGACCAACAGAGAAATGTATTTTATAAAGATAAGAAAAAAAGTAATCAAAACTGAAGTCCTTGATGTGTACCAGTTTATTGAGAGAGGTGATTTAAAGTGTTTGATCAGTTAGTAAATAAAAACGTAACAATGACTTGCGTTAATGTGAAGTCAGATTAGTGAGATGCGTTTCATCGAGAGGGAAATCTGTTTAAAATGATCTTAATCTAATAAGAATGTTGCTTCATCACTTAATATTTAAAAGGTCTTGAACACCACAAAACAAGCTGCTGTTCCAATAGAACCTATGATCACATTGTGCTCAGAGATTAACTGAAACCAATGAGAAAGTGAGAGGACCTAGGATTGAACCCTGTGGTACACCACGTGCAATCACAGACTCAGAGAAAAACTTATTTTAAGTTCATGGAGACTACTTACTTTTATTTCAACGTGTGATAAAAGGACAGATTCAATGGTTGAGTTAAACATTTGAACCTGTGGATGTGACTCAAAGGCAGTACATGTTTGCATAATAGTGAAATGTACATACAGTATCATTCAAAGGATCGAGCAGGTAAATGACATTACTGTATGATCACAAACTATTGATGTTTGTCAGAGAGAGGCTCCCTCTGGTGGATGTTGGGCAGTATTGTGTTGTCTTTGCTCCAGAGGTTTTTGTACCGAGTGTTGGTGTTTCCTGTCACTGTGGGCGTCAGAGCACAGTAGTACACAGCAGAGTCTGTCTCTTTAGCTGAGATGATCTCCAGATCAACTCGTTTCTCTGTTTTGTCAATGTGAGCAGAGAAATCAGATTCAGTGGGATGGATCCCTCCTGCCTCTGTGATGTAGAGCAGGAACTCTGGTCTGGATCTCTGGTATTGTCGGTACCACTAGATATTGTAGATAGTCCCCTCATATTTACATTTCAGGCTGATGTTTCTGCCCTCTGCAACATGTTCTTCACTTCTTTCTGGCTGTATGCTGTTCATGGAGCCCAGGGCTGCAAAATGAGAATTATTCATGTCAGTTAGTCTGCAGGAGATTTTAACATTAAGAGACTCAACGGAGGCTCTTCAATTTCCTGTCACCTTTGATCAGTTTGAGATAAAACATGATGGAATGTCTTCATAGATCACAACGGTTGCTGCCTTACACAATCAAACCTCCAGGTATGAAATCTCTGGCTAAACAGCGGGTTAAATGAGACGTGAGCTCTTTTCCAACACTCACCTATGAAGAGAGAGAAGAGTAAACAGAGGTAAAGCAACATGTCTTTGGAGATGTTGAAGTCAAACAGTCAGCAGATGAGTTCTCCTCCTGCAGAAGTGAAGCAGGAAACAGCCTCTCTGCTGCTCAGCCCTTCTCCTCAATATCAGATGATTGTGCTTTTAGTTCCTCAAACATCTCACAGATCATCTCATTGGTTGATATAAACGTCAGTGGGCGTGGCCAGAGAATCATGTTTTACTAGTTTTCAAATCAAATCAAGTTTTATTTTTATAGCACATTTAAATGCGATTTTTGGTGGAGCCAAAGTGCTGTACAGTACATGTAATAAAAACACATTACTACAATCACAATAAAAGACTTTAAATTACAACAGATATAAAAAACACAGGGAAAAGTCAGGAGTCGTGCTCCGCTCTGACTAGAAGGCCAGGGAGAAGAAGTGTGTCTTAAGAGTAGATTTAAAAAACCCCAGGGTCTGGGCCGACCTCACATGGAGGGGCAGAGTGTTCCAGAGCCTGGGGCCAGCTGCTGCGAAGGCTCGGTGCCCTCGGGAGCAGCAGGTTTTGAGCCATCATAATACTTTTCTCATGTTTAAAACATTTAGTTCTCTTTGTGTTTCTCACTGACACATACATTGAAATGTACAAAAACTTAGCAATAAAAATGACAGGCATTAACGTGAAGTCAGATTAGTGAGAGGCTTTTCATCCAGTGGCGGAGCCAGGACATTTTCAGTGGGGTGGCCAGGATGGAACCAGTGATCATTTTGGGGTGGCATTGAAATCACTATTATATGAAGATAAAAATACATCTCACTATAAAATAAGGGGTTCTTTAAGGCACCTACAACACACCTCTACATTATGTGGGATTAAGCTGGTGGTGGGATGGATCAAATAATATTCAGTATATCTAACTATCTTGTTCTTACTCCCGCTGGCAAAGTATCAACGAAGCTGACATTATACAAACGTAGTGCAATATACAGACTGTTTAGCTTATGGTGATCAGCAGCACTATGAGCTCATTCTCTCAGTGTGTCATCAGGAATACAGAGACACACACACATCAGTTAAATGAGAGTTTTCAAATTAAATTATTGGTTAAGAATAAACATCTTAAAGTAAATAACAATAAGCAATAGCCCTTAACCCAGTAAGGCCCCCGGTTGTAATTTTACAACATTACTTGAAGCTATCCTAAAAAAGTCAGTAAATGTTTTGTTTTTTTAAAAGACTACATTTACAAAGTCAAAAGGTCCTTTTGTTCAGCCTCACAATGCTATTGGGTAGTAAATGTGTTTATAGGTCCTGCCCTCTGGAACATACACTCACACAACCAGGGGCACCGATATCACATTCGTATGAAAACACACTTTCCCTCAGTATGTTTACATCAAGCACTTCTTTTTGTATCACCGTCACAAAGAGTCTACACTGTTTTGTAATATACTGTTGGAGTTTTTCAAGGTGAGGCTCCCTCTGGTGGATGCTGTGCAGTACTGTGTTGTCTTTGCTCCAGAGGTTTTTGTACAGAGTGTTGGTGTTTCCTGTCACTGTGGGCTGCAGAGCACAGTAGTACACAGCAGAGTCTGTCACTGCAGCAGAGGAGATGATCAAATTGATTCGGTTTGACTTCACTGTAATATTCAGTCCAGGGATTGGGTTAGTTCCTACAGCGCCTGAAGCAGAGTGTGAGATGAGGAACTCTGGTGGTTCTCCAGGATATTGTCGATACCAGAAGTAATACAAAACATTAGATCCAGCTGTGTAGGACAGAGTAACAGTGCTGCCTTCTGGACTGAACTCTTCTGTTTTGACTGGAGTCAGATCTTCACAGCTGACGCCTGAGGGAAAGATTAACTCTGTTATTTCATGTTATAAAAGTAATTTTAGCAAAACCACACTCAGAAAGCAATGACACTGATGTTTTATCCAGAGTGTAACTAACCGGATAAGATTGCAAACAATATCAGAGAAAATGCAGAGTTCTGCAGGGACAGCATGTTGAATGAAGGTGATGATGATGGTCTGTGTTGAACTCTGGTGAATATGGAAGTTCCTCTCTCTTCTATAGTTCAGGAACATCTTAGCTCCTCCCTGAATCTCTCTGTCTCCTGTTAGATCTGTATTTCACTCATCTCAGTTTATTTTCTCCGTGTTATCACGTGTGTGTCGTCTGCATAGCTATGGTAACTTATTTCATTGTTATCCATTAACTAAGCTAGTGGAAGCATGTAGATTTAAAAGAGAAGAGTCCCCAGGGCGGAGCCTTGAAGAACCCCACAGGTCATATTTGTCCACTCAGTTGTTTATCAAATCAAGTTTTACTTATATAACACATTTAAAAACAATTTTCGGTCGAGCCAAAGTGCTGTACATGTAATAAAGGCACACTAGAATAACATAAGAATTTATGACAGAAATATAATGACAAAACACATAGAAATATCAGGTGACATGCTCGGCTCTGACTAGAAGGCCAGAGAGAAGAAGTGTGTCTTCAGTGAAGGTTTAAAACCCCCTAGGTTCTGGGCTGACCTCACATGTAAAGCAAGGCAAGTTTATTTATATAGCTCCTTTCAACACAAGGCAATTCAAAGTGCTTTACAAAAAACGAAAGACATTAAAACAATGGCATATAAAATCAGTCATTAAAAAGACAAGATAATAAAATAAACATTAAAAAAAAGAAAAAATACATGGATAAAAGTTACAGTGCAGTCTAAGATATCAATAGTTCAATTAAAAGCAGCGACAAAAAGAAAAGTCTTCTTGCTGGATTTAAAAGTAGTCAGAGTTGCAGTGGACCTGCAGGTTTCTGGGAGTTTGTTCCAGATGGAGCATAATAACTGAACGCTGCTTCTCCATGTTTAGTTCTGACTCTGGGGACAGAAAGCTGACCAGTCCCTGAAGATCTGAGAGATCTGGATGGTTCATTATTTAGCAGGAGGTCACAAATGTATTTTAGGCCTAAACCATTCAAAGCTTTATAAACCAGCAGCAGTATTTAGAAATCTATTCTTTGACACACAGGAAGCCAGTGTAAAGACTTCAGAACAGGAGTGATGAGATCCACTTTCTTAGTGTTAGTGAGGACTCGAGCAGCAGCGTTCTGAATCAGCTGCAGCTTTCTAATAGATGTTTTAGTGAGACCTGTGAAGACACCATTGCAGTAGTCCAGTCTACTGAAGATAAAAGCATGGACAAGTTTTTCCAAATCCTGCTGTGACATTAGTCTTTTAATCCTAGATATGTTCTTTAGGTGATAGTAGGCTGATTTAGTAACTGTTTTAATGTGGCTGTTGAAACTCAGGTCAGAGTCCATGACTACACCTAGATTTCTGGCTGCCTTACCCGATGGACACACGAATATGGAATTGTGAATTTCGCACGAAGATGGCCCCGAACCACACGAAGGCAACATTTACATTACATTTAAGACATACAACTGCAACGAAAGTAACAAAAACAATTATGTTACAGTACTTTGATACTGTACTGATATCTTCAGACTTTGTTCTTTAGATAAGACTAAGACTACTCTTATCTTTCTTACAGTGCAGACGCTTTTCTGCTTGCTCCTGCCTCTGCTTACTTTTTATGCTGATTTTCCTATTCTTATTCTCTGAAAACTTCGAGCAGCAGCTCCTGGACATTAACTTATCACTGGGACAGTTCATCTTCGTAAATAGACGGAGGGTTTCAGCCATATTTCAACATTTTTACGACGACCTCAGTCTTACAGTAGCGTGGCCTAGCAACAGCTAAAGCCTGGTAGGCTACTGCATGCTAGTTGGTAGCAAAATGCCTCCGTTCTCTACAGATGACTTCCACAAACTTATACAGAAGATGGCTGTGTTGGAAATGAAAATGCAACGGTTGGAAGTTAACGTGGAAGTGAATGGACTATGTCATGGGAATGACACCACTTTACCAGTGTTGCAAAATAATGGAGAAGGGTATGCTAACTCACAGCTAGTTAGCAGCTACAAGGATTCCAAGGAACAGGGGGCCTGTGTACTGGGTAATAAATCTACAAGTGGTAGTCCTCCCTGGAACTCTCTGGGTGCAAAGCCGAAGAGTAAATCATTTCCATGGGATTTGGGAGGACGGATAACAGGCAGAGCCTAGCGCTCCGAAATCTGTGATGCGACCGGCTGGCCTGCATTGTTATCACCCAGGAAGAGCGCCTCTTCAACCCCTAAACAGCAGTGGACATCTGCTAAAGGGAGAATTACAAACAATCCTCCTAAACCACCAAGTGTGCCAATCCAGAACAGATACGCTCCGCTGACCGAGAACCGGAGATCTCTTTCTGATGACCTGGATAACCTGTCCTCTTCACACAGCAGGGTAAGGAACAAAAGTAAAAGGCTAGAGGGAAAGCTAACGACTGGGCCTGAAACTCTGATTGTGGGTGACTCTGCTGTAAGAGATGTAAAAGGTCTGTGTAATAAGAACAACACCAAAGTGGCCACATCCCAAGGATGTGGTCTCTGACTTGGCTGAGAAGATCCTGCATATTGGGGCTGAACATCCGACTGTGAAGAATGTGGTACTACACATTGGAACAAATGATGTTGTGAAACAAGAGTCAGAAGTGCTGAAAGAAGACTTTAAATGTTTGTTGCAAACTGTCAGCTCTCTAAATGCAGAGGTGTTCATCAGTGGCCCTCTACCGCCAGTCAGAAGAGGAGTGGAGAGATTCAGCAGATTGTTTGCACTGAACACCTGGCTTTCCAATGCCTGTACTGACCATTCTGCCCATTTTATTGACAATTTTAACTTTTTCTGGGATCGCAGACATCTTTTCAAGGCAAATGGAGTTTGCCTGAACAAGTCAGGAGTGAAATTGTTTATCTCTAACATTTTCAACTGCCTGCGTCATCAATCTGTTCCCTCTGCCAAGGACAAGCGGCAAGAGGAATCAAAACAGGAGAAAGACACAACACATCGTGCAGAAAACCCTGAAGAATTATCACTGCACCCGCCTGAGGAATGTTCTGATTATGGGAGACCTATGACACACATGGAGGACTCTCCGCTGCCCGTCACCCCCCCCTGACAACGCCTTTGAACACATGAAGGCGATACAGAGGGTTGGCACCGATTCTTTCCTGGAGTTCAAAGACCAAACTAAGGCGATACGCAGGGCTGGCAGCATTTCCTTTACCCCCGCTCCTCAACGACGCCCACCAAAAAGACGGGCACCATCTCCCCCCCCGTCTTCATCACCGAGCCTACGTCAACCACCTCCCCCCCCTGGCAGCATGTCTTCTACCCCTACACCATCTCCTCCGTCTCCATCACCGTGCCTACGTCAACCACCTCCCCTCCCTTCAAGAAAGCATCTGCAGTCTCCGAAGCCTGATAAGGATGTGTGTGTACAAAATGCTTACTGATGTGTGCTGGGTCCAGGCTCAAGGGCGTATGGCACTCTCAACTCTTTCCAGGACATGCCAGGGCCCTGCCTGCCTGTAGCTTTGCCGATATCTGTGTTGATAGGTAATAGATTAAGAGCGGTGAATCATCGTAGATACAGGAAGCGCTCAAACGTTTGTGTGAGTTCATCTAATTTAGCAGTGATTCCATGTCAGCGACAGCTTGTTACAAAAAACATGAGTGTGTTTAACAAACTTAAACTAGCTTTATTAAATGTCAGGTCTTTGGCGGGAAAAACATTTTTAATCAATGATTTTATCACTGAGCACAATCTCGATTTTATGTTTTTAACAGAAACTTGGATTGAACAAAAATAATAGTGCAGCGGCGGCTCAAGGCCTCAGGACTCACTGTTCACCGGTTAGCCTATCGTGAACACCAGAAGGCCTATGCACAGTCCCTCAGAGATGCACGGTCCCAATACTACTCCTCCCTCATCAACAACAGTACTGGAAACTCCAAGCAACTCTTCTCTACCATAAACCACCTCCTCAAACCCCAAAGTCCTCTACACTCCGACTCCACTGACAAGCAGTGTAGCAACTTCGCCGCCTTCTTCACTAACAAAGTTGATACCATCCGCTCCCTCCTCTCTAGCCCCTCTGCACCTCCAGTTACAACTGCTGACCCACAGCCTGGGACAACCCAGCCTCTTCGCTGTTTCACGGACATCTCCCAGCGAGAGGTTGTTGGCATCGTTAGGAGGATGAAGCCCTCCACCTGTGTCCTGGACCCCCTTCCTTCAGCTCTTGTAAAATCGTACATCGGTACCATGAGCCCCATGATCACTAAGATCGTAAACCTCTCACTCCAGGCTGGCCATGTCCCCTCTGCCCTAAAAACCGCTGTCATCAAACCTCGCCTCAAAAAACCCTCCCTTGACCCGGGAGTCCTGGCCAACTACAGACCCATTTCCAACCTTCCTTTTCTATCAAAGGTGCTGGAAAAAATAGTTGCTGCTCAGCTCCATGACCACCTAAACTCCAACAATCTATTTGAGAAGTTCCAGTCTGGTTTCCGCTCAGGCCACAGCACAGAAACTGCCCTGGTCAGGGTCACCAACGACCTGCTGATGACGGCTGATGCTGGCTCTCCCTCTCTCCTCATCCTCCTCGATCTCACTGCAGCTTTCGACACCGTCGATCACGGCATCCTCCTCCATCGTCTGCACTCCACCATCGGACTCTCTGACTCTCCCCTTGACTGGTTCAGATCATACCTCACCGGGAGAACAGAGTATGTCTCGTTGGGCGAGGCAGAGTCGGGTACCCACAACGTCACCTGTGGTGTCCCTCAAGGATCAGTTCTCGGCCCCACCCTCTTCACACTCTACATGCTCCCCCTCTATCATCAGCCGACATGGAGTATCATTCCATTGCTACGCTGATGACACCCAACTGTACCTCAGGATCAACCCTACCTCCTCTGCAGCCCTGCCTTCACCCACACTCACTGCCTGCCTGGAGGAGATACAGGCGTGGATGAAGCAAAACTTCCTGAAACTCAACAGCACCAAGACCGAAGCAATTATAGTTGGCACCCCACACCAGGTTCGGTCATCCACCATCACCACCATCACCTTCTCCGGCCAGGACATTACCCTCTCCTCAATAGTCACCAACCTGGGTGTTAAAATGGACGCCCATCTGACCTTGAGGCCCACATTAAACAGCTGTGCAAGAACTCCTTTTATCACCTCAGGAACATCGCCAAACTCCGCCCCACACTCACTCTGTCTGACGCCGAAAAGCTGGTCCATGCCTTTGTCTCCTCCAGGCTGGACTACTGCAATGCACTCCTCATCGGGATCCCTAACAAAAGCATCCAGAAGCTCCAATACATTCAGAACAGCGCTGCTAGGATCCTGATGAGAGTGCGCAAATATGATCACATCACCCACATCCTTAAAGCACTACACTGGCTACCCGTGAAACTAAGGATCGAATTCAAGGTCTCCGTCCTCACCCACCAGTGTGTCCATGGAACTGCCCCTCCCTACCTCAAGGAACTCCTCACCCCCCATACCTCCTTACGGACCACCCGCTCCAGCAACTCCAACTTCCTCAAACCCCCCAGGACTAAGCTCCGTATTATGGGAGACCGGGCCTTCTGCTCGGCTGCTCCCAGTCTGTGGAATGCTCTCCCCGACCAAATGAGAGCACCACAGACCGTGGAGGCTTTTAAAAAAGGCCTCAAAACCCACCTCTTCAAAAGAGCCTTTGCCTAGACCTTTTTATATCCCTTTTATTTATTTTTTATTTTTGTATTGCTTTTTATTAATTCTACCGTGTTGTGTAATGTTTATTTATACTGTTCATGCTGACTACTTGTAGCACTTTGGGATCTGAGATCAGATATGAAGTGCTTTATAAATGGAACCCATTATTATTATTATTAGCTGTTCTTATCGAATCAACCCCCCCCCCCAACTTTGGTTTTATGAGTCAGGAAAGAATGCATAAGTAAGGGGGTGGAGTTGCTATTCTGTTCAATGATTCCCTTCAATGCAGGAAGACATCTTATGGGAACTTTGCTTCTTTTGAATATGTGGCCCTTCAGCTGAAATGCTCATCTCGAGCTCTGTTCCTAAATATCTATAGACCACCCAAATACTGTGCAAGCTTTTATGATGACTTTACTGAACTGCTGTCTATAGTGTGTATTGACTTTGACCGTTTAGTCATTGTTGGTGATTTTAACATCCATGTTGACAACCCTCAGGACAGAGGGGCAAAATAACTGTTTTGTGTTCTTGATAGCTATGGACTGACTCAGCATGTGACGGAGCCCACGCACAATAAGGGGCACACTCTGGACTTAATTATCTCAAAGGGTCTGAATATCTCTAAGGTTGTGGTGACTGATGTTGCACTCTCTGATCATTCCTGTGTGTTCTTTGAGAGCTCTATTTCTGTTCACAAGAATGTTCAAAAAGAGGTAACCACAAAGCGATATTTAACTGAAAATACTAGGGAAATGTTTACTCAGAATTTTTCTTCCACACTTGCCCCTGCTAACATCTCAGTAAATGAGCTAGTAGATCATTTTAATTCAAAAATTCAAAATATTATAGATGCCATTGCTCCAACTAAGGTAAAAGAAGTGACTGGCAAGAAAATATCTCCATGGAGAAAAGCCATGACCGTGAGAGCAGAAAAAAGAGAGTGTCGAAAAGCTGAACGCAGGTGGCGAAAAACAAATCTCCAGGTTCACTTTGAAATCTATAAAGAGAGACTTGGCCTTTATAATTTGGAATTGAAAAACGCACGACAATCGTTCTTCTCTGACATCATTACCAAAAACAAAAACAATGCACGTGCCTTGTTTGCTACCGTCGACAGACTAACTAACCCCCCAGTGTCAGTAGCCTCTGAATTTGCAACGGAAACTGCCTCAAACTGAGGGCACTTGTCTCTATAGCCTGTTTTAAATTGAAGTTGTCTGAAGTCCTTACTACCAGCTGCTCTTGCAGTAATAAGTAGTACCTTTCTTACTGTCCTAATGTGCACAATGTAGTGACTGCTTTTTTGTCTTTTGTTTTCTTAGTTATGTTCTCTGTATTTTATATGTTTGTGTTATGTGTAACGTTGCTGCCTTCTTGGCCAGGTCAGCATTGAAAATGAGATTCTATCTCAATGCTTTTATCTGGTTAAATAAAGGTTAAATAAAAAAAAAAATTTCTATCCACCAGGGCGTGCAATAATTTTGCCTTTTTCACTGACAACATTCAGAACATCAGACAAGCAGTCAGTGCCTCTGCATCAGGAACAGCACATGTGTTGTCTCTGTGTCCACTTAACATCAATTCAAACACCATGACACAATTCCATCAGATTAATGATAAAAACCTAGAGGACATTATTCAACTTCTGAAATCCTCCTCCTGCTGCCTTGATATTATTCCAACGGGATTTTTCAAAGATGTTTTGCCTTGCATGGCCTCAGATCTACTTCATATAGTAAACAAATCTCTTCACTCAGGTATTTTTCCACAGGCCCTGAAAACTGCAGTCATTAAACCGCTCTTAAAAAAGAATAATCTAGATGCTTCAGTAATGAACAATTACAGGCCCATATCAAACCTGCCATTTCTAGGTAAAATCATTGAAAAAGTTGTTTTTCAACAGCTGAGTAATATTTTGCATTTAAATGACTGTTTCGATGTGTTCCAGTCAGGCTTTCGTCCAAACCACAGTACTGAGACTGCTCTGGTAAAGGTCTTTAACTTAAACACAGACAGTGGCAGAACTTCAGTGTTAGTATTATTAGATCTCAGTGCTGCATTTGACACTGTTGACCACAGCATATTACTAGACCGACTGGAAAACTGGGTGGGACTTTCGGAAACCGTCCTAAATTGGTTTGAATCCTACTTAAAGGACAGAAACAACTTTGTTTCTATTGGTAAATACACATCTGAGTTGACAAATATGACATGTGGGGTTCCTCAAGGCTCCATCCTGGGGCCGCTTCTCTTTAACATCTACATGCTACCACTGGCTCAGATAATGAAAAACAACAAAATAAGTTACCATAGCTATGCAGATGACACACAAATTTACGTAACAGTTTCACCAGGAGACTATGCTCCAATTCAAACACTGAGTAAGTGCATTGAACAAATCAATGACTGGATGTGTCAGAACTTTCTCCAATTAAACAAAGATAAAACTGAGGTAATGGTTTTTGGAGCCAAGGCAGAACGTATAAAATTTAGCGCTGAGCTTCAGTCTGCAATGTTCAAAACAACAGAGCCAGAAATCTAGGTGTAGTCATGGACTCTGACCTGAGTTTCAACAGCCACATTAAAACAGTTACTAAATCAGCCTACTATCACCTAAAGAACATATCTAGGATTAAAAGACTAATGTCACAGCAGGATTTGGAAAAACTTGTCCATGCTTTTATCTTCAGTAGACTCGACTACTGCAATGGTGTCTTCACAGGTCTCACTAAAAAGTCTATTCGGAAGCTGCAGCTGATTCAGAACGCCGCTGCTCGAGTCCTCACTAACACTAAGAAAGTGGATCACATCACTCCTGTTCTGAAGTCTTTACACTGGCTTCCTGTGTGTCAAAGAATAGATTTCAAAATACTGCTGCTGGTTTATAAAGCTTTGAATGGTTTAGGCCCAAAATACATTTCTGATCTACTGCTAAATGATGAAGCATCCAGATCTCTCAGGTCTTCAGGGACTGGTCAGCTTTCTGTCCCCAGAGTCAGAACTAAACATGGAGAAGCAGCGTTCAGTTATTATGCTCCATCTGGAACAAACTCCCAGAAACCTGCAGGTCCGCTGCAACTCTGACTACTTTCAAATCCAGCAAGAAGACTTTGCTTTTTGTCGCTGCTTTTAATTGAACTATTCATATCTTAGACTGCACTGTAACTTTTATCCATGTATTTTTTCTTTTAGTGTTTATCCATGTATTTCTTCTTTTAATGTTTATTTTATTAGCTTTTCTTTTTAATGACTGATTTTAAATGCCATTTTCTTAATGTCTTTCATTTTTTGTAAAGCACTTTGAATTGCCTTGTGTTGAAAAGTGCTCTATAAATAAACTTGCCTTGCCTTGCCTTGCCTTGCCTTGCCTTGCCTTGCCTTTACTTTATCCGTATTTATATGTAGAAAATATTACGTTTTCTCCGTAATGTTGTTTCCATAGCAACAACAGCTTCCTGTCAACTCTCCTTCAAAATAATATATTATATCCTTTTCAGTTTCACAGAACACAAATTGGGTTATTTACATAATATGTTTACATGATTTTGTTGTGCAATAAAACAACCAGATGGACACACGATAAAGGAAATGTTCAAATTCGGCTCTGATCGTAGCAACATCGGGCCATTCGTGAGGGCATCTTAAGCCATCGTATGACCGTCGGTGTTGTAGCAACTTCGTGAGCGGTGGGATAATCTTTGGCATGCTAAAAAATTGCCGAAGAACCTTGCGAAGGTTCATTTTCGCGTTGAATTCGTGTGTCAATTTTGCCCTTCGTAAGGCCATCGTGAGGGCTTCTTGTTATCATCGGTGCATCGGGCATTAGCCCCGATCAGAGTGAGGGCGAATGCCCGATGGCACCGATGATAACACGAAGATGACACGATTCGACAAGATGCCCTCACGAGGGCCTTACGGAGTTGCCGCTCAAAAAGTTGCTGCCGGAGCCTGAGAAACTCCACCGACGGTCATACGATGGCTTAAGATGCCCTCACGAATGGCGCGATGTTGTTACGATCAGAGCCGAATTTGAACATTTCCTTTATCGTGTGGCTATCGGGGGTCAATTTCGGGACAGTGTGACTCACAAAACCTTATTATTTATCTTTGCTGCACATCCAACCCATCGTTTCACATCGTGAGGAAACACAGAATCGAGGGGTACCCTTCATTATCACTCAATTATATGAACTCTCGGAGATAATAACAAGAACAGACATCAAAACTAGGTAGCTAGAAACGCTAACATGGCTCACCTGTGTCGTTGTCTGGTCAAAAGTGGTCTTCAATGGCATTAAAACGATAAAAACGATGCTGAAGTTAATCCATAGGTTAATCCAATGTGTCTGTGTTCCTTTGAAATGATTTTTGATCATCCATGAGCCTTCTTTTCGGTTTCGAGATGTCAGACCTAGAGACTGCTTCACTCTGGTGCAAAACTGTTTGCACGAAGCCCCCACCTTTTTGTTTCACCATGTGTGTGAGTGGGGATATTCCCCTTCGATTCTATTGGCTCTAACGGTCAAAAAGAGATGTCAATCACCAAAATCGACCCATGGGTTGCAGAGATACAATAAAACCCCCATTTCCACCTAAATCACCTCAGAGGTGGAGTTTGTTTTGCTAAATCTCTCTAAAAAGGTACGATTTCACTTGTTTTGCATCAATCTTGATGCAGGGTACTTATTATATGTTGTACTTTGGATTCCTAAAGCTTTTAGTCTACCTTACCATCATCCAAGGTTAGTTTTCACTATAAGTACAAAATATGTTTTGAACGGACACTATAATTTACAGTTTTTTACCATGTTCAATCTGAATTGTCTTTAAAATAAAAAACATCTATATTGATTCTGACTTTTCTCCATTCAACTCACAGGTTCATCGTTACTTTGAGAACAAAGATTATTAATTTAACCCTTTTAGAAGATATGGTCATTTGTTCTGGGAATGTCATTTTCGAGCCTGAGACCTGAAAAACAGGCTCAGGGCTTAACAGGTTAATGGATCACATTTGATCAACATTAGAAGTTAATGTCTTCATGCAGAATGTTACGTACCTCTTAGAATGGAAACTAACAGTAGGGAATGTAAATAATAGTGTAATGACAGCATGTTGAATGATGAAGGTGATGATGATGGTCTGTGTTGAACTCTGGTGAATATGGAAGATCCTCTCTCTTCTATAGTTCAGGAACATCTTAGCTCCTCCCTGAATCTCTCTGTCTCCTCTTAGATCGGTATTTCACTTCTCTCAGTTACACTTCCTCCTGGGTGACAGATCCAACGGGAATCTGTAAATTAAAGGATAGAGGACCTAGGATTGAACCCTGTGGTACACCACATGAAATCACGGACCAAAAGAGAATTGTATTTGATAAAGATAGAAGATGTCTGACAAATAATCTGAAAATAATTCACCTACAGAGATGATTGAGGAGAGTTGATATAAGATTCAGTATTGTATGACGAGGTATTGTTAACAATAAAAGTAAAGTTTAACAACATGTCATTATCATCAGAGTACATGTCGTATGAAACAACACTTTCCCTTAGTATGTTTACCTCAAGCACTTATTTTTGTATCACCGTCACAAAGAGTCTACAGTGTTTTGTAATATACTGTTGGAGTTTGTCAGAGAGAGACTCCCTCTGGTGGATGTTGATCAGTACTGTGTTGTCTTTGCTCCAGAGGTTTTTGTACAGAGTGTTGGTGTTTCCTGTCACTGTGGGCCTCAGAGCACAGTAGTACACAGCAGAGTCTGTCACTGCAGCAGAGGAGATCTGCAGAGGAACTGATGTCTTGTTGATTGTAGCATCAAATCTGTCTTTCTTGAACTCTGCAGCATTCTCTCCAGTTTCTGAGTAACGCTTCAACATGTACTTTGGGTAACCATTGACTTCTTGTTTGTACCAGAACAGATAGGGATATGTGTCAGTTGTCTGAAATGTGCAGCCAAGTGTAACTGTGTCTCCTTCAGTAGCGCTGACTTCTCCTGTTTTCTGGGTCACTGTGTCTTGTCCTTTACACTCTGGGGAAGAAGAGACCATGCAGAGGAAGAGATGAATCAATACAGATGATGGATTAAAGGATAACAATCAGTAGCTTTAAACAATTACCTAGAAATATGTTGTAGTTTCTATCTTACCAAAGGAGAGAGCAGCAAGAATAATCCACAGCCAATGTTCCATCTCTACACCAAGGTTTAAATCAGCAGCAGGAAGTAGCTGATGTTCAACATTCAGTGTGAGGATGGTTCTCTTCACAGCAGCACTTATTATTGACTGGATGGTTGAACACAGTGCAGAAGACGTGCACCGCCTACTTGATAATGTGGCCCTCTAGTGGAGGTGAACAGCTCAGTACAACAGTGTGGAGAAAAGGCTTCCAGCAGCTTGTCAGTGTGTCAGCTGGTGCTTTTGTACAGAGTGTTGGTGTTTCCTGTCACAGTGGGCCTCACAGCACAGTAGAACACAGCAGAGTCTGTCACTGCAGCAGAGGAGATGCTCAGATCTATGTTCTTCTCTGTAGACAGTTTAGAAGAGAACTTTGTGTCTGATTTCAGAGACTCTGCTAGACTTGTAAAACTTGTTCCTGAGATGTAGAGAAGAAACCTGGTGGTTTTCCTGGATATTGTCGATACCAGTAAAACTCATCACCACCAGTTGCTTGTTTGGAGTATCTGTAGGACAGAGTAACAGAGCTGCCTTCTGGACTGAACTCTTCTCTCTGTAATGCAGTGAGATCTTCACAGCTGACCCCTGAAGAGAGGAGTAATTCAAAAGACTCAGTTAATAGATGACATTTTATCAACATTAAAAGTTAACATTTTCATGCAGAATATTACGTACCTCTTAGAATTGAAACTAACAGTAGGGAATGTAAATAATAGTGTAATGACAGCATATTGAATGAAGGTGATGATGATGGTCTGTGTTGAACTCTGGTAAATATGGAAGTTCCTCTCTCTTCTATAGTTCAGGAACATCTTAGCTCCTCCCTGAATCTCTCTGTCTCCTCTTAGATCTGTATTTCACTTCTCTCAGTTTTCTTTTTCATGTTATCACGTGTGTGTCCTCTGCATAGCTTTGGTAACTTATTTCATTGTTATCCATTAACTAAGCTAGTGGAAGCATGTAGATGTTAAAGAGAAGAGGCTCCAGGATGGAGCCTTGAGGAACACCACAGGTCATATTCGTCCAGTCAGTTGTTTAGTTACCTATAGAAACAAAGTGTTTCCTGTCCTTTCAGTAGGATTCAGACCAATAAAAAGAGTGCCCGAGTCCCACCCAGTTTTCCAGTCGGTCTAGTAATATGTTGTGGTCAACAGTTTCAAATGCAGCGCTGAGATCTAATAATACTGACAGTGAGATTCTGCCACTGTCTGTGTTTAAGTGGATGTCATTAAAAAGTTAATTAGAGCAGTCTCAGTGCTGTGTGACTGGAACACATCAAAACAGTTATCAAGTGCCAAAACAGCTATTTAGCTGTTGAACTTTTTCAATTATTTTAACCGGCCTATAAATGTTCATCACTGAAGCGCCTAGGTTTGTCTTTAAGAGTGGTTTGATGACTGCAGATTTCAGGGCCTGCGGGAATAAATATGAAAAACAGGAAGTGTTGGTGAAGGTCCATCAGGAGTCTGGCACCTGGTGGAATGCTCTAATTGAACATTATTAGGATAAATGTGAGAGATAAGTTAAAGTAACGTGGTGTTGAAGCATCAAATAAAGGAGGCCTCTCTGCTGGGGGTTGAGTTGTTTGAACATTAGTTGTGTTGTTTCCCTAAAGTCTAACAGAGAGAGACTCCCTCTGGTGGATGTTGGGCAGTATTGTGTTGTCTTTGCTCCAAAGGTTTTTGTACAGAGTGTTGGTGTTTCCTGTCACTGTGGGCTCCACAGCACAGTAGAACACAGCAGAGTCTGTCACTGCAGCAGAGGAGATGCTCAGATAGATCTGGGTTTTATCCTCATCTGATTTAACGGACAGTCGAGAGTTTGATGCAGGTTTTGTTCCCCAGTGAAGGATGAGGAACTCTGGTGGTTTTCCAGGATATTGTCGATACCAGTAGAAATAATCATTAGCTGCTATAGTTTTGGAGTATCTGTAGGACAGAGTAACAGTGCTGCCTTCTGGACTGGACTCTTCTTGCTTTGACGGAGTGAGATCTTCACAGCTGACTGGAGAGAGGATTAATTCAAAGTAATCATTTAATAAATCGCATTAAATTAATCTGTAATTAAATTGTTTCGCTCAGAATGTTACATACCTCTTAGAACGGACACTAAACATAAAAAAATTAAACAATGATGTAATGACAGCATGTTGAATGTAGGTGATGATGATGGTCTGTGTTGAACTCTGGTGAATATGGAAGTTCCTCTCTCTTCTATAGTTCAGGAACATCTTAGCTCCTCCCTGAATCTCTCTGTCTCCTCTTAGATCTGTATTTCACTTCTCAGTTACACTTCCTCCTGGGTGACAGATCCAAAGGCAGTCTGTAAATTAAAAAAAACTGAGGACCTAGGATTGAACCCTGTGGTACACCACGATTAATCACAAACCAACAGAGAAATGTATTTTATAAAGATAAAAAAAAAAAAATCAAAACTGAAGTCCTTGATGTGTACCAGTTTATTGAGAGAGGTGATTTAAAGTGTTTGATCAGTTAGTAAATAAAAACGTAACAATAACAATGATGATTAATCTAATAAGAATGTTGCTTTATCACTTAATATTTAAAAGGTCTTGAACACCACAAAACAAGCTGCTGTTCCAATAGAACCTATGATCACATTGTGCTCAGAGATTAACTGAAACCAATGAGAAAGTGAGAGGACCTAGTATTGAACCCTGTGGTAAACCACATCAAATCACAGACTCACAGAAATTATATATTATTTTAAGTTCATGGAGACTACTTACTTTTATTTGACTCAAAGGCAGTACATGTTTGCATAATAGTGAAATGTACATACAGTATCATTCAAAGGATCGAGCAGGTAAATGATATTACTGTATGATCACTAACTATTGATGTTTGTCAGAGAGAGGCTCCCTCTGGTGGATGTTGGGCAGTATTGTGTTGTCTTTGCTCCAGAGGTTTGTGTACAGAGTGTTGGTGTTTCCTGTCACTGTGGGCGTCAGAGCACAGTAGTACACAGCAGAGTCTGTCACTTTAGCTGAGATGATCTCCAGATCAACTCGTTTCTCTGTTTTGTCAATGTGAGCAGAGAAATCAGATTCAGTGGGATGGATCCCTCCTGCCTCTGTGATGTAGAGCAGGAACTCTGGTCTGGATCTCTGGTATTGTCGGTACCACTGGATATTGTAGATAGCCCCCTCATATTTACATGTCAGGCTGATGTTTCTGCCCTCTGCAACATGTTCTTCACTTCTTTCTGGCTTTATGCTGTTCATGGAGCCCAGGGCTGCAGAATGAGAATTACTCATGTCAGTTAGTCTGCAGGAGATTTTAACATTAAGAGACTCAACGGAGGGTCTTCAATTTCCTGTCACCTTTGATCAGTTTGAGATCAAACATGACCGAATGTCTTCATAGATCACAACGGTTGCTGCCTTACACAATCAAACCTCCAGGTATGAAATCTCTGGCTAAACAGTGGGTTAAATGAGACTTGATCTCTGTTCCAACACTCACCTATGAAGAGAGAGAAGAGTAAACAGAGGTAAAGCAACATGTCTTTGGAGATGTTGAAGTCAAACAGTCAGCAGATGAGTTCTCCTCCTGCAGAAGTGAAGCAGGAAACAGCCTCTCTGATGCTCAGCCCTTCTCCTCAATATCAAATGATTGTGCTTTTAGTTCCTCAAACATCTCACTGATCATCTCATTGGTTGATATAAACGTCAGTGGGCGTGGCCAGAGAATCATGTTTTACTAATTTTAAACCATCAAAGTACTTTTTTCATGTTTAAAACATTTAGTTCTCTTTGTGCTTCTCACTGACACATACATTGAAATGTACAAAAACTTAGCAATTATGACGGGGGTTAAGGTGAAGTCAGATTAGTGAAAGGTGTTTCATCGAGAGATAAATCTGCTTAAATCTTAATCTAATCAGAATATTGATTCACACTTGTCATTTAAAAGGTCTTGAACACCACAACACAAGCTGCTGTTCCAATATAACATATTATCACATTGTGCTTAAAGATAAACTGAATCTAATGACAAAGTGAGAGGACCTAGGATTGAACCCTGTGGTACACCACGTGAAATCACAGACTCACAGAAAAACTGAAAATAACGTATTTTAAATTCATGGAGACGACTTACTTTTATTTCAGCCTGTGATAAAAGGCCAGATTCACTGACTGAGTTAAACATTTGAACCTGTGGATGTGAATCAAAGACAGTACATGTGTTTGTATGGTACGGAGCAATTGTTCATAGATTTCAAATTGTCAAGCGGGTAATGTACATTACTGTATCATCACAAATTGTTGATGTTTAACAGAGAGAGACTCCCTCAGGTGGATCTTCAGTCAGTCAATCAGAGACAGGCTCTGTATATATCTGAGACCTGTGATATATTGATGAAGAGGAGGATAATAGGGGACCTTTAAGATGGTGTCGGGCAGTTCCTCTGTGACGCTTGTTGATCCCCACAACTTAGTGTTCGATATTCTGCGTCTGGACTCCGGTATTTGCATCAATTAAATTGTATCGATGATTAACCTTGAAATAAGGGGCGACAGATAACCCACAAGTACTTATCTTTCTTTACATCGTGTCCTTTCTGCCAGGCCATGACAACATGCACTGTAGGAGCCATGATCAATATTGATTGGTTGGCTTGGGTCACATGGGTATGGGTGGCACTCATTATAATACCATGCATACCATGCTGCGAATGGATCTGGCCCTTCATACATCCAGGACATGGTTAAACTGTACACCCCAGCGCGTGCACTCCGCTCGGCATCAGCCAAACGACTCGCTGCACCCTCGCTGCGAGGTGGACCCAAGTTCCCATCAGCAAAAACACGTGGGTTTGCTATCCTGGCTCCAAGATGGTGGAATGAGCTCCCCATTGACATCAGGACGGCAGAAAGCTTACACACCTTCCAGACTGAAAACTCATCTCTTTAGACTCCACTTCGAGCGATAGAATTACTAACAAAGCACTTATATACTAACATAGGACTGGCCTATCTATAGCCAGCTGAGTAGCACTTGAAATGTGTGGCTCTATGATACCTGCTGTACTTATATGATTCTGTTTTTCTTCTGGGCTGTGTCTTCCTGGTCGTATGTACTTATTGTAAGTCGCTTTGGACAAAAGCGTCTGCTAAATGCAATGTAATGTAATAATGTAATAATCCTGTTCACCTGTGTGAGGTGTGGGTGTGTGGAAGAGAGGGTGACACAGGGCCGTTGTATTTTTTTTTTGACCGCAAGATTACAATTGCTTGGATTATAACAATGTATATGTCCGATCACCGAGTTTTTTCATTAAACTACTATACCACGAAACAGAGCTTCAGATCTCAGCGAGTACTTTTTTAGCGTGTCATACAACAGCAAACAGGCCCGTCCTCAGCCTCTCAGCGAATTAGTTTGTTTCCTGCTGTCGCTACATGCACCTATAGAAGACACTACAGGAAAGGGAACACCACAGAGAGAGGAACAAGGACTCTTTAAGACTTGATGGACATGGTCACCTTTTCAGGTCTTAACAAACTCTACACTGAACTAGAAGATGTGAACTCTATAAATGACTCAGTGTTACGTGGTGCCAGCAGGCGGGCTGTTGTTTGTTGTGTCTTCCTGCTATTTTCTCTTTTCCCCTGTGTTTCCCTGCAAGTAATCAGCAGCTGATCAGAACCTGCCTGAGCACCTCAGACTGGCGGCTGATTGGATCCCCTCACCCTCAGCTGGCCTATCAGCAGCCAGAGACAGTCATTAAAGGAGGAGCTCCAGGAAGCCTTCTCTCTCTCAGACCTGCTGCTGACTCCAGAGCCTCGGTGTGATCTTTGATGGATTATTGTTAAATGTGTGTGTGGTGGAGGATTTGGGATACCCTCTACATCTTTTCAGATGCTACATTATCAGGGGAAAAGACAAAGTTCCAACATTTTCTGAAAAAGTCAGAATTCTCAGAAAAAGTTTGAATTTGTTTTCCCCCCAAAATGTCACAATATTGAGAGTTTCTGAACATTTCTGATTTCTGCTATTTTCTGAAAAATATCAAAATCTTTAGTCTGAATTATGAGAATTTCAGGAAAAAGTCAGGATTTTGAAATTATTGGATTGAGATTTTAAGAATAAACTCAAAAATGTTATAGTCTTTTTCTGATTTTTTCAGAAATCTTTGATTTTTTCAGAAACTCAAAATGTTGCTATTCCCCGTAAAGTCAAAAGTTGAGATATTCAGGGGAAAAAATCACAATATCTGGGTTTCTTTGGAGAAAAAAATCAGATTTAGAAAAAGTAAACATTTTCAGATATTCATGAAAAATGTCAGAATTTGTAGATGTTCATACTGCCTGTGCTGTAGCACCTCTTTTCACCCTCTGTCTGAAACCAGAGCCCAGTCTGCTCTGATTGGTTAGCTCCATAGAGATGTTGATAGGGGAATAAACAAAGAGTCTAATGGAGGCCTTTCAGGCCAAACTAAAGCTCCTGATCAGATATAACAGGAACTACAAAGCTGGTTATCAGCTGACTCTTTGAAACCATGATTTCCTCCTCAGGCTTTCGAGCCCACATGAAATCGGGCATCTGTTGTATCATTTGACTCATGAACAGCATGAAGGGAGTACTATTGGAATACATGTGATGATGTGGTGAGGTGTTTGGATTTGTCAGGTTGCTCTATCCTTTCACAATACTCCATTGATTTTTCATAAAGTATTGATTATACCTCAATCTGTATGGATGTACATGATATATGATATCTGCAAGAGAATAAGAGTCTGTCTAATGGACTGGAAACTTTGAAGAGGAGGAACTGGTGTCCGTCAGGAAGAAGCTGTGGAGCAAAGAATATGATGAGTCAGCAATCCAGAGGGGGAAGAAGTACTCTCATCATTTACTTCAGTAAAAGTAGTAATACTGCAGTGTAAACAAAGTCAAATTCCTGCATTCAAATGTAACCTCAATAAGAGTCAAAAAGTATTAGCATAAAACAAATACTTTACGTAAAAAGTAAAAGTATGCGTTATGCAAAGTGGCCATTTTAAGCACCAGGTCTTTTCGGTTGTTAAAACGATTGATGGGGTAAAGGTGGGGTTTATTTGAATGACTTCATAGAGTACTGGGTAGCTTCATCTATAATATAATGTGTGTCGATTTATATTGTGTATTAATATCCTAAATCTGCTATGTCAGTCAATCTGTAAAATACACGTAGTGAAGTAAAAAGTACAACACTTGCCTACACAATGTAATGAAGTAAAAGTATACATTTGTAAAAAAGTGCAATTACCTCAATGTTTTACTTCCGTACAGTATGAGTAAATGTACTTAGTTACATTACACCACTGCAACAATCTAACGCTAGTTCTTCTCCATGAACTGTTCCACCTCACACTGCAGTGAATCGTATGTTAGTCAGGACCAGTTTAACCAGTTCATCCACATTCAGGAGCCGGTGGACGCACAGGCCGGACCGACTGCTCTTCATCTTTGGAGTCTCCCTCAGAGGTTGGATGTGTGTCACTTTGAGAGGAGGAGTTGTACTGTTCGAGGTGTCCACCTGATGGCGATGTTGTTCAGAAAAAGGCGGGATCTGAAGTGTGTGAATGTTCAGGGAGAAGCTGCAGAGGTTTTTGTACAGCGTGGTGGTGTTTCCTGTCACTGTGGGCCTCACAGCACAGTAGTACACAGCAGAGTCTGTCACTGCAGCAGAGGAGATGTTCAGATGTATGTTCTTTCCTGCAGACAGTATAGAAGAGAACGTTGTGTCTGATTTCAGAGACTCTGTTTGTCTTGTCAAAATTATTCCCAAAATGTAAAGAAGAAACTCTGGTTGTTTTCCTGGATATTGTCGATACCAGTAGAAATAATAACTAGCTTTTATATTTTGGAGTATGTGTAGGACAGAGTAACAGAGCTGCCTTCTGGACTGAACTCTTCTTGCTCTGATGGAGTGAGATCTTCCCAGCTGACCCCTGAAGAGAGGAGTAATTCAAAAGACTCAGTTAATAGATCACATTTCAAAGCAATTAAAATAAATCTCATTAAATTAATCTGTAATTCAACTTTTTCACACATAATGTTAAATACCTCTTATGACTGAAACTAAAAAGAAAAAAATGACACAATGATGTAATGACAGCATGTTGAATGAAGGTGATGATGGTCTGTGTTGAACTCTGGTGAATATGGAAGTTCCTCTCTCTTCTATAGTTCAGGAACATCTTAGCTCCTCCCTGAATCTCTCTGTCTCCTCTTAGATCTGTATTTCACTTCTCTCAGTTACACTTCCTCCTGGTTTTCATGTTATCACGTGTGTGTCGTCTGCATAGCTATGGTAACTTATTTCATTGTTATCCATTAACTAAGCTAGTGGAAGCATGTAGATGTAAAAGAGAAAAGTCCCCAGGAAGGAGCCTTGAGGAACCCCACAGGTCATATTCGTCAACTCAGATGTTGAGTTACCTACAGTATAGATACAAAGTTTTGCCTGCCTGTTAAAAACAGTACCCGAGACCCACCCAGTTTTCCAGTCGGTCTAGTAATATGTTGTGGTCCACAGTTTTAAATGCAGCGCTGAGATCTAATAATACTGACAGTGAGATTCTGCCACTGTCTGTGTTTAAGTGGATGTCATTAAAACGTTAATTAGAGCAGTCCTATAAATGTTCATCAGTGAAGCACCTAGGTTTGTCTTTAAGAGTGGTTTGATGACTGCAGATTTCAGGGCCTGTGGGAATAAATATGAAAAACAGGAAGTGTTGGTGAAGGTCCATCAGGAGTCTGGCAACTGGTTGAATGCTCTAATTGAACATTATTAGGATAAATGTGAGAGATAAATTAAAGTAACGTGGTGTTGAAGCATCAAATAAAGGAGGCCTCTCTGCTGGGGGTTGAGTTGTTTGAACATTAGTTGTGTTGTTTCCCTAAAGTCTAACAGAGAGAGACTCCCTCTGGTGGATGTTGATCAGTACTGTGTTGTCTTTGCTCCAGAGGTTTGTGTACAGAGTGTTGGTGTTTCCTGTCACTGTGGGCCTCAGAGCACAGTAGTACACAGCAGAGTCTGTCACTGCAGCAGAGGAGATCTGCAGATCCACTTGTTTTTTCTCCTGGTTCAGTGTGGCTTTCAGTCGAGGGATTGGAGGTTTTGCTTCCACCACGTAAGGCTGTGTTGTGTCAGTGATCAGGAGGAGGAACTGAGGAGCTGATCCAGGATCCTGTCTGTACCACTGGAGATTATCAGCTTTAACTGAATATGTACAGGACAGAGTAACACTACGGCCCTCTGAGGAACACACTTCAGCACTGCTGGCAGTAATAGCATCTTCCAAGCTGTTACCTAGAGAGGAAAACATCATGCTATCATTACAGCTCCAAAGTCACAGACCCATCAATTCCTTAATGAAAAAACATCTTTGCTGTAAAGCGTTAATCCAAAATCCAAACTGGATGTGTAATGCTTTGAAAAGGTCTTCATATTGCCCCTTCTCCTGTCAGAAGCATACGTACCTATAAGAGCTGAACAGAGCAGAATTGCAGCCAGTTTCTCCATGTTCACAGAGGGGAAATCTGTGGTTGTTCAGTATGGAAACGTTAAGTGAGTTGTGTTTGGTCTGATGTTCACAGCTGGAATCAGAGAGGTGTCAGTCATGAAGCTCTGCAGTCAGCAGGAGGAGACTCGGATGTCCAATGAGTTTCTGGAGCTCTTCATCACAGCTGTGAGTCTTAGAGAATCTAATCTCGACTGTATCATCACATCCTGCTGAAGGTGAACACAGAGAGGCTCCCTCTGGTGGATGCTGTGCAGTACTGTGTTGTCTTTGCTCCAGAGGTTTGTGTACAGAGTGTTGGTGTTTCCTGTCACTGTGGGCTGCAGAGCACAGTAGAACACAGCAGAGTCAGACAGCTGAAGCTTCTGGATCTTCAGAGGAACAGATCTTAAGCTTGAATCCAGTGTGGATGAGAATCTGTCCTCGTCCTCTGTTTTCCCCGTGCCGATCTTAAAGCGGCTCAGGATGAATGTGGGGCTGTGGTCTCCGTGCTGTTTGTACCAGAAGAGATAGTCATTTGATGAAGTGGTGTTATAGTGACAGCCAAGTGTTACTGCCTCTCCTTTAGTAGCAGTCTTTTCTGCTTCAGGTTGCAGCACGTTGTTTCTTTGGGCTCTGCATTCTGTAAAACAGCAACAAACAGTATCAGGACATGTTAGAGAATCATCTCAATGTTGGACTGATGTCAAAGAGTTCATACCAAGACTCATAGCAGCCAGCAACACTGAGATAACCAGATGCATCATATCTGCAGGTTGAGAAACTCTGAGCTACAGCGAGTATAAAGAGGACTGATAAACTCTGCTGAAGTCTGAAAGAGAGAGAGACTCCCTCTGGTGGATGTTGATCAGTACTGTGTTGTCTTTGCTAGGTTTTTGTACAGAGTGTTGGTGTTTCCTGTCACTGTGGGCTGCAGAGCACAGTAGTACACAGCAGAGTCTGTCACTGCAGCAGAGGAGATGATCAAATTGATTCGGTTTGACTTCACTGTAATATTCAGTCCAGGGATTGGGTTAGTTAATACAGCGCCTGAAGCAAAGTGTGAGATGAGGAACTCTGGTGGTTCTCCAGGATATTGTCGATACCAGAAGTAATACAAAACATTAGATCCAGCTTTATAGGACAGAGTAACAGAGCTGCCTTCTGAACTGAACTCTTCTGTTTTGACTGGAGTCAGATCTTCACAGCTGACGCCTGAGGGAAAGATTAACTCTGTTATTTCATGTTATAAAAGTCATTTTAGCAAAACCACACTCAGAAAGCAATGACACTGATGTTTTATCCAGAGTGTAACTAACCGGATAAGATTGCAAACAACATCAGAGAAAAAGCTGAGTTCTGCAGGGACAGCATGTTGAATGAAGGTGATGATGGTCTGTGTTGAACTCTGGTGAATATGGAAGTTCCTCTCTCTTCTATAGTTCAGGAACATCTTAGCTCCTCCCTGAATCTCTCTGTCTCCTCTTAGATCCGTATTTCACTTCTCTCAGTGACACTTCCTACTGGCTGACCGATCCAAAGGCAGTCTGTAAATAGAACATGAGAAGACCTAGGTTTGAACCCTGTGGTACACCACGATTAATCACAGACCAACAGAGAAACTTGTTTTATAAAGATAAGAACAAAAGCAATCAAAACTTAAGTCCTTGATGTGTACCAGTTTATTAAGAGAGGTGATTTAAAGTGTTTAATCAGTCAATTAATAAAAACGTAATAATAACAATGATGGGCGTTAACGTGAAGTCAGATTAGTGAGAGGTGTTTCAACGAGAGAGAAATCTTTTTTAAATGATCTTAATATAATGAGAATTGTACTTCATACCCAACATTTAAAAAGGTATTGATCACCACAACACAAGCTTTTGTTCCAATAAAACCTACGATCACATTGTGCTCAGAGATAAACTGAAACCAATGAGAAAGTGAGAGGACCTAGGATTGAACCCTGTGGTACACACTTGCTAACATGGGACCACATGGCAGAGAGCAGCACTCTCTGGAGAATGTTTTCACCGAGTACATGGTGGAGTACATGGTGGAAGTTCTTCCTCCTGTTACAGATAGACTGAATATGTGAATGACCCTTGTACCCTGAACTCAGGGTTGGAGTTATGTGGGAGCCAATGGGAGCTGATCACAGAAGGAGGGTTTGAGCTCCTATGAAAGCAGGGAAGTCATACAACTGTGGGGGTCGCTAATACATTACCAACAACCATTATTTTAATCACAAATAATGCATTTTTCAATGTAATGAGCTTTATTTACATGAACGAGGTAAATAGGCTAAAAGAAAAACAAATATCACCCGTTATTAACGTTATTACCCGACTGTTATTGATATATTTATCTCCGCCACTAAAGTTAGTTTTAAAGACCCCCATAAAGCTCAGATTATAACTCGACCCCTGCCTAAAGTCCTTCAGTACTTCCACACTCAGGGAGGACGGTCGTAAACCTTCTGCAAGTCCACAACACATTCAGATCCAGTCAGAAAAATGTGATTTATTTTACAAGAATACCTATCTTTTAATATTGAAAGAGAGTCAGACCAACATATACATATGTATTGCAGAGATAGAGAATGAACCAGCAGTGAAGAGAAAGGAAGCCTCTGCTGGTGGATGAGTTGTTTGAACGTTAGATGTCTTATCTGCTCAAATCTGAGAGAGAGAGGCTCCCTCTGGTGGATGTTGTGTAGTATTGTGTTGTCTTTGCTCCAGAGGTTTTTGTACAGAGTGTTGGTGTTTCCTGTCACTGTGGGCTTCAGAGCACAGTAGTACACAGCAGAGTCTGTCACTGCAGCAGAGGAGATCTGCAGAGGAACTGATGTCTTGTTGATTGTAGCATCAAATTTGTCTTTCTTGAACTCTGCAGCATTCTCTCCAGTTGTTGAGATACGCATCAGCATGTACTTTGGGTAACCATTGACTTCTTGTTTGTACCAGAACAGAGAGGCTGTATTAGATGTCTGAAATGTGCAGCCAAGTGTAACTGTGTCTCCTTCAGTAGCGCTGACTTCTCCTGTTGTCTGGGACACTGTGTCTTGTCCTTTACACTCTGGGGAAGAAGAGACCATGCAGAGGAAGAGATGAATCAATACAGATGATGGATTAAAGGAGAACAATCAGTAGCTTTAAACAGTTACCTAGAAACATGTTGTAGTTTCTATCTTACCAAAGGAGAGAGCAGCAAGAATAATCCACAGCCAATGTTCCATCTCTACACCAAGGTTTAAATCAGCAGCAGGAAGTAGCTGATGTTCAGCATTCAGTGTGAGGATGGTTCTCTTCACAGCAGCACTTATTATTGACTGGATGGTTGAACACAGTGCAGAAGACGTGCACCGCCTACTTCATAATGTGGCCCTCTAGTGGAGGTGAACAGCTCAGTACAACAGTGTGGAGAAAAGGCTTCTAGCAGCTTGTCATTGTGTCAGCTGGTGCTTTTGTACAGAGGGTTGGTGTTTCCTGTCACTGTGGGCCTCACAGCACAGTAGAACACAGCAGAGTCTGTCACTGCAGCAGAGGAGATGCTCAGATTGATTTGGTTTGACTCCACTTTAATATTCAGTCCAGGGATCAGATTATTCATAATGTTTCCAGTTCCTAAATGAGAGATGATGAACTCTGGTGGTTCTCCTGGATATTGTCGATACCAGTAAAACTCATCACCACCAGTTGCTTGTTTGGAGTATCTGTAGAACAGAGTAACAGAGCTGCCTTCTGGACTGAACTCTTCTCTCTGTAATGCAGTGAGATCTTCACAGCTGACCCCTGAAGAGAGGAGTCATTCAAAAGACTCAGTTAATAGATCAAATTTGATCAACATTAGAAGTTAACGTTTTCATGCAGAAAGTTACGTACCTCTTAGAATGGAAACTAACAGTAGGGAATGTAAATAATAGTGTAATGACAGCATGTTGAATGAAGGTGATGATGATGGTCTGTGTTGAACTCTGGTGAATATGGAAGTTCTTCTCTCTTCTATAGTTCAGGAACATCTTAGCTCCTCCCTGAATCTCTCTGTCTCCTCTTAGATCTGTATTTCACTTCTCTCAGTTACACTTCCTCCTGGTTTTCATGTTATCACGTGTGTGTCGTCTGCATAGCTATGGTAACTTATTTCATTGTTATCCATTAACTAAGCTACTGGAAGCATGTCGATTTTAAAGGGAAGAGGCCCCAGGATGGAGCCTTGAGGAATACCACAGGTCATATTCGTCCACTCAGTTGTTTAGTTACCTATAGAAACAAAGTGTTTCCTGTCCTTTCAGTAGGATTCAGACCAATGAAAACAGTGCCCGAGTCCCACCCAGTTTTCCAGTCGGTCTAGCAATATGTTGTGGTCAACAATTTCAAATGCAGCGCTGAGATCTAATAATACTGACAGTGAGATTCTGCCACTGTCTGTGTTTAAGTGGATGTCATTCAAACGTTAATTAGAGCAGTCTCAGTGCTGTGTGACTGGAACACATCAAAACAGTTATCAAGTGCCAAAACAACTTTTTAATTGTTAAAAAACATTTTTACAATTATTTTAACCGGCCTTTAAATGTTCATCAGTGAAGCGCCTAGGTTTGTCTTTCAGAGTTTGATGACTGCAGATTTCAGGGCCTGTGGGAATAAATATGAAAAACAGGAAGTGTTGGTGAAGGTCCATCAGGAGTCTGGCACCTGGTGGAATGCTCTCATTGAACATTATTAGGATAAATGTGAGAGATAAGTTAAAGTAACGTGGTGTTGAAGCATCAAAGAAAGGAGGCCTCTCTGCTGGGGGTTGAGTTGTTTGAACATTAGTTGTGTTGTTTCCCTAAAGTCTGTCAGAGAGAGACTCCCTCTGGTGGATGTTGGGCAGTATTGTGTTGTCTTTGCTCCAGAGGTTTGTGTACAGCGTGGTGGTGTTTCCTGTCACTGTGGGCCTCAGAGCACAGTAGTACACAGCAGAGTCTGTCACTGCAGCAGAGGAGATCTGCAGATCCACTTGTTTTTTCTCCTGGTTCAGTGTGGCTTTCAGTCGAGGGATTGGAGGTTTTGCTTCCACCACGTAAGGCTGTGTTGTGTCAGTGATCAGGAGGAGGAACTGAGGAGCTGATCCAGGATCCTGTCTGTACCACTGGAGATTATCAGCTTTAACTGAATATGTACAGGACAGAGTAACACTACGGCCCTCTGAGGAACACACTTCAGCACTGCTGGCAGTAATAGCATCTTCCAAGCTGTTACCTAGAGAGGAAAACATCATGCTATCATTACAGCTCCAAAGTCACAGACCCATCAATTCCTTAATGAAAAAACAACTTTGCTGTAAAGCGTTAATCCAAAATCCAAACTGGATGTGTAATGCTTTGAAAAGGTCTTCATATTGCCCCTTCTCCTGTCAGAAACATACGTACCTATAAGAGCTGAACAGAGCAGAATTGCAGCCAGTTTCTCCATGTTCACAGAGGGGAACGCTGTGGTTGTTCAGTATGGAAACGTTAAGTGAGTTGTGTTTGGTCTGATGTTCACAGCTGGAATCAGAGAGGTGTCAGTCATGAAGCTCTGCAGTCAGCAGGAGGAGACTCGGATGTCCAATGAGTTTCTGGAGCTCTTCATCACAGCTGTGAGTCTTAGAGAATCTAATCTCGACTGTATCATCACATCCTGCTGAAGGTGAACACAGAGAGGCTCCCTCTGGTGGATGCTGTGCAGTACTGTGTTGTCTTTGCTCCAGAGGTTTTTGTACAGAATGTTGGTGTTTCCTGTCATTGTGGGCTGCAGAGCACAGTAGTACACAGCAGAGTCAGAAAGCTGAAGCTTCCGGATCTTCAGAGGAACAGATCTTAAGCTTGAATCCAGTGTGGATGAGAATCTGTCCTCGTCCTCTGTTGTCCCCGTGCCGATCTTAAAGCGGCTCAGGATGAATGTGAGGCTGTGGTCTCCGTGCTGTTTGTACCAGAAGAGATAGTCATTTCATGAAGTGGTGTTATAGTGACAGCCAAGTGTTACTGCCTCTCCTTTAGTAGCAGTCTTTTCTGCTTCAGGTTGCAGCACGTTGTTTCTTTGGGCTCTGCATTCTGTAAAACAGCAACAAACAGTATCAGGGACATGTTAGAGAATCATCTCAACGTTGGACTGATGTCAAAGAGTTCATACCAAGGCTCATAGTGGCCAGCAACACTGAGATAACCAGATGCATCATATCTGCAGGTTGAGAAACTCTGAGCTACAGCGAGTATAAAGAGGACTGATAAACTCTGCTGAAGTCTGTCAGAGAGAGACTCCCTCTGGTGGATACTGTGCAGTACTGTGTTGTCTTTGCTACAGAGGTTTGTGTACAGAGTGTTGGTGTTTCCTGTCACTGTGGGCCTCAGAGCACAGTAGAACACAGCAGAGTCTGTCACTGCAGCAGAGGAGATGATCAAATTGATTCGGTTTGACTTCACTGTAATATTCAGTCCAGGGATTGGGTTAGTTAATACAGCGCCTGAAGCAAAGTGTGAGATGAGGAACTCTGGTGGTTTTCCAGGATATTGTCGATACCAGAAGTAATAATTAGTATTAGATCCAGCTTTGTAGAACAGAGTAACAGAGCTGCCTTCTGAACTGAACTCTTCTGTTTTGACTGGAGTCAGATCTTCACAGCTGACGCCTGAGGGAAAGATTAACTCTGTTATTTCATGTTATAAAATTCATTTTAGCAGAACCACACTCAGAAAGCAATGACACTGATGTTTTATCCAGAGTGTAACAAACCTGATAAGATTGCAAACAATATCAGAGAAAATGCAGAGTTCTGCAGGGACAGCATGTTGAATGAAGGTGATGATGATGGTCTGTGTTGAACTCTGGTGAATATGGAAGTTCCTCTCTCTTCTATAGTTCAGGAACATCTTAGCTCCTCCCTGAATCTCTCTGTCTCCACTTAGATCTGTATTTCACTTCTCAGTTACACTTCCCCCTGGGTGACAGATCCAAAGGCAGTCTGTAAATAAAAAGTCAGAGGACCTAGGATAGAACCCTGTGGTACACACTCGCTAACATGGGACAACTTGGCAGAGAGCAGCACTCTCTGGAGGATGTGTTTGAGTTTTAGCCGAGTACATGGTGGAAGTTCTTCCTCCGGTTACAGATAGACTGAATATGGGAATGACCCTGGTACCCTGAACTCAGGGTTCCAGTTATGTGGGAGCCAATGGGAGCTAATCTCAGAAGGAGGGTCTGAGCTCCTATGAAAGCAGGGAAGTCATACAACTGTGGGGGTCGCTAATACATTACAAACAACCATTATTTTACTCACAAATAATGCATTTTTCAATGTAATGAGCTTTATTTACATTAACGAGGTAAATAGGCTAAAAGAAAAACAAATATCACCCGTTATTAACGTTACTACCCGGCTGTTATTGATATATTTATATTTTCTAAAGTTAGTTTTAAAGACCCCCATAAAGCTCAGATTATAACTCGACCCCTGCCTAAAGTCCTTCAGTTCTTCCCACAACACTCAGGGAGGACGATCGTAAACCTTCTGCAAGTCCACAACACATTGAGATGCAGTCAGATAAATGTGATTTATTTAAGATGAATACCTATCTTTTAATATTGAAAGAGAGTCAGACCAACATATAAATATGTATTGCAGAGATAGAGAATGAACCAGCAGTGAAGAGAAAGGAAGCCTCTGCTGGGGGCTGAGTTGTTTGAACATTAGTTGTGTTGCTTCCCTAAAGTCTAACAGAGAGAGACTCCCTCTGGTGGATGTTGGGCAGTACTGTATTGTCTTTGCTCCAAAGGTTTGTGTACAGAGGGTTGGTGTTTCCTGTCACTGTGGGCTGCACAGCACAGTAGAACACAGCAGAGTCTGTCACTGCAGCAGAGGAGATGATCAGATTGATTTGGTTTGACTCCACTGTAATATTCAGTACAGGGATCAGATTATTCATAATGTTTCCAGTTCCTAAATGATAGATGATGAACTCTGGTGGTTCTCCTGGATATTGTCGATACCAGTAAAACTCATCACCACCAGCTGCTTGTTTGGAGTATCTGTAGGACAGAGTAACAGAGCTCTCTTCTGGACTGAACTCTTCTCTCTGTAATGCAGTGAGATCTTCACAGCTGACCCCTGAAGAGAGGAGTAATTCAAAATACTCAGTTAATAGATCACATTTGATCAACATTAGAAGTTTTCGTCTTCATGCAGAATATTACGTACCTCTTAGAATGGAAACTAACAGTAGGGAATGTAAATAATAGTGAAATGACAGCATGTTGAATGAAGGTGATGATGATGGTCTGTGTTGAACTCTGGTGAATATGGAAGTTCCACTCTCTTCTATAGTTCAGGAACATCTTAGCTCCTCCCTGAATCTCTCGGTCTCCTCTTAGATCTGTATTTCACTTCTCTCAGTTACACTTCCTCCTGGGTAACAGATCCAAAGGCAGTCTATAAATTAAAAGTCAGAGGACAAAGGATTGAACCCTGTGGTACACCACAATAAATCACAGACCAACAGAGAATTGTAATTTACAAAGATAAGAACAAAAGAAATCAAAACTTAAGTGTGTGATGTGTACCAGATTATTGAGAGATGTGATTTAAAGTGTTTGATCAGTCAGTAAATAAAAACGTAATAATAACAATGATGGGCGTTAACCTGAAGTCAGATTAGTGAGAGGTGTTTCAACGAGAGAGAAATCATTTTTAAATGATCTTAATCTATTACAAATATTTCTTCAGATCCGACATTTAAAAGGTCTTGAACACCACAACACAAGCTGCTGTTCCAATAGAACCTATCATAACATTGTGCTTGGAGATAAACTGAATCAAATGACAAAGTTAGAGGCTCTAGGATTGAACCCTGTGGTACACCACGTGAAATCACAGACTCACAGAAAATTAGAGACACTTATTTTAAATTCATTGAGACTACATGTTATGTTGAATCTGTGATAACAGGCCAGATTAATTTATTGAGTTAATCATTTGAAAATGTGGATGTGAATCAAAGGCAGTACATGTGTTTGTATAGTAGGGAACAATTGTTCATACATTTCACATCATCAAGCAGGTAAACTACATTACTGTATCATCACAAACTATTGATGTTTGTCAGAGAGAGACTCCCCCTGGTGGATGTTGGGCAGTATTGTGTTGTCTTTGGCTCCAGAGGTTTTTGTACAGAGTGTTGGTGTTTCCTGTCACTGTGGGCTTCACAGCACAGTAGTACACAGCAGAGTCTGTCACTGCAGCAGAGGAGATCTGCAGATCCACTCGTTGCTTTCCTTCAGACAGGTCAGTGAAGAACCTGGTGTCCGATCCAAGTGATTCTGCTTTGTTTGTGAAATTAAGCCCTGAGATAGACAGGAGGAACTCTGGTGGTTCTCCTGGATGTTGTCGATACCAGAAGAAATAATCACCACCAGCTGCTTGTTCGGAGTATCTGTAGGACAGAGTAACAGAGCTGCCTTCTGGACTGAACTCTTCTGTTTGACTGGAGTCAGATCTGCACAGCTGGCGCCTAAGAGAAAGATGACTCTGTTATTTAATGTAATACAAGTTATTTTAGCAAAACCACACTCAGAAAGCAAGAGTGCAACAAACCTGAAAAGATTGCAAACAACATCAGAGAAAATGCAGAGTTCTGCAGGGACAGCATGTTGAATGAAGGTGATGATGGTCTGTGTTGAACTCTGGTGAATATGGAAGTTCCTCTCTCTTCTATAGTTCAGGAACATCTTAGCTCCTCCCTGAATCTCTCTGTCTCCTCTTAGATCTGTATTTCACTTCTCAGTTACACTTCCTCCTGGGTGACAGATCCAAAGGCAGTCTGTAAATAAAAAGTCAGAGGACCTAGGATAGAACCCTGTGGTACACACTCGCTAACATGGGACCACATGGCAGAGAGCAGCACTCTCTGGAGGATGTGTTTGAGTTTGTGCCGAGTACATGGTGGAAGTTCTTCCTCCGGTTACAGATAGACTGAATATATGAATGACACTGGAACCCTGAACTCAGGGTTCCAGTTATGTGGGAGCCAATGGGAGCTGATCTCAGAAGGAGGGTCTGAGCTCCTATGAAAGCAGGGAAGTCATATAACTGTGGGGGTCCCTAATACATTACCAACAACGATTATTTTTAATCACAAATAATGCATTTTTCAATGTAATGAGCTTTATTTATGTTAACGAGGTAAATAGGCTAAAAGAAAAACAAATATCACCCGTTATTAACGTTATTACCCGGCTGTTATTGATATATTTATCTCCGCCAACTAAAGTTAGTTTTAAAGACCCCCATAAAGCTCAGATTATAACTCGACCCCTGCCTAAACTCGTTCTTCCCACAATACTCAGAGAGCACGATCGTAAACCTTCTGCAAGTCCACAACACATTCAGATCCAGTCAGATAAATGTGATTTATTTAAAAAGAATACCTATCTTTTAATAGGTCTGAGGTCTCTGCGGTCCTGCCTTGGGTCTCGTCATGCTGCTTCCCTGATGGCTTCCACAGGATTGTAGCTGACATCCTCGTGGATTCATCTTTTTTATTACAGACACATGCATTTCCTAACATTCGGTCTATATGCTGTAAATGTATTATCTCTTGGATTTACACACGGCATCTATTGCACGTCTGTCCGTCCTGGGAGAGGGATCCCTCCTCTGTTGCTCTCCCTGAGGTTTCTCCCATGTTCCCTTTAAACTGTGGGTTTTCTCCGGAAGTTTTTCCTTGTACGATGTGAGGGTCTAAGGATAGAGGGTCTAAGGACAGAGGGTCTAAGGACAGAGGGTCTAAGGATAGAGGGTGTCGTTTTTCTCATACTGATATTCTGAACAATCTGTGCTGTTGTATTTGCTGTAAAGTCTCTCTACTGTAGGCTATTTTTATTATAAGTACAGCACTTTGGCTCGACCAAAAATCGTTTATAAATGTGCTATATAAATAAAACTTGATTTGATTTGATTAATATAGAAAGAGTGTCAGACCAACATATACATATGTATTGCAGAGATAGAGAATGAACCAGCAGTGAAGAGAAAGGAAGCCTCTGCTGGGGGCTGAGTTGTTTGAACGTTAGATGTCTTATCTCCTAAAGTCTGTCAGAGAGAGGCTCCCTCTGGTGGATGTTGTGCAGTATTGTGTTGTCTTTGCTCCAGAGGTTTTTGTACAGAGTTTTGGTGTTTCCTGTCACTGTGGGCCTCAGAGCACAGTAGTACACAGCAGACTCTGTCACTGCAGCAGAGGAGATGATCAAATTGATTCGGTTTGACTTCACTGTAATATTCAGTCCAGGGATTGGGTTAGTTCCTACAGCGCCTGAAGTAGAGTGTGAGATGAGGAACTCTGGTGGTTCTCCAGGATATTGTCGATACCAGAAGTAATAATTAGCATTAGATCCAGCTTTGTAGGACAGAGTAACAGAGCTGCCTTCTGAACTGAACACTTCTGTTTTGACTGGAGTCAGATCTTCACAGCTGACGCCTGAGGGAAAGATTAACTCTGTTATTTCATGTTATAAAAGTCATTTTAGCAGAACCACACTCAGAAAGCAATGACACTGATGTTTTATCCAGAGTGTAACTAACCGGATAAGATTGCAAACAATATCAGAGAAAATGCAGAGTTCTGCAGGGACAGCATGTTGAATGAAGGTGATGATGATGGTCTGTGTTGAACTCTGGTGAATATGGAAGTTCCTCTCTCTTCTATAGTTCAGGAACATCTTAGCTCCTCCCTGAATCTCTCTGTCTCCTCTTAGATCTGTATTTCTCTTCTCAGTTACACTTCTTCCTGGTTTTCATGTTATCACGTGTGTGTCGTCTGCATAGCTTTGGTAACTTATTTCATTGTTATCCATTAACTAAGCTAGTGGAAGCATGTAGATGTTAAAGAGAAGAGTCCCCAGGATGGAGCCTTGAGGAACCCCACAGGTCATATTCGTCCACTCAGATGTTTAGTTACCTATAGAAACATAGTGTTTCCTGTCCTTTCAGTAGGATTCAGACCAATAAAAACAGTGCAAGAGTCCCACCCAGTTTTCCAGTCGGTCTAGTAATATGTTGTGGTCAACAGTTTGAAATGCAGCGCTGAGATCTAATAATACTGACAGTGAGATTCTGCCACTGTCTGTGTTTAAAGGGCACCTATCATGCAAAATGCACCTTTGTACGTCTTTTATACATGATTATGTGTCCCCGGTGTTCCAGGGAACTCGCCAAGTGTCAGAAACACAACCCCTCTCTATTTCCTCCTCCTTCGCCAAATCTCTAAAAAATGGGCTGCAACGGATCTGAAAAAATGGATCCACATTCCGACACTTTTCTACGTCACAAAGACGTACTACCGCTTATTGGTCAACTCTCCACCTATCAGGGGAATGAGCCACGGCCACGTGCATTGCCAACCTCTCATTCGCATATAGGCTAATCGGCAGGCTAAATCAACCCCAGTCACATCTGTGTTTCTCTGCCTGCTCTTGCTAGGATGTCTAGCCAGTTAAACGTTGTGCTGTTGTTGGCTGCAAGACTCGGAACAGGGGACTGCATGCAATGCCATCAGTGCAAAAAGAAAATAATCTGTGGCTAGACTTCATTTTCAAGGGACATGTGCCAGAAGACCCCGGCAGATTTCTGTGTGTGTGTTCCAAACATTTTACCAACGGACATGTTATGAACTTCTCTCAAGTCCAACACGGATATGCCTCCAAACTAATGCTACACAACCCGGGATCAATACCAACCATCAGGGACCAGGCCAGTGAGGACACATCCATTCTGAAGCTGTAAGTTTTATTTAGCGGTGTTTTTCCTGATAAAGCTATCTCTAGCTTGTAGTATGTAGCATGTAGCATGTAGCTTCGCCATATCAATGTCTCCTCAACCCCAACTATAATCGGTTAGGTGTTTATATGTTCTTGTAACATTATTATTTTGTACGCTCCGCAGTCTTGCTTTGTCTGTTATTTTAATTATCAGGCATTTGCGAACATGGTTCAGACTGCCGTAATGGCGATCTGTGTGAAGGCTGTAAAGCCACGCCTAGCACTAAGCCGATACACAAGTATTTATTCTCCTATGTATTAGTATTTTGTATCCTCTAAAAAATCATATTGAGTAAGTTATAATAACAAACGTAATCTTCTGGAGGTAAGTGCCGTTTTTTCCAGCGTTATGTAAAAGCTTTTGTGATTGTAGTCTGTAAGAACGATCATATATCATCGATCTGTAAGCTAAGCTAAGCTACGCTAAGCTACGCTAAGCTAATGAGACATGCCGTTTTTTGCAGCGTTATATGGAAAAGCTTTTGCATGTTTACTTGTTTGCGCACATGAATATAAATGGGGGTGTGTTAGGATACAACAATGTATGTATGTATGTGAGGGGACACACACCACGAGTAAAACGGAGCTAAAGCCCTGGTATGTTGTTGTTGACGACATGCATTTACTAATCTAAACCACTTTTTTTGTTGTGCTTTTTTTAACATTGCACAGGCTACGTGGCCAACTTGATGGACCTCATCTTCGACCAAGTCTTTGTGGACCCTGCACCATTATGAGAGACCTGAACGGGAGGAGGTCATCGCCGGGTATGCTACACGGTTCAATTTGGCTGCTGTCTGAACCTAACATAGACATTTCACGGATCAGAGGACAACGCAGGCCGGAATCACCACTCTGATCCTGATTCAAATAACCGTTGATTTTGACAATAAAGTTCCGAGTTGATATCAAATGTGTCGTGATTATTCATGTTTGGATGGGTAAAGAATATTCTGATTTCAAAAGCATAAGGGTTGTGTGTGGACTTGTTGTCGTACACATGGGGTGTGTTATGCCATTGCTGTGTAGTATATAATAGTACATGTACAATGACAGAATGAAAAGATTGCATAAAGCCATATACACCAGTATTTATTTCCATGAACAATATTAGCATTCGTTTTAACAATTTCAGTCAAAACCAAATCCAGGATGGTCCACCACACAGGTTACAGAGTCCTCATGTTCCTGCATCCGTCTTTACACCTAGTGTGATAAACATATATTGAATGACATGTGAAAAATGTATTCTCTAAACAGACAACTTAGTGAAGCTAATGTTACGTGTGGTATCTCCATGCAGCACATGCTCCGGTTCAGAAGGCATCGTGGCGCAAGTTGCACATGTACCCCTTTAGAAAGAAGTCAATAACTGAGCTTTTAAAACACATGGAAACACACATTGCTGACAACTGAGGTGTTGGAGTTATACTTTTTATCACCCTAAGTTATTGAACTTTCCAACGGTTGTTGCACGATGTTGGAAGAAAAGGACTGTAAACTATTAAACGCAATGAGGCCATTGTATTATGCTGAAAATATGAATGTCTCCCTTATAAATATATATATATGTATCGCTGTGTTTGCGTTACAAACTCTAAGTTACAAACTGTACACATTGCATTCTTGCTAATTAGCCAAAATATGATGGAATAAGTAGCAAGCATCGTAACAGAGTAAAAATAAATAGGGACAACAGCTTGTCAACTAACCATTCAGAAACGTCCTGCTGCAACCGAGATGTTTGCACCTCCACCAAAACCTCCGCTGCTTCAGTTTCTGGATCAAATTGATAATATGCTTGAACACATGCATTGCTCTGAGATGACATGTGTATTCCACACTCGTAATCACAGCAAGCATGGTAACGTGACTCTCGCCCGGCTCTTCTGCTGGGGGCGTGGTCAGCTGCTGCTCAGAATTTTCATAGGCAGGTTTGGAATAAAGCGAAAATGAGCGAAACGAGGCATGGCTAAAAAATGATCTGTTTGGTATTTTGAAAAATAAAATGTATAAATATACCTTATATAGGTATGGTCATACACTATATCATTTAAATATAGCATGATAGGTCACCTTTAAGTGGATGTCATTAAAATGTTAATCAGAGCAGTCTCAGTGCTGTGTGACTGGAACACATCAAAACAGTTATCAAGTGCCAAAACAAGTTTTTAATTGTTAAAAAACATTTTTACAATTATTTTAACGGGCCTATAAATGTTCATCAGTGAAGCGCCTAGGTTTTTCTTTCAGAGTTTGATGACTGCAGATTTCAGGGCCTGTGGGAATACATATGAAAAACAGGAAGTGTTGGTGAAGGTCCATCAGGAGTCTAGCACCTGGTGGAATGCTCTCATTGAACATTATTAGGATAAATGTGAGAGATAAGTTAAAGTAACGTGGTGTTGAAGCATCAAATGAAGGAGGCCTCTCTGCTGGGGGTTGAGTTGTTTGAACATTAGTTGTGTTGTTTCCCTAAAGTCTGACAGAGAGAGGCTCCCTCTGGTGGATGTTGGGCAGTATTGTGTTGTCTTTGCTCCAGAGGTTTGTGTACAGAGTGCTGGTGTTTCCTGTCACTGTGGGCTGCAGAGCACAGTAGTACACAGCAGAGTCAGACAGCTGAAGCTTCTGGACCTTCAGAGGAACAGATCTTAAGCTTGAATCCAGTGTGGATGAGAATCTGTCCTCGTCCTCTGTTGTCCCCGTGCCGATCTTAAAGCGGCTCAGGATGAATGTGAGGCTGTGGTCTCCGTGCTGTTTGTACCAGAAGAGATAGTCATTTGATGAAGTGGTGTTATAGTGACAGCCAAGTGTTACTGCCTCTCCTTTAGTAGCAGTCTTTTCTGCTTCAGGTTGCAGCACGTTGTCTCTTTGGGCTCTGCATTCTGTAAAACAGCAACAAACAGTATCAGGGACTTGTTAGAGAATCATCTCAATGTTGGACTGATGTCAAAGAGTTCATACCAAGACTCATAGCAGCCAGCAACACTGAGATAACCAGATGCATCATATCTGCAGGTTGAGAAACTCTGAGCTACAGCGAGTATAAAGAGGACTGATAAACTCTGCTGAGGTCTGACAGAGAGAGAGACTCCCTCTGGTGGATGTTGATCAGTACTGTGTTGTCTTTGCTCCAGAGGTTTGTGTACAGAGTGTTGGTGTTTCCTGTCACTGTGGGCTGCAGAGCACAGTAGTACACAGCAGAGTCTGTCACTGCAGCAGAGGAGATGATCAAATTGATTCGGTTTGACTTCACTGTAATATTCAGTCCAGGGATTGGGTTAGTTCCTACAGCGCCTGAAGCAGAGTGTGAGATGAGGAACTCTGGTGGTTCTCCAGGATATTGTCGATACCAGAAGTAATAATTAACATTAGATCCAGCTTTATAGGACAGAGTAACAGAGCTGCCTTCTGAACTGAACTCTTCTGTTTTGACTGGAGTCAGATCTTCACAGCTGACGCCTGAGGGAAAGATTAACTCTGTTATTTCATGTTAAAAAATTCATTTTAGCAAAACCACACTCAGAAAGCAATGACACTGATGTTTTATCCAGAGTGTAACAAACCTGATAAGATTGCAAACAATATCAGAGAAAATGCAGAGTTCTGCAGGGACAGCATGTTGAATGAAGGTGATGATGGTCTGTGTTGAACTCTGGTGAATATGGAAGTTCCTCTCTCTTCTATAGTTCAGGAACATCTTAGCTCCTCCCTGAATCTCTCGGTCTCCTCTTAGATCTGTATTTCACTTCTCAGTTACACTTCCTCCTGGGTAACAGATCCAAAGGCAGTCTGTAAATTAAAAGTCAGAGGACCTAGGATTGAACCCTGTGGTACACCACATGAAATCACAGACCAACAGAGAATTGTAATTTACAAAGATAAGAACAAAACCAATCAAAACTTAAGTGTGTGATGTGTACCAGTTTATTGAGAGAGGTGATTTAAAGTGTTTGATCAGTCAGTAAATAAAAACGTAATAATAACAATGATGGGCGTTAACCTGAAGTCAGATTAGTGAGAGGTGTTTCAACGAGAGAGAAATCTTTTTTAAATGATCTTAATATAATAAGAATTGTACTTCATACCCAATATTTAAAAAGGTATTGATCACCACAACACAAGCTTTTGTTCCAATAAAACCTACGATCACATTGTGCTCAGAGATAAACTGAAACCAATGAGAAAGTCAGAGGACCTAGGATTGAACCCTGTGGTACACACTCGCTAACATGGGACCACATGGCAGAGAGCAGCACTCTCTGGAGGATGTGTTTGAGTTTTAGCCGAGTACATGGTGGAAGTTCTTCCTCTGGTTACAGATAGACTGAATATGTGAATGACCCTGGTACCCTGAACTCAGGGTTGGAGTTATGTGGGAGCCAATGGGAGCTGATCTCAGAAGGAGGGTCTGAGCTCCTATGAAAGCAGGGAAGTCATACAACTGTGGGGGTCCCTAATACATTACCAACAACCATTATTTTAATCACAAAATAATGCATTTTTCAATGTAATGAGCTTTATTTACATTAACAATGTAAATAGGCTAAAAGAAAAACAAATATCACCCGTTATTAACGTTATTACCCGGCTGTTATTGATATATTTATCTCCGCCACTAAAGTTAGTTTTAAAGACCCCCCATAAAGCTCAGATTATAACTCGACCCCTGCCTAAAGTCCTTCAGTTCTTCCCACAACACTCAGAGAGCACGATCGTAAACCTTCTGCAAGTCCACAACACATTGAGATGCAGTCAGATAAATGTGATTTATTTAAAAAGAATACCTATCTTTTAATATCGAAAGAGAGTCAGACCAACATATACATATGTATTGCAGAGATAGAGAATGAACCATGAACCAGCAGTGAAGAGAAAGGAAGCCTCTGCTGGGGGCTGAGTTGTTTAAACATTAGTTGTGTTGTTTCCCTAAAGTCTGTCAGAGAGAGGCTCCCTCTGGTGGATGTTGGGCAGTATTGTTGTCACAGTTCTGTCTAGGTTTGGGTGTTTTCACTGTTCTCTGTCATGTTTTCCTCCTGTCGTTAGTGTCCCTGTGTTTTCTCCTCCCTCCTCACCTGTATCTCGTTAGCTAATTGTGTTCACCTGTGGCTCTTGTGTTTTCTCCTCCCTCCTCACCTGTGTCTCGTTAGCCGATTGTGTTCACCTGTGTCTTGTAATTATCCCTCCCTGTATTTAGTCTTGTCTCGTGCTGTGTTCAGTGTCGGTGCTTCTTTTGTTGGTGACGGAATTCACCGGTGAGTGTTCTGTTTTTGTCTGTCTGCATTCCATTAGCCTTGAAATAAAGGTGTATCAGAGTTATCTGCGCTTGGGTCCTGCTTCCTTCACTCACCGTGACAGAAAGCACCGACCAGAGATGGACCCAGCAGATGACCCATTTGAGGTGGAATTACAGCATTTTTCCTTTGCTTTGGCTTGCTGCTATGATTGGTGGAGGGGAGCGTCCAGTGTTCGGCAGAAGGAGGCCGCTCTGGTAGAGGCGCACCGGTTGGCTATGGAGAAACCGGACTTGGTGAAGTTCTTACCTGACTGGATGTTGAACTTCATCTGGGTGTGTGATTTCCAGCCTGCGGACTATAAACGTCTCGGTGTGTTCCGTCTGGAGTCAACCAGTGCTTCCGCCCCAGTTCCTGCTCCTGTCCAAGAGGCGTTTTCTGGAACTCGGCTGGCTTTTGGAGGTCCACGGAGCCTTCAGGCGGCTTCTAGGAGAAGGAGTCGCAAGTCCAGGCTAGCAATCCGAGCCCCAGAGTCATGGTTCCGGCTACAGAACCGGCCCACACAGCCATCATTCCGGCCCCAGTTCTGGCCCCAGCAGCCATAGTTCCAGACCTAGTTCTGGCCCCAGCAGCCATGGTTCCAGCCTTAGCTCTGGCCCCAGCTGTCCTAGTCCCTTCTCTAGTCCCTTCTCCAGTCCCACCTCTAGTCACTTCTCAAGTCCCTACTCAAGTCCTTTCTCAAGTCCCTCCTCAAGTCACTTCTCTAGTCCCTTCCCTCATCCCATCTCAAGTTCCCTCTCGAGTCCCCTTTCTAGATCCCTCTCAAGTCTCCTCTCAAGTCATCTCTCGAGTCTCCTCTCGAGTTCCCTCTCGAGTCCCCTCTCCAGTCACCTCTCGAGTTCCTTCTCGAGTCCCCTCTCGAGCCCTCTCTCGAGTCCCCGCTCAAGCCCCAACCCCATGTCCTGTCCCGTTGGAGGCCCCGCCGACTACTCTCCTGCCGGGGGTCCTGCCAACCCCATGTCCTGTCCCGTTGGAGGTCCCGCCGACTACTCTCCTGCCGGGGGTCCTGCCAACCCTATGTCCTGTTCCGTTGGAGGCCCCGCCGACTACTCTCCTGCCGGGGGTCCTGCCAACCCCATGTCCTGTCCCGTTGGAGGCCCCGCCGACTACTCTCCTGCCGGGGTCCTGCCAACCCCATGTCCTGTCCCGTTGGAGGGCCCCGCCGACTACTCTCCTGCCGGGGGTCCTGCCAACCCCATGTCCTGTCCCCGTTGGAGGTCCCGCGACTACTCTCCTCTCCTGCCGGGGGTCCTGCCAACCCTATGTCCTGTTCCGTTGGAGGCCCGCCGACTACTCTCCTGCCGGGGTCCCTGCCAACCCCATGTCCTGTCCCGTTGAGGTCCTGCAGACACTAGTTCTTCTTGCCGGGGGTCCTGCCAACCCCATGTCCTGTACCGTTGGAGGGCCCCCGCCGACTACTCTCCTGCCGGGGGTCCTGCCAACCCTGGGTCCTGTCCCGTTGGAGGCCCCGCCGACTACTCTCCTCGCCAGGGGTCCTGCCAACCCTTTGTCCTGTTCCGTTGGAGGCCCCGCCGACTACTCTCCTGCCGGGGGTCCTGCCAACCCTGTGTCCTGTCCCGTTGGAGGCCCGCCGCCGACTACTCCTCCTGCCGGGGGTCCTGCCAACCCTATGTCCTGTCCCGTTGGAGGCCCCGCCGACTACTCTCCTGCCGGGGGTCCTGCCAACCCATGTCCTGTCCCGTTGGAGGCCCCGCCAACTACTCTCCTGCCGGGGGTCCTGCCAACCCCATGTCCTGTCCCGTTGGAGGTCCCGCCGACTACTCTCCTGCCGGGGGTCCTGCCAACCCTATGTCCTGTTCCGTTGGAGTCCCGCCGTCTACTCACCTGCCGGGGGTACTGCCAACCCTGTGTCCTGTGCCGTTGGAGGTCCCGCCGTCTACTCTCCTGCCGGGGGTACTGCCAACCCTTTGTCCTGTCTCGTCGGAGGGTCCCGCCAACCGCTCTCCTGCTGGGGGTCCTGCCAACTCCTGGTCCTCTTCCGTGGGGGATCCTGCCGAAGCCTGTCCCGCCGGCTCCGTTCCTGTCCGGCCGACACCGGGTCCTTGCCCGGCCTCCGGCGAGCTGGTCTGCGGTCTTCGCCCTCGATCCCGACCCTCTGTGAGCCGCGGTCTTCGTCCCGCGGCCCGGCCTCCTGACTCTTCC
>CADEHL010001193.1:157500-281879 GCA_902827135.1 Harpagifer antarcticus | reverse complement strand
TGATATTGGGCTATATAAATAAACATTGATTGATTGATTTCTCTTTAGCAGCACTCTATTGTCTATTATGGTCAAGCGACCTTGGGTCCCATGAAAGGCGCTATATAAATCTAAGCTATTATTATTATTATTGAGAATTAACAACCTCTGAAATCTACAATTCACAATCGAGTATTCACATAGCCATGTAATAACTAGAGATAATACAACTGGTTGATCAAAAAGAACAATAGCTACATAAATAGATAATATAATAAATAGTAATGAATAAAAACCACCCTCTATATCGATCTATAGTCCTTTCTTTTTTCCTGTCATTGAATAAAGTAGTTTTTTCGGAGCTTTTTTCTCACGTGTGATAGTGCCATGACCGAGACCTATAGTCGGTGCGTTATGGGTGAGTTTTCTTTCCAGTTGTTCCGTTTGTCTTATGGATGTGACTCAACGCTGATGTCAATAACACTAACCCATCAGAGCTTTACACAAGTGTTTTTGCTCCAAAGGTCGAATGTGAGGGGTGTTTCTCAATGTCGAGTACGCTTGTCTTCTGATCAGAAGCGAGGCAAGAATACTTCCTGGCATTCTGAAAACGAAGAGTGGAACAGGCGAGCAAGTGTGCCTCATATGAGAGGCCCCGCCTTACATTTTCCGCCACAGATATGGGGTTAATTGGACCGTGCGCAAAGCATTGTGGGGATTTTAAGACCGGAGTCTACACACGTGCAACCTCGAAATTTCTCGCGACGAAGTACGCCGGGCTCGGTAGAATTCAAAGTATGCTGGACATCGGAACGGACCTTCGGCGACACTCGATGACGTAGCATGCTTGAAATAGTGGCTCTGGAGCAGCCTTCCTCGAGATTTAGAAACGGCCACAGAAAACACTTCGCTGCTGTCAGAGCCCAGATCCTGGTTCTGGTGTTGCATGGAGATGTTATGGTTCTAAACTGAACCCCCCCACCACTCCCCTCCCATCTCAGAAAAAGGCTTTGATCACAGAACAAAGCCTGCATGTGATCAAAGTGTATCTCTGCGTGCTGCACCAACAGAACCATTAGAGCAGAGCAGCTTGTGCTGATAACATCATAATAATGATCTCTGATCTCCCCTTGTGGGGGGGGGGGGGGAGCCCCATAACGCAGCACAATTATTGGATTCAATGCTTAAATAAAGACAACAAAATGGTGTCTATTGTACGAGAGACTGAAATAACATGTTAGACGCATTCAATCAACGTTTTATTTATTTAGCCCAATGCCACACATTAAACCTTTGTCTCAGCCAGTACAGCACACCCTCTGTCCTTAAGGCCGCTACACACCAACCTGAGACCAAAGAACGCGTACCGAAGGCGTCACGACTTTTAGCGGCTACGCTGCCCGTCTACGAACACACCGCAAAGACTTCAAATGCCCGACTGCCTCTGACTCCCAACATCGGGTAGGTGTGTCCGGGCCTTTAGACGCTTGATTTGGAGTAAATTGAAAGAAACCTTGGGGAACCCTAACAGAGGAGGATCACTCTCCCAAGACAGACAGACGTGGAATAGTTGTGTGTTTGGATTAAAAAACAAAGCAACCGTCAAGTGAGACACAGAAAAGCAAGTCCCCTGACAGTCTCACCGTATAGCAGCATAACTAAAAGCTGATGTACGGTAAGCCTGAGCTATAATCTTTGTCAAAAAGTTAAGTCTAAAAGAAGCCATATTATGCTCAGGCTCATATCAGTGCGTAGTGTGTCTACTGGGACATGTCTCCACGCTTTAATGTTCAAAAAGCTCTTTATTTTTCTCATACTGCCTGTGCTGCAGCACCTCTTTTCACCCTCTGTCTGAAACCAGAGCCCAGTTTGCTCTTATTGGTTAGCTGGCCGGCTCTGTTGTGATTGGTCAACTGCTTAGAGATGTCCCGCCCCTTAGCCTATCACATACACAAGTGTTGGAGTGCTAGCCAATAGGAGTGTTGAGAGAGAAACTTCCTCTGGCAAGAATTTTGGATTTAGCCCTTGCAGACCATTTACATGCACTGAAACCTATATCAAACACTACAGGAAATGTAAAAGCATAACAGGGCCTCTTTAAACCTGCTCTTAAACGTGGAGAGGGTCTCTGCCTCCTGAACACAAACCTAAAGGCTGATCCAGATTCAGATCACCGGCTCCTGTTCCTTATCAAAACAAACTGAACGGTGAAGACGGTGAAGAACACGTCGCTCCAGAGAGATCGCTCTGCTCTAACCTCTGATCTCCATCTGCAGAGTCAGCAAGGGTTGAGGAGTTTGATCTGAGAGTGACTTGGCTTTGCTGCGTCCATATCTAACACCTTGTGCTCCGTCACTTCAGTTCATCTCTCCGCCTCCTTTCCTCCTCTCCTCTCCTTCTTTCCTTTGTGTCTCCCCTCTCCCCTTCCTCATATAGAGCTTTATGTTCTGCCTCAGCTGCTTTGAGAGTAAACCTTGTGTTTCGGCTCTGAGCAGAATATGAGATTGTCCGTCACACCCTCCATATGAACATGTGATGCATATGCATGTATGGAGAGTGGCAGAGTGAGAGATGGATGGTTGCCGGCCGGCTGTCTGCTTCAGAGGCGGCCGTATATATCCATCATTTATGGAGGGAAACTCCTGCTCGGTAAGTCGTGTAAAAGCTCACATTCTACATTTCTCCCCGGCTCCGGCTCGGAGAGATTTTCTTCCTCAAAGTTCCTTTGATGTACTTGAGGAATTTGTGCACAGTCACAGATAAGGGTGTGACTCGGCTGCATTCATGTGCAAAATATTTTCAGCACCAGCGTCAAAGGTGCATCTGTTCCGGTTTTTGGGGTTATATTTTAGGAGTTGCCAAAAAAAGGGTTTTAGAAGAAGACTCAAAATGGCATTTGGACTATATATATATATATATATATATATATATATATGTATCACAACTTTAAAAGATCTGTTTTCCATGACAATGCTAGCTAAACTTAAAGGGGACCTATCGTGCACTTTTTGATGTATTTTATAAATACGTGTCCCCGGTGCGTCGGGGAACTCACGCAGCATCAGAAAATAAAACCCTCTCTCTTTTCCTCCGTACCCAAATCTTTTAAAAACGGGTGTACAACGAGCGGATACAGATTCCATCCGAACTGACGTCAAATCGGCGGCGGACGCACAGAAAGTTGCTATCAGAAACAATGCCTGACGTGTTTCGGACGAAATCTCGTATTTGTTTACATTAGCATCGCTAACACTCAGAGCTAACCTGTACTGGAGAGCACGTGTTTAAAAAGCAGGAAATAAAGAAAGGAACTCACCTTGTGATAAACCTGCAAGAGAAAAAGCATTTGAGCTCCATACTGTTTCAGAAATAATCCTTGATGAGGTTTAGAACAGGATGGCGTTTTATCACAGCAGAATTTAACTTTATCTCCGGTAGAATTCTGATCAGGCATTAGCTCCGCCTCCTCTTTTTTTTCAAGCAAAGGACCCAAAATCCGCGTTTCTCCAACAGGGCTTCAAAAGAGGGGTTTGAGCAGTATGAGGCATGGCTACAACGGGGGTTCTGTTTGTGAAGTTTTTTGCTTAAGCAAACCAGACATGTTTTGATAGGTATGGCCCTACAATATATGTTTCCAATATGGCATAATAGGTCCACTTTAAACTATGGATGCTACTTCTTCAAATCTTTATTATTGTAGATGTCATTTCTACACAGTAGCTTATATGACAATAAAACCTTTGAATCTTGATACGTTATGATAGATAATGCTGTTTTTCCATATTTACTTAACGGAGCTTTTTCACTTGCCTGTCTTGATTTCTGTCCTGTCCTTAGTTTCCCTGTTTTATTTTTAAAATACATTACTCCCTGTGTCTTTTCTTGTTTTACTTCCTGTCTTTTTGTTTCCCACCTTTGTGATTGTCTCATTGTGCCCTCTCCAGCTGTGTATTGTCTTGTGTGTATACATGTCTGTCGTTCATTGTGTTCTTTGTCAGTTCGTCATCTGTTTCCTTGGTGTGATTTCAGTCTGTCGTAGTTCCTGGTTTCCTGTCCTCGTCTTAGTCGTCCTGTGTTCTCCAAGTCTTCCTAGTTTGATCCTCGTTTGGCTACTGTCCTACTTTAGGCGCTTTCACACCAAGTACTTTTCCCAGGAATAGTCCCCGGAACTTTCCCCCTGGAACTATCTAGTAAATCGCGTTCATACCGGAATAAGTTCCCTGAGGGAAGATTACGGAAATGAAGCCGCTGACGTCACTTCTTCTTCTTCTGCTTTGGGTTTACTGGCAGGCCGCAAACAACTTCACGGCGTATACTGCCGCCCCCGAAGTCCCGGGTAAATCGCCAGAACGCCGACACCTCCTCATCTCCACCGATCCCACGTTTTTATTTTGTGTTGCCATAAGGTAGTCTCTCTGCGTTTCTGCGCTGGGCTAATGCTAATGCTAATAATGCTAATGCGAGGAAATAAAATGGCGGCTTCACAAACACTTTTCAGAGTTTTACGGGGCGTGGTTTGCAATCCGCCCAGCCAATCAGAAATACCTTTTTCTACCCAGGAAAGTCCCTGCTCTCTAGCAGGCACTAAAAAGGGGTGGAAAGGTTCTCGAAAAAAAGATATTTTTGGTGTGAACGCAACATCTCAGGAACTATCGGAACTATTTCTAGGGAAAGTACTCCGGTGTGAAAGCGCCTCTTGCATGCTCCTTCAGTTCTTTAGTTTTTGTACCAGCTTTAATTAAATTAAGCTCGCTTTTGTTTACACTAACAGCTGCCTCCCTTCTTTTATTCTGCATTTGGTTCCTGATTTCCTTCGTGACACTTTCTTCCTATTTTAACAACATTAAGTAGCTTTTAACCAAGACTATTACTCTAATCGTTTCAGCGCTAAATGAAATATGTCTACATATTTCTTAGCCTCAATGACAGCACACTCAAGTGAGATATCTGAAAACGTGTTATGCCACCTGAACAGGAAGTTCCCCAACTAGAACAAAACACTAAAAGTTGGAGGAAAAGGTGTGTTAGGGTAAAGAGGAAGAGCACTGGGACTGTCACTGGCCTGGAGTGGAAAAGGAATTACCATAAGGTGTAAGAAGTGATACAATAAGGGCTATTTTCAGCTGACTCATGTACTTTGGCAACATCGCGTGGAGATAACATTACGACACAGACGTGTAAGAAAGCTTCAGAGATTTTAAGAATACAACGCGGAGAGGCACAAACCCAATCGTCAAGGCTGTTTATGTTTTGTAAACAGAAGCTTAATGAGCAGAGACGTTCCAAACACCGGCTCCTAATTCCAGCAGCAAGTGTGTGAAGGTATGCATGAGTCACACTCTTATCTCTGACACACACACACACCACACACACACACACACACACACACACACACACACACACACACACACACACACACACACTCACAGTAGGGGAACTCAGCGTGAGGCCAAATAAAAACAGTATGGAGCTTTCTTTTATCCATCCTTCATCTTTTATCCGTCTCTATCTCCCTCCGAACATCTTCAGTTGAGTTGTATTTTTTCTGTGGAACAAAAGAAGTGTCACTCTATGATTTCTACTTGAGTGAGATGTGAAACTAGCTGTGGTAAAGTTCCCATAAAGTGTGGCTGATCAATGTTCTCCCTCGGACCTCCTGCCTGCCACGTCAACCTTTCCAAATGTCACCCTGAGCCCATCAGGCAGAAACAAACCACCTTACCATCTAACATTAGTGTTAACACATCCCTGGTACACACACACACACACACACCACACACACCACACACACACACACACACACACACACACACACACACACACACACACACACACACACACACACACACACACACACACACACACACACACACACACAGGTTAATTACCGTTCAAAGCCTGCGGGCATTACGGCTGAGTGAGTCATTCAGTTCAATTAGAAACATGTAATAGCGTTAATCACAGTAATCACACGTTAACTGTGTGTGATGGCAAGTTGCATTATGGGGGAGCTCAAAGAAATACACAGTTTGTGTTGTAATAAAGAAATGCATCACAAACTGGTGACAGACATGAACGCCACAACCAATCAGAGGTGGGAGAAGTACTCAGATCTTGTACTTGAGTAAAAGTAGAAGTACTCAGATCTTGTACTTGAGTAAAAGTAGAAGTACTCAGATCTTGTACTTGAGTAAAAGTAGAAGTACTCAGATCTTGTACTTGAGTAAAAGTAGAAGTACTCAGATCTTGTACTTGAGTAAAAGGAGAAGTACTCAGATCTTGTACTTGAGTAAAAGTAGAAGTACTCAGATCTTGTACTTGAGTAAAAGTAGAAGTACTCAGATCTTATACTTGAGTAAAGTAGAAGTACTCAGATCTTGTACTTGAGTAAAAGTAGAAGTACTCAGATCTTGTACTTGAGTAAAAGTAGAAGTATCAGATCTTATACTTGAGTAAAAGTAGAGTACTCAGATCTTGTACTTTGAGTAAAAGTAGAAGTACTCAGATCTTGTACTTGAGTTAAAAGTAGAATACTCAGATCTTGTACTTGAGTAAAAGTAGAAGTACTCAGATCTTGTACTTGAGTAAAAGTAGAAGTACTCAGATCTTGTACTTGAGTAAAAGTAGAAGTACTCAGATCTTGTACTTGAGTAAAAGTAGAAGTAATCAGATCTTGTACTTGAGTAAAAGTAGAAGTACTCAGATCTTGTACTTGAGTAAAAGTAGAAGTACTCAGATCTTGTACTTGAGTAAAAGTAGAAGTACCAGAGAGTAGGAATACTCTGTTACAGTAATAGTCCTGCATTCAAAAGGTTACTCAAGTAAAAGTAGAAAAGTATTAGCATCCAAATATACTGAAAGTACTTCCTGTCGGGGGTTTTAATAACTCGCTCTCTCAAATAGTTAATGGTGAAAATAGTTAATGTCAGGAAATACAAAAATAAATGAAATACACAATAAATGTATCCTATGTCTCTCAGGGAGTGACATCACATCGAGACCGGGAGGATTCAGTCTACAGACTGCTGCCACCTACTGGTCATCTGCACTCACTGCAACACTAAGGATGAATAAAGCGTGTGTGTGTGTGTGTGTGTGTGTGTGTGTGTGTGTGTGTGTGTGTGTGTGTGTGGTGTGTGTGGTGTGTGTGTGTGTGTGTGTGTGTGTGTGTGTGTGTGTGTGTGTGTGTGTGTGTGTGTGTGTGTGTGTGTGTGTGTGTGTGTGTGTGTGTGTGTGTGTGTGTGTGTGTGTGTGTGTGTGTGTGTGTGTGTGAGAAACACACCTGTCTCACTGAGGGGGTTATTTGTTAACATCCGGGTTATTTTACTGTATGTATTCTCTTGCTCATGTGTGTATCATTTTCTGTTTTTCTCTTTTACATCACCTGCATTTGCATCGCTATGTAACCCTGGCGCTTCCATTGGCTAGTGCTGCAACACATTGTATGTGATAGGCTAAGGGGTGGGACATCTCTTAGCGGTTGACCAATCACAAAAGATGAGAAAAATAAAGAGCTTTTTGAACATTAAAGCATGGAGACATGTCACAGTAGAGGACTCTTTAAAGTAGAGACACTACATACTGATATACACCTGAACATCAGCAGGAGAGGACTCTTTAAAGTAGAGAAACTACATACTGATATACACCTGAACATCAGCAGGAGAGGACTCTTTAAAGTAGAGACACTACATACTGATATACACCTGGACATCAGCAGGAGAGGACTCTTTAAAGTAGAGACACTACATACTGATATACACCTGGACATCAGCAGGAGAGGACTCTTTAAAGTAGAGACACTACATACTGATATACACCTGAACATCAGCAGAGAGGACTCTTTAAAGTAGAGACACTACATACTGATATACACCTGACCATCAGCAGGAGAGGACTCTTTAAAGTAGAGACACTACATACTGATATACACCTGAACATCAGCAGGAGAGGACTCTTTAAAGTAGAGACACTACATACTGATATACACCTGAACATCAGCAGGAGAGGACTCTTTAAAGTAGAGACACTACATACTGATATACACCTGAACATCAGCAGGAGAGGACTCTTTAAAGTAGAGACACTACATACTGATATACACCTGAACATCAGCAGGAGAGGACTCTTTAAAGTAGAGACACTACATACTGATATACACCTGAACATCAGCAGGAGAGGACTCTTAAAGTAGAGACACTAAATACTGATATACACCTGAACATCAGCAGGAGAGGACTCTTTAAAGTAGAGACACTAAATACTGATATACACCTGAACATCAGCAGGAGAGGACTCTTTAAAGTAGAGACACTACATACTGATATACACCTGAACATCAGCAGGAGAGGACTCTTTAAAAAAACAGAGGGAGGTTTGTTGTTGTTGTTGTTGTTGTTGTTGTTGTGGTGACAAGCTGCAAGCTGCCAGTCCACCGCAGTGTGTGCTTTTAACAGCCATCTTAACCAGGACCAGCTGTCAAAAGAGATGTTCTGAACCCGCCTCCACCCTCTCACACTTCATGCAGAACAGTCATGCCGTAGGGGTTTGACTATGACTCAATCTGTAAATGTACTGTTATGTGACTCACAGCTGTCCTGTCATCGACCACTAGAGACGTGTTCTTGCCCAACATGTCTCACAAACAACGCAGCATTTGAGTGAGTCAAGCGATTTTTAAAGGGCACCTATTATGCAAAATCCTCCTCTTCATGTCTCTTCTACATCAACACCTGTCCCCTCTTCTTCATGTCTCTTCTACATCAACATGTGTCCCCTCTTCTTCATGTCTCTTCTACATCAACATGTGTCCCCTCTTCTCATGTCTCTTCTACATCAACATGTGTCCCCTCTTCTTCATGTCTCTTCTACATCAACATGTGTCCCCTCTTCTTCATGTCTCTTCTACATCAACATGTGCCCTCTCTTCATGTCTCTTCTACATCAATGTGTCCCCTCTTCTTCATGTCTCTTCTACATCAACATGTGTCCCCTCTTCTTCATGTCTCTTCTACATCAACATGTGTCCCCTCTTCTTCATGTCTCTTCTACATCAACATGTGTCCCCTCTTCTTCATGTCTCTTCTACATCAACATGTGTCCCCTCTTCTCCATGTCTCTTCTACATCAACATGTGTCCCCTCTTCTTCATGTCTCTTCTACATCAACATGTGTCCCCTCTTCTTCATGTCTCTTCTACATCAACATGTCCCCTCTTCTTCATGTCTCTTCTACATCAACATGTGTCCCCTCTTCTTCATGTCTCTTCTACATCAACATGTGTCCCCTCTTCTTCATGTCTCTTCTACATCAACATGTGCCCCTCTTCTTCATGTCTCTTCTACATCAACATGTGTCCCCTCTTCCTGTTCCTTCTACATCAACATGTGCCCCTCTTCTTCATGTCTCTTCTACATCAACATGTGCCCCTCTTCTTCATGTCTCTTCTACATCAACATGTGCCCCCTTCTTTGTCTCTTCTACATCAACATGTGTCCCCTCTTCTCATGTCCTCTACATCAACATGTGTCCCCTCTTCTTCATGTCTCTTCTACATCAACATGTGTCCCCTCTTCTTCATGTCTCTTCTACATCAACATGTGTCCCCTCTTCTTCATGTCTCTTCTACATCAACATGTGTCCCCTCTTCTTCATGTCTCTTCTACATCAACATGTGTCCCCTCTTCTTCATGTCTCTTCTACATCAACATGTGTCCCCTCTTCTTCATGTCTCTTCTACATCAACATGTGTCCCCTCTTCTTCATGTCTCTTCTACATCAACATGTGTCCCCTCTTCTTCATGTCTCTTCTACATCAACATGTGTCCCCTCTTCTTATGTCTCTTCTACATCAACATGTGCCCCTCTTTTCTGTCTCTTCTACATCAACATGTGTCCCCTCTTCTTCATCTCTTCTACATCAACATGTGTCCCCTCTTCTTCATGTCTCTTCTACATCAACATGTGTCCCCTCTTCTTCATGTCTCTTCTACATCAACATGTGTCCCCTCTTCTTCATGTCTCTTCTACATCAACATGTGTCCCCTCTTCTTCATGTCTCTTCTACATCAACATGTGTCCCCTCTTCTTCATGTCTCTTCTACATCAACATGTGTCCCCTCTTTCATGTCTCTTCTACATCAACATGTGTCCCCCTTCTTCATGTCTCTTCTACATCAACATGTGTCCCCTCTTCTTCATGTCTCTTCTACATCAACATGTGTCCCCTCTTCTTCATGTCTCTTCTACATCAACATGTGTCCCCTCTTCTTCATGTCTTTCTACATCAACATGTGTCCCCTCTTCTTCATGTCTCTTCTACATCAACATGTGTCCCCTCTTCTTCATGTCTCTTCTACATCAACATGTGTCCCCTCTTCTTCATGTCTCTTCTACATCAACATGTGTCCCCTCTTCTTCATGTCTCTTCTACATCAACATGTGTCCCCTTCTTCTTCTTCTTACATCAACATGTGTCCCCTCTTCTTCATGTCTCTTCTACATCAACATGTGTCCCCTCTTCTTCATGTCTCTTCTACATCAACATGTGTCCCCTCTTCTTCATGTCTCTTCTACATCAACATGTGTCCCCTCTTCTTCATGTCTCTTCTACATCAACATGTGTCCCCTCTTCTTCATGTCTCTTCTACATCAACATGTGTCCCCTCTTCTTCATGTCTCTTCTACATCAACATGTGTCCCCTCTTCTTCATGTCTCTTCTACATCAACATGTGTCCCCTCTTCTTCATGTCTCTTCTACATCAACATGTGTCCCCTCTTCTTCATGTCTCTTCTACATCAACATGTGTCCCCTCTTCTTCATGTCTCTTCTACATCAACATGTGTCCCCTCTTCTTCATGTCTCTTCTACATCAACATGTGTCCCCTCTTTCATGTCTCTTCTACATCAACATGTGTCCCCTCTTCTTCATGTCTCTTCTACATCAACATGTGTCCCCTCTTCTTCATGTCTCTTCTACATCAACATGTGTCCCCTCTTCTTCATGTCTCTTCTACATCAACATGTGTCCCCTCTTCTTCATGTCTCTTCTACATCAACATGTGTCCCCTCTTCTTCATGTCTCTTCTACATCAACATGTGTCCCCTCTTCTTCATGTCTCTTCTACATCAACATGTGTCCCCTCTTCTTCATGTCTCTTCTACATCAACATGTGTCCCCTCTTCTTCATGTCTCTTCTACATCAACATGTGTCCCCTCTTCTTCATGTCTCTTCTACATCAACATGTGTCCCCTCTTCTTCATGTCTCTTCTACATCAACATGTGTCCCCTCTTCTTCATGTCTCTTCTACATCAACATGTGTCCCCTCTTCTTCATGTCTCTTCTACATCAACATGTGTCCCCTCTTCTTCATGTCTCTTCTACATCAACATGTGTCCCCTCTTCTTCATGTCTCTTCTACATCAACATGTGTCCCCTCTTCTTCATGTCTCTTCTACATCAACATGTGTCCCCTCTTCTTCATGTCTCTTCTACATCAACATGTGCCCCTCTTCTTCATGTCTCTTCTACATCAACATGTGTCCCCTCTTCTTCATGTCTCTTCTACATCAACATGTGTCCCCTCTTCTTCATGTCTCTTCTACATCAACATGTGTCCCCTCTTCTTCATGTCTCTTCTACATCAACATGTGTCCCCTCTTCTTCATGTCTCTTCTACATCAACATGTGTCCCCTCTTCTTCATGTCTCTTCTACATCAACATGTGTCCCCTCTTCTTCATGTCTCTTCTACATCAACATGTGTCCCCTCTTCTTCATGTCTCTTCTACATCAACATGTGTCCCCTCTTCTTCATGTCTCTTCTACATCAACATGTGTCCCCTCTTCTTCATGTCTCTTCTACATCAACATGTGTCCCCTCTTCTTCATGTCTCTTCTACATCAACATGTGTCCCCTCTTCTTCATGTCTCTTCTACATCAACATGTGTCCCCTCTTCTTCATGTCTCTTCTACATCAACATGTGTCCCCTCTTCTTCATGTCTCTTCTACATCAACATGTGTCCCCTCTTCTTCATGTCTCTTCTACATCAACATGTGTCCCCTCTTCTTCATGTCTCTTCTACATCAACATGTGTCCCCTCTTCTTCATGTCTCTTCTACATCAACATGTGTCCCCTCTTCTTCATGTCTCTTCTACATCAACATGTGTCCCCTCTTCTTCATGTCTCTTCTACATCAACATGTGTCCCTCTTCTTCATGTCTCTTCTACATCAACATGTGTCCCCTCTTCTTCATGTCTCTTCTACATCAACATGTGTCCCCTCTTCTTCATGTCTCTTCTACATCAACATGTGTCCCCTCTTCTCCATGTCTCTTCTACATCAACATGTGTCCCCTCTTCTTCACGTCTCTTCTACATCAACATGTGTCCCCTCTTCTTCATGTCTCTTCTACATCAACATGTGTCCCCTCTTCTTCATGTCTCTTCTACATCAACATGTGTCCCCTCTGTGGAAAGAGACTCTGAAAGTTTCAGGAACAAAGATTCTCTCTCTTTTTGATCCATTTCTATAAAAACCTGTCTGAAAATGAGCTGATCAGATTTTGGCCACTTTATGATGTCATAACGATGTTTTGTCTTGTGTAACCATTAGCCAATCAGCAACCAAGGTAACCCCCCCCCCCCTCCTCCTAGAGCACCTTAGAGTTCTTTGTAACCAAATGTCTCTCAGAGGGGCGTGGGGAGGGGCTCCTTATTTTCATCTAAAGTAACAGACAGAGAATCAGCACTTTGGAAACAGGGCTGAAACAGAGGGGATTATGGGTAATGCTGCAATGATCTGTTTGGTGTTTCAGCCAATCAGAGACAGGCTCTGTATATATCTGAGAGCTGTGAGATATTGATGAACAACAGAATAATAGGGGAACTTTTTAAAGGGAAATTTTGAGAGGTTTATACAAAGTGTTTTCCTGGACAGCTGACAGGACCTGTGTTCTTAGATGTGTCAGAATCCAACAGAACCTCACTTCCCCCTCAGACACAATTACTGTAAGCCTTTAACCTCATTCCAGCGCCTGCAGTGCAACACACACACTACATAATGCACAGTGGAACGGGGAGTTTCTGTTTCAGGCAAGTTGCACTTCATTATTCCTAAGCTGCCTCACGCTCCTGTGATTGACGCTGACTGCACATCAACAACAAAGACAGGAGGCAATATTTAGTGGATACGATATTATATTTTACAATCTGTTTTTATTCGTATCTTACTACTTGTATATCGTATACATATTTCCACATCTTACTTACACCATTGTGTCACTCGCACCATTTTATTTCTAGTTCTTCTTGCACAATTTCTTTAAGTCTTAAGTCATGTGTACACTGCCATGTTGGAGGAGCTGGGTCTGAACATTTGAACTGCCACACATTCGCTGTAGCTGTTTAGAATATAACACACAGCCTTTGAATGTACGCACGTCTTCTTCATAGTTAAATGAGAGGGTATTTATTCCTGCGGCCTGCACACTAGTGTGATTGAATATTTGAACTCATGTGTTGGTTAGTGTTTGCTTTGATCCAACAGTGAGCCTCTCGAGCCATCATTTGAACACGGGGCTATGCTCGTGCTTTGCTCAGGGGTTACACGTCATTTACTACTGGCTGGGAAATGACGGTAAACGATTATGAAGTATAATCAATATCCACTAGATGGAGACATTGGATTGATCATGGACTCATACAACACACACACACACACACACACACACACACACACACACACACACACACACACACACACACACACACACACACACACACACACACACACACACACACTCTGCATCTTCAAATGTAATTATTTTCCTTTTGTACGCTTTTGGAGATTCTTGGAGTCCTTGTTGGATGTAAACAGTACCATGTCCTCACCATATCATCAATACAAGTTAACACGCACGCACACACACACACACACACACACACACACACACACACACACACACACACACACACACACACACACACACACACACACACACACACACACACACACACACATACACACACACGCACACACACACACACACACACACACACACACACACACACACACACACACACACACACCTTAGCCATCACAACATAAAACCCAACCCAAACCCTCACTTGAAACTAAACCTTAACCTTGTTCCTTAACATTAAATAATTATAATTAACTCTCAAACTGTTCTTTAGAAATGTAGGAGAACCACTAACCAGCACAAATGTTCTCTCTCTTCACCAATTACTTTCCCTCCAAAGTCTAAAATCAAATGTGTCCTCAGATCTAGAATATGCAGCACAGCCAACCTTCTCTACTCAGAAAGTGAAGGAAATCAGAACCAACCCGCACATTGGTATTTCATTATTTGCAGATGAGCGGCTGTGCGTGTCTCTGTCCGTGGTGCTGAGCGTCACTTCAGCACCACGGACAGAGACACAACACTTAAAATCAGCACTTTTGAAACAGTGCTGACACAGAGGAGATTATTGGATGCTGCAATGATGGGAATGCCAAACACTTCAGAGACATGTTTAGTATATATCTGAGACGTGTACTATATTGATGGAAAACAGTATAATAGGGGACCTTTTAAGATGAGTGAAGAAGCAAACACTGAACGCAGCGTGCCGCACGGTTTGTTTCCGTTTAGATCATGAAAAAGTGGATGACAACAGTGCTGCTTTGGTCTCTATGCACACATTAAAGGTCTCCTGTCATGCAAAATCCACTTTTTGATGTCTTTTAAACATAGATTTGTGTCCCCAGTGTGTCCGGGAACTCAGGCAGCATCAGAAAATGAAACCCTCTCTCTTTTCCTCCGTACCCACATCTCTAAAAACGGGGGTACAACGGAGCTGATCCAGATATGCGTCCAATATGACGTAAATGGACTGTACTTATATAGCGCTTTATCCAGTCTTTACGACCCCTCAAAGCGCTTTACATACTACATGTCATTCACCCATTCACACAGAGCAGTGTATCTTACTCTAGGACCTAACATTCACACACATTCACACACCGTTGGCCATCGGGAGCAACTCAGGGTTAAGTATCTTGCCCAAGGATACATCGACATGTTGACTGCACGGGCTGGGATCGAACCCACAACCTTCTGGTTGAAAGACGAGCACACTCCCTCGCAGCCACAGTCACCGTAATATCTGAAATGTGGGCTGGCTCTACACCCGTGGTCCTATCAGACATATTTGTATATATCTGAGACCCATAATATATGCCTACAAATAGCACGATAGGAGATCTTTAATGGATTCAAAATGATAACAAAACAGTTGAATATATATAATTCTGAAATGGGCCATACTGCAGGGAAAGTACTTTTTACTTTTGGTACTTGAAGTACATTTGCATTCTTATCATTTTGTACTTTTACTTGAGTACAATTATGAATGCAGAACAGAGTATTAACACTGTAGTAATGCTGATTTGACTGAAGTATCCGAGTACTGCTTCCACCTCAGTCCTTTATGACAGTATGTTGTGAAATATATAAAAGACAGAGAGACAAAGCAAACTCCTTTCGCTCATTTCCAGTGAAACACAATCATTTCCCCCCCGCCGTTCCACTGTGTCTCCTGAGGGACCCCCTGCTGTGCCTCCATATATTTATCTTCTAATAACAGGCTGACAGTTTGTGCATGCATTTCTTCACAGAGCAGAATAATGAGTCACACAGCGGCAGAAACAACCTCCTGTGATTGAATACAATGACAAACAACACTGCAGGACCTCCGTATAGAAGGAAATAAGCCTATTATGGTTTCAATCCTATCTGTCAGAAAGGACCTTTTCTGTGCATCTTGGCCAGTATTCTTCAGCTGCAGCCCCACTAGCATATGGGGTCCCACAAGGCTCTATCCTAGGCCCCATGTTGTTCAGTCTGTATTGACTACCTCTGGGGTCAATTATTAAAAAGCATAACATTTCTTACCAGTGCTTTTCAGATGACCTGCAGGTATACCTATAATAAGGAATCTAGGATTGCCTTTCTTAGCTGTCTGAAAGACATACAATCATGGATAGAAATCAACTTCCTGACTCTCAACGAAAACAAGACAGAGATTATAATATTTGGACGGTCTGAACTCCTGGATGGCTTTAATAGTGTACTCGGCCCCTTAGCCTCCTACAGCCGTCCCTCTGTCAGAAATCTTGGAGTCATCTTTGACAACTGTTTTAAATTCGACAAACAGATAAGCTCAGTTGTCAAGACAAGCTTCTTCCAGCTGCGGCTTCTGGGGAAGGTAAAAGCCTATCTTCCTAGTAAGGAATTTGAATAACTATTGTTACTCCCTGTATATTGGTGTTGGTAAGTGTTTGATCCGTCGCCTGCAGCTGGTCCAACATGCGGCTGCACGCTGGGAAGAGACGTTATGACCACATCACACCTGTTTTGGCTTCCTGTCAGTTACAGGATCCAGTTCAAGTACTTACTTGTTGTTTTTAAATCATTGCATGGACTGGCACCACATTACCTGTCTGAGTTGTTGCACCGCCATGCTCCAGCTAGAGCATTGCGCTCAGCTCAGCAGAATATGTTGGTGGTTCCTCGGAGCAGGAAAAAAGCCAGAGGCGACAGGGCTTTCAGAGTTGCAGCTCCCAGACTGTGGAACAGCCTCCCAGCTCATATCCTGCTGAGTCTATTGGACTTTTTAAATCTCAGCTAAAAACTCACCTCTTTGCACTGGCTTTTTATATGTTTCTAGTTATTGTGCTTTTTATCATGTTTTATTATTGTACTCCCATTGTGTTATTTCATCTTGTAGTTATTGCCTGTACAGCTCTTTGGTCAACTGAAGGTTGTTTTAAATGTGCTATATAAATAAATACAGATTGAGATATTATCATATACACACTCATGTTGTCTGGCCTTGCATATAAGACTTATTACTGTACTGAGATGTTATAAAAATAATAAAGCTTTTAGGGTTATAAGTGTATTGCTGTGTGTCTTCTCAAAATACTATAATATGACTTTTTAGGATATTATACAAATACTATACGATTTTTTGATTTAAAGACAAATTGAAATACCATGTGGCTTTTTGCAACATACCTTTTTTGATATTTTTCAACACATTATAGTATGGCTTTTTCATATTATATTTAAAATACTATAATATAACATTTAACATAGTATTCTACAACTTTAAGATGTTATACTATATTATAATTTTTGCGTGACTTTTTTTGTATATATCCGCCATTTTAGGCTTCATATATTTGACTATTACTTTGTACTATTTTTTGACATACTATACTATGATAACAATATTTTTGACATATTCTCAATTAAAGGTGTTTTAAACTTCACTAATGTACACAACCTAACTGTGGCTTCAAAAAGCAATAGCATCAGAATGCATGATTGCAGTTTGATATTAACATCATGGACTAATTATTAAAGTACAGTTACACGTATACCACGCCTGTGAAGTGCTGAAACACTGCTGAAACACACAGAACACACAACCATACAAATACGAGACTCGCAGCTAGATTCAAAAACAACTTTTTATTGGCCAATTTACAGAAAGTGCTGTAGTGACCATTCCAAAGAAAAACAGACCAAAGAGTCCAGAAAGAAAAACGGAAAAAAAAACTTTTACACATTATACAAGGTATCCATGTTATTTTCACGGTCCTCCTCTTTCTAAAACAAACGTCAGGAAGGACAACATTAGGGCGGGGGTCGATGCAAAATCCACCAACGGTTTTAGTGGGGGGGGGGGGGGTGCAAGGAGGAGGGCGACGGCACGAGAACAGGTGTCACAGTAGATGAGGAAAACTCTTAAACAACATATGGGATCTTTACATGAACATATAGCTACAGTTAAACACACAGCAGGTTCTCCAGCTACACCTCACTAGAGCCGTGTCTCGATCTGTTACTCTGTTGTTTGTGTGGATATCGACCGGGTTGTGATGTTTCAAATTGTAAAAGACCACTGCTGTGCTGTCGTTGTTAGCCAGCTATCTAGTTTTTCACGGTAGCTTTAATTAATCCAATAATAGTAATGGTGGCTTATTTTCGACACCAGTATAGTGGTAGGTTAAGGTTTAGAGGAGATCAACAAGTCCACTACTTTTCCTCAAAGTAAGGCCACGCCCCTTTTTGTGTGAAACGACTCGCTGACCTTTGATTGGCAGTAAATCCAAATGGGCACCTTTTTTTAATCTACAAGGAGCCCAATTACGATGGTCAAACAATTAAACAATGTATTTGGAGATAGTGACGTAGCTTTCATCTATAGTAAATAGGGGAATAAAACCCACATGTCTAACTTTTATATGTATAGTGCTGTGTTCATTAAAGCAACCACAATAGCAGCTGAACTAGTAGCCAAGATGGCGGTTGTTGAGAGTGAGAAGTGTCCAGCGTTCCTCACTCAACTTTTGAAATGTTATGAGTGCACCATTTTCACTCAAAGTATGCAAATTGAGACACAGTAAGTTGTAGGAAACTCTCTAGTGGTTGTGAGTTTAACAAACCTTTAACAAAGTCTGTGGCCGACTTTAGCCACTAAACACGTCACATGGTACTTTGCTCCCAAACGATACAGACCGACTGGACTCAGGACGGCCACAGCCAGAGACGAATGCCCTTTCCCTTCAAGGTGAGGAACCCTCCGCTGGGTTTTGTCATTACGTTGATGTGACACAGCCAAATGCACGTCAACTTTGCAATTCAGCGGCACCAACTGCTAATGAAATGGGATTTATGTAGCCTGACATCACCTCTAGACCCACATCTCTTTCATTAACGCTGCATTTCATTCTAAGTTAGCTGTTGGAAAAGTTTCTTGCAGGTAAAGTCTAAACAAATATTATGTTTCCATGGGACAGCTCGGTTTGTTCTGTGAGATCTGGCAGCATAAGCTAAGCTACCATTATCAGTAAATTACAAAAGTGATACGGTGATAGTGTTTAAATAAAGTGCATGCTATGGAGTTGTGTTTCGAGCCATCTGATGACTGTCAATCAAACATTCATTGCCTTACTAGCCATTATTCAGCTGTACCAGTGCCACCTCATTATAGTAATCATATAGCTTTTATGATATTTGATATGATTATATTTTAAAGTAGTGCAGGTTTACTGTTAATTATAATAGTTCTCTAGTTTTATCAACTTTATTTGAGTTATTTTAATATATATTAATATTATTTACCTATGTGTGCCTGTGTACATATCTCATACCATTTCTTGTTGGTTTGTCTTTCTTCATAGTTTAACTATTAAAAAACGTGTTTTAGTGTTTCTAACTACATTTCATTTAACTGTAAAACCACTCAGTATTTAGATTATATGATATTTTATATTATCCTTGATCGAAATGTGAAAATGACCCATTAGAAACATATATTGTTGTATGGAAAAAACACATATATCGAATTAATCTAATGCATTTCATGATAATGGCCTCAAAATATATATCTTTGTCAAGTTGTAGTGTTTTTTTTACATTTATCTTCCATTAATTCAAATGTCAAGGGCCTGTTTATTTATTATATTATATTTCTTTTAGCTGATGCTTTTATCCAAGGTGACAAGTGCCTTCAACCATGAAGAACAACCATCCTGCAGGTACACCTCCTATCTCTTCTTTATCTACGAGGCAGAGGAAACGGGTGAGTTTTCAGTCAGCGAATCAATGTGTGCCCCTCTGATGTCTCGACACATTAATTACCCTTTTACAAAGCGACGATGCCTCACTGTGAACATCTCTACAATGCAGCATTAATGAAAGCAGGACTTTGATGGTGCTGTAAAGGTGTAGCAACCTCGCTGCTGTGACCACACCTGAGACGGAGATTCAATCCGATCTCTTGGACTACATCTGAAGCGTCTGTTAAAACGTTCCCAGCGCAGCTTTACCTCCTGCTCACGGTCCATGGTGGGAACATACATATGAGGGATGTCATGTGTGTTGTATACAGGTGGAGAGGAGGGTTTCTGGGGGGAGAAAGTGGTGTTTGGGAGTGGGGTGGGGGAGGGGGTCACCTACTATACTCACTATTTACAAGAAAGGAGCGTATAAAAATGTACAAGGAGACTCCTCTTTCCTTCCCCGAAACTCAGACCCCTTTTCTAGATCACCATGACTACACACAGATCATCTTCTTTTTTGAGTACCATTGAAAATATGCTATTTCTGTAAAATCACCTGGCTTTGCCACAGAGGCTATAGAATAAAGACTGATAAATAACATGAAGTATACAAACCAAAAATAGTCACCTCCTTTGCAACTCAGTTTTCTTAAATAAAGACTGTTTTGCATTAATATGGGACACCAGAGATCTCACTGTGGGACACATTGACCAAATTAAATAAAACTGTATTTAACGTAGTGGTGGTGTAATGGGAGAGAGATCATTTGAGTCTCACGGGATGACGTAAATTTGGCGCGCTGTCCCTTTAAGACGGATAAAGTTTTAGTGTCAGATGTTTTTTTATCAGCTGTATAAAACGGGAGGTTTTCTGACTGTGTGTGTTTCAGTGAAGTGTTCCAGTAGTGGGGGGCATCACCTCATATTTAGAGCATCAACATCACATAAAGTCCTTTTGTTTCCACCATCTGATTTGAGGTTTCAGTGTGGCCGTGTTGCAGGATGTGTGTGTGTGTGTGTGTGTGTGTGTGTGTGTGTGTGTGTGTGTGCGTGCATGTGACTGGGAGTGTGTGCTTCAATAAGATATCGTTGTTTTGTCCCAGTTTTGGCCCATCTTGCTGGAGCTTTGCATCCTGGGTAGCTGGACGTCCACTTCCTCCTCGCTGTCGTCTGACTCAGCACTGGTGATGTCATCTTCCTCCTCCTCATCATCCTCCTCTTCTTCTTCTTCTTCCTCCTCTTCCTCCTCCTCTGCAGCCTGAGGCTCCTTCAGGTTCTGTGGTGAGAAATATGTCAGAAACGAGCAGGTGGATACATTCCCCTTTCGTTTTGTGAGTGTTTTGAGTGTACCATGGTACAAGTGTTCAATGCTTTAAAGTCAAAGCTGTTACACTGAATGAAAATCTGTTCAAAGATTGTAGGTCTGAGACACGATGAATCAAACTACCATGACAACACATTAAACCCATGACCCAAATCATGTCTGCAACAATAAGAATTCTTTGTTCTCATCAAATCGGAGAAACCAGGTCCCACAATTTCATAAAGTTATACTGAAGGACTCTTGTGCGCATTATTCCATCCTAAAATTAAACACAGAATTAAATCCCAGATCAGATTTACGATAAAGAGTCTTGAAAATATTGTCTAAGTGTCATCATATCATATGTTATCATATCTTATCCTATTGTATCGTATTGTATCATGTTGTATCGTATTGTACCGTATAGTGTATAGGGACGCTCCGATCGATCGGTGCTCTCTAAACATGCCGATCGCGAGAGCCGATCGCATTAAATGGAAGATTTAATGTGATGTTTAAATCTTCCATTTAGGCCCCGCCCACTCGATCGGATCGGCGATCGGTATCGGCCGATACTGATTCCGGCGATCTGCCCCGATATTGGCGATCGGAACATTCCTAGTAGTGTACTGTATTGTATCGTAGTGTATCATATTGTATCGTATTGTCTCGTATTGTATCGTATCGTATTGTATCGTATCGTATTGTACCGTATCGTATTGTACCGTATCGTATTGTACCGTATTGTCTCGTATTGTATTGTATCGTAGTGTATCGTAGTGTACTGTATTGTATCATATTGTCTCGTATTGTATCGTATTGTATCATACGGTATTGTATTGTATCGTGTTGTATCGTATTGTATCATACGGTATTGTATTGTATCATATTGTCTCGTATTGTATCGTATCGTATCATACGGTATTGTATTGTATCGTGTTGTATCGTATTGTGTTGTATTGTATCATACGGTATTGTATTGTATCGTGTTGTATCGTATCGTGTTGTATTGTATCATACGGTATTGTATTGTATCGTGTTGTATCGTATTGTATTGTATCACATTGTTACTAAATGATCACATTGGCTTATTATTTGACTCCTAAAGCAGAACATGGACATGTCTTCATTTCTCTTGTTCATATTCCAGTCACTAATGTACACATCTTATATATCACTGTATCCCCCCCTCCTACCTCCATGGGGTTGACGGTGATGGTGAGAGCCGAGTCGTCCCAGCTCCCCTCCGCCTCTCTCGCCGTCTCCCCCAGCCTCCCCTCCTGCTGGTGGGTCAGGTGGATCCGGTAGATCCCAAACACCACCACCACCACAAGGGCGGCGATGCACATCACGATCACCAGGGTGGCAGCACTGGGCACGGCTGAGGAGAGGAGAGTGAGAATCAGAAACAGCTTTATTACCAGGTAGGTTGACACGTACGAGGAATTTGACTTGTGACTCGTAAAAGTAAAACAAAAATGAAAAAAACACAGAATAGAATGGAGACATCTTTGTCCATAACAGCCCATTGAATTAGTCTCTCTATATGCTAAAATTAAAATAGAAATCCCACAAACTTGAACTGTCTTTAGGTTTGAAAAATTGATTTTCAGACAAGAAACATTTCATCCGAACATAAAATGATTCAAGTCACCAGTTTTTGTATTCTCTAAATATGTCATGCACTAATTTAATATGACATTCAGAAGGCTGAATTAGACCCTGTTGAATGAACACATAGATCCAACATATCCCAAACAGAAGAGACACATCTTTGGAAAAATGACTTGAAGTCGATAAATGCTCCATCTGCTACGTTCTTCTTCAGATTATTCTTTAAATACGTTTTGGTCAAAAACGTTATCTCAACACAAAATATTTCATGTCACCAGTTTTCTATTCTTTTCTAAGTCTTCAAACACTTCAAAAAGGTACTGCAGTTATTTAATTTGACGTCAGAAGGCTGCATTAGACCCTGTAAAGGAGCACTAAGACCCTACTGTATATCCCATAATGCATTTAACCCTCCTATTGTCTTCGTTTCCCCCTTACTTTGGTGTTCGCGGTCAAATCCTGTTTTAACTGCTATTACATTAACACAAAAACCATTAATCATCACCAAATGTCATTTAACACCCTTTCAAACTGTACATATGGTATCAGAGTACTGGTACACATGAACAACTGCAGTACATATACAAAGAACAGACACTGAACAAGTATCGCGTGTGCCAGGTGTGATCCATGTGGGGGGAGGGGCACATAAGAGCGGGAAATGTATCAAATTGTTCTGTCTGTGTTTGTGTTTGTGTGTGTTTGTGTGTGCCAGGTGTGATTTAGATGGGGGGATGGGCACATAAGGTGGAACACATCTAGAGTATGTGTGTGTGTGTGTGTGTGTGTGTTTGTGTGTGTGTGTGTTTATCTGATCTGGATAGTTACTAATTCCTTTTCTTTATGGCGGTCACTTTTGAGCGGGAACACCATGGTATTACAAAGTTGACTAAATCATCCAAACTCAATGAAAGTGTGATCAGCAATGTGATATGTTCAAATGTCTCCTGTGAAGGATATCATGAAGCCTGAATGCAATCGAATGTAAAACAAAAAAGTCATGATTGATGAAAGTAGTAAACCGGTCAGATTTGACCCCGAAGACAACAGGAGGGTTGAAGCATCTTTCTATCTCGCCCCGCCTTCTGTAAAGCGTACAGCCTGTAGATAAGTCATAGTCACTACCGTTGCCTCTTTTTAAACGTTTCATTTGTCATCTGAGAAGAGAGGAGAGTGAGAGGTGAAGGAAAACAGAATAGAGACATCTTTGGAAACGTCCATAAAAGCCCATCAACTTAGTCTCTCGATATACAGTACTAAAGTTAAAATAGAAATCCCACAAACTTGAACTATCTTTAGGTTTGAGAAACGTTTGTTCTAAAGGATTTTCAGACAAATAAAATGTTATCCGAACATACACTCATTATTAAAGTCACCAGTTTTTGTATTCTATCGATCCTACATATCCCATAATGCAACTCTATTGCACCTTTCTATCTTATCTCATATTTCTACGGGTTATCTGTTTGCTCGGACATGTTATTGTACCAGAGGCCTTTTCAAACCTAAAAAGGATGATGATCTTTAATTATTGTGACAGCCTATTGATTTGTAGTTTTTCAGGAGTATTGACCTGTTTTCACAGTATTGTCCCGCCTTCACTGATAAACACCTCTCTGTCTTTGTTTAGACCACGGTGGCTTCAGGGTCAGCATTCTCTCTCCATCACATTCACCCAGTCTGAAATATCTATTGATCTATCGCCATGAAACATCGTGTAGACGTCCATTCCTCAGGTTCACACTTTAACTCTGACTTCACTGATCTGTTTATCTGAAGGCCTCCTTGCTTTATTATACATTTAGGATCATTTCTATTGAGCAAAGACCAGTTCCAATGCATTGCTTTTTCTTGGTAGGATCTTAGGAATTTTAAGTAAGACATTTGTTATTTGTTAATACATTCTATTAAGCATACATTTATTTCAAAACCCAAAATGTTTGACTTCCTTCTTTCAACCAAGTCTAAGTATTACAGCAGCTCTTGAGTTATAGCTCTGTCAAGGCTTGTCTTGGATGTGTTAATGGATGAATCAATTTAAAATTCTAAAATGGCACCTTGGTAGAAAGCACTGTATGAATGCAGTCTTTTAACCATTTTTTTAAATACACATTTGATCACTGCTTTACTTTTGCCAGTATTGTTATAAACTATTATTATTCCCATCAGCCTCAGTTTCGCTTTTCCTTAGTGCTTGTCTTTCTACCTGCATCTGTTTATCTATTCTGTCATCAGCCAGAGAAACGTGCAACACATTTTACTGAAAGCCGCTTACAAGTTACAGAGTGTTTCATATATATTTCACCAAAAAAGCACCCATTTAATGAAGGTCCCAGCGGCTGCAGAGATGCATCGTAAGCTCTATTACATATCATAACCACGAGATACATTGAGGGATCTCTCTTGATCTCAAATGTATCTCTCTGCTGCTCTGATCTCCAGCCGACTGAAACAACACGACCCTGCCCTCTCCACCAGTCCCTGCTCTCTGTGTGTGTGTGTGTGTGAGAGTGTAAGTTTGTGTGTGTGTGTGTGTGAGAGTGTGTTTAACGAGAGGGAGACCCACAGAAGACTCTTCAGATGATCATTTGATTCAGTCTAGTTCCTTAGATTTTCACACTTAATCCGTGGCCTTTGATCTTCCTCACAGTGCAGCTTCATGCAGCCCCTTAGAGTAACTTGGATGAGTGTTTGCACGTGTACACACACACACACACACACACACACACACACACACACACACACACACACACACACACCCAGCCCGGCGTTTCTCCCTTTTGACGTTGTATTTACAGCATGATATCATCTGAAACACTCGCGTGTGCTACCGACACGCCCTGATACCAACTGTACAAATCGTATTGCGTATTGTTGCCACACTCTTATTTCCAACTACCCATCGCCCTCTCTGCTCCTCTGACCTCCTTCCCACACACACACACACACACACACACACACACACACACACACACACACACACACACACACACACACACACACACACACACACACACACACACACACACACACACACACACACACACACACACACACACACACACACACACACACACACACACACACACACACACACACACACACACACACACACACACACACACACACACACACACACACACACACACACCACACACACACATTAGCCACTGAACTCTCGAGGACTCTAAGTAGAATCCATTAGAGTCTGATGAATAATTAAAGCTGGTGTGTTAAGACCAATGTCTCTCCTCCTCACCATGTTCCCTTTACTTCGGATCACTCACTCGCATCAAGGGAGGAGGGATAAGCCCCAGTGCATCATGGGAGAAGGCCCTTTCACGCCGCTGTGTGTGTAACACGGCGTGTGCGCAGCAGTCGGATGAACGCAGCGATAAACAAACTAGAAAGCGAAACCGAATGTTCCCTTGGATCCCGCCATGTTTACCCCCCGATGGATAGCTAACACACGGCTGTGGCTCAGTGGTTAACAAGACTCTGGTTCTCAGCACTTGGCTTTACATCTGCCCATCGGTGATTTGTCAAGTCACATTCATATTTCCCAAAACACAGGTGCCCGCTGTGAGATGTGATCCTTTAAAGCAGACTCTATTCTTACACATCACTAACTCACACCTGCAGCTCACAGTGATTCCACACCCATAACGGCACAATGCTTTTGTGACTATATATTTTTTATAATTTCAATATCACTTATCCATAAACCGCATTAGCCTGTGACACCGTGGAAACGTATTAATCTGCAATTGAGTATCTCTGCTATAGATTATTACAAATCCATTATATCTCGGCTGGTGGAACTGTGTGTGGGTGTGATGAGATGTGATCGGACCTGACAGGAAGCAACATCAATATGCCCGAAGATAAGAATGCGAGAAATGAAATAGGAAAGGCGAAAATGAATCTAATAAATAAGTTTACAAAAGGAATGATGTGTTATTGTAACTCTTTGTGTAAAGCCCATGGCTCAGTCTAAACATACGTCTTTATAATGTGTTATAATCTGATTAAAGGGCTTTCTAATAAGAGCTTTACATAAATATTCAGAACATCATGAAACACATTTTACAATGACTTAAAGGTAAAATACGTCAATCTATAACTGTAGGTCACAATTTGTTTGCAAGCCATGACAAACAACCCATTATAAGGTGATAGTGCATTCAGTACATGATGATTAGGCATTAAAGGGGATCCTTAAAGAACTAATACAACTCAATAATGTTGAAGACCAGCTCATAGGAAGTTGCATGATACTTGACCTTATAAGCCATTTTAAAATGCTTAATATGGTGTAGTGAAAATACTGCACTTAAATCAGATTATAACACATAAGTATTTTATCAAAGCACATGAAAGACTTCTGACATTCTTCTGGATCCATCTCTTTTATATAAATGATTAATTATGTAATTTCGACGGTATATCTTGGTATTTGATTCGCTTTTTAAAATCTCTATTACACGTCTGAGATAGCGATCTCTCCTCTGTTGCTCTCCACTAAGTTTATTTCATTTCTTTCCCAGTTCGTTTGGGTTTCTCTGGGAGTTATCCCTTGTCCGCTGCGAGGGTTTAAGGACGGAGTGTGTCGTATGCTGCACACACAGACAAATGTGTAATTCATGATTTCGATGGTATTTCACTGTAGAAAACATCTCCTTACCTGAGCTGTGGCTGGGGTAGAGGTCGTGCATCATGGACGGATGGTGCACCACCTGAATGTACTGAGGCGGGGCTACCATGTGATTGACATGCTCCCCTGCGTCTGAACTGTGCAGCACGCTCACCTGCAGAGATGGCAAAAGTACACACATCCTTTACTCGAGTAGAAGTACAGATACTCGTGTTTAAACATACTCTGGTAAAAGTAGAAGTACTGACTAAACTTCTTTACTCAAGTAAAAGTAAAGAGGCTTTGAAATGTACTTAAGTAAAAAGTACCCATAACTAGCAGCTGCTTTAAAGAGTACCTGACCTCCCTTTATATTAATAGAACAATAATGTCATTGTTAGCTAATGAATGTTTCCATGCTGAACAACGGCAACATGACAACGTTTCCATTGGTCCCTCTTCTTTAGAGAAGACCAGGAAATGATGGATACACAGATCGTGTTCAAATCAATAGGCACGCAATGACTCTAAAGAATAATGATCACGCATCAAACACACATTCAGACTAAAGGAACCAGCTGTTTGGAAAATGAGAGAAGTAGAAAGTACAGGTATTTGTGTTCAACATGTGAGAAGTAGAAAGTACAGGTATTTGGGTTCAACATGTAAGAAGTAGAAAGTACAGGTATTTGAGTTCAACATGTAAGAAGTAGAAAGTACAGGTATTTGTGTTCAACATGTAAGAAGTAGAAAGTAAAAAGTCGTCCGAAAAATAAGCAGTGGAGTAAAGTACTGATACCAGAAAAATGTGCTTAAGTACAGTAACAAAGTATTTGTACTGCACTACTTCCCACCTCTGAACACCTGGGTGGGAAACAGATGAGGATTTAGGAGAATAAAGTCCTAATTTGACATCCATTCAGTCCCAAAGACTCTCACCTGAACCTGCCTCATGCAGCTGATATATATTCTAGACTATGGTAAAGTGAAGCTTTGAAAGAAAAGGTAAATAGCAATGTAATGAATTAATCGCCTTTTGGGAGACCGAGTCAGTGCAATACAGGAAATGAGATGTAAAGCAGATTCACCGACAGCCTCCAAGGTTCAAACCATGTCAGTGAAACATTTTGTTCCCTCAAACAAGCGGCAGAGACTGTTTGAATAAGTCCAAGGACAGACAGCAGTGAGCCGACACTGTGAGCTTCTTCTGACACATCATAAAGCGAGTGTATAACAAGTGGACTGCCGGAGAAGCCTGATTCCCTCAGAGGTTCAGGGTCTCTATAGGAGAGGGTGAAGTGTGCAGAGTGCCGTCTTTCCATATGTTGAACCAATCGGTCCGTGTGTTCAGCTGCTGTTGAGAGCACCGGTTTGATTTGAGAGCTTGTCATTAACACGGTTGGAGATAATCACATTTCTCACATAATTTCCAGCCTACAAAATGTTCTGAGTGGAATTGCGTTCGAGTTGAGGTTTTCCTGCAAATCATGTTTCAATTGCTAATTTCCCAACGTCGTTATGCAACTACAGTAAGGGTGAAAGTCGTTGCCGGAGTCACTTGAGTCACTTTGGTCCATTTTATTGCTCTGGCTCGAGCGACACATTGCGGTTTCCGACTTCTGACTGTCATAAGTGATAGTTATGATGTTTGAAAATAGTTTCATGTTCAACATCCTCTCTCATTTTACATCAGCTTGTCAGCCCTAGGATGATGTTGTTGCATAGTCACTACATTTCCGGGAAATTCATCTTATATTGATAGATGGGCAGGACATGCCAGCTTTTTTCCCCACCAATGTTACTTAACTTAAGTAAAGTAAAGGCACTCAGGAGAACTGCATTAACAATCAGCTGGGCTGTAACTAACACTTTATGATCAAACAATTAACTGATGTTCCTCCCCATTAATGAGTGTTCATAGAAACACTCAGCCAGGGCCGCCCCTCCCTACAGGCCAATCACGCAGGCTGCATGGGGCCCCGCCTTGCCCAGAGGGCCTCAGCTGCAGTTCTCCACTCAGTTCTCCGCTCACCCTCCGCGAGAGTGAGAGTGAGGTGACAAGAGGCGCATTCACACCGCAGTACTTTTCCCACAAAGGTTCATGAGAACTTAGTTCATGAGAACTCTTTAGTTCGCATGAACCAAGTACAGATCGTGTTCACACCGGAAAAAGTCCCTGGGGGTGGATTAGGCAAATGAAGCCGCTGACGTCACTTCTTCTTCTTCTGCTTTGGGTTTACTGGCAGGATACAAACAACTTCACGGCGGATACTGCCGCCCACGGTCCCCGGCCGGAAGTCCCCGGAGTTGTAAGAGGACTTCAGTAGAAGCTGCTGGGACTCCCAGCAGCTTCTACTGAAGCTTTCCGAGTAAATCGCCAGAACGCCGACACCTCCTCATCTCCACCGCTCCCATGTTTTATTTTGTGTTGCCATAAGTTCGTCTCTCTGCGTTTCTGCGCTGGGCTAATGCTAATGCTAATAATGCTAATGCGAGGATAATAAAATGGCGGCTTCACAAAACTTTTTGGAAGTTTTACGGGGCGTGGTTTGCAATCCGCCCAGCCAATCAGAAATATAGCTCTTTTCTCACAAAAGAGCCGCTCGAAAGTCCCTGCTCTCTAGCAGAGACTTTCGAGGGGGTAAAAAGGTTCTCATGAACTAATTTTAGTACCGGCTCTTTTTGGTGTGAACGCGATAAAAGAGTTCTCATGAACTAAGTTCGCATGAACCTTTGTGGGAAAAGTACCGCAGTGTGAATGCGCCTAAGGGGAGCACGTCTGTAACCCGACACCGTTGCAATGAATCGACATCTGACCAATCACGGCTTTGATACGGCCACTAGTGCAGGTGAAGAGATGTCGGTGAAAAGACAGTTTCAGTCCGGCGCAAGTAAGAGGGAAAAAAACAAAACATGAAGAAACTAGAGAATCACTCGAAGGTGGGATATTGTTTGCGTCAAATGTACAACTTGCGAATGTTGTATAAGTCAAATTGCCAATTGCCATATTAAAGCTGCAATTCACGACATGAAGAAGGCAGTCTCTGCAGAGCATACAGGCTAATGGAGATGCAGGTATTTCCAGCATTCTTTATTTACCATTCATTCAAGTATGTTATGCCTTTTATCTGCGAATGTACTGGAGGAAGAATGATACACTGTCTGTCTAGATGGCTTACATAACAGTTAAAGTTTACAGCCTAAAAAACATGGAGAATTGTTTCCCCTTTTATTCATTTTTATGTCAATTTGCACATTTCATGGTGACGCTCAGCCTCTCCCCTTAACTCCTAACAGTCATCATCATGTCAACCACAACACAGAGAAGTACTGATAGAAATGTGTGTGTAGTTGTTGATACATTTCTGACAGAGGGAACTCGAATACAGATTTAAGAAATATCAGTTTTTGAGCGTTATAAGCATGTTTTGTCTTGACTATATTACAGCTATATTATAATAAAATAATATAGTATTTATATTATTGAATTGATTATGATTATGATTAGTAGAAGTAGTTTATTTGCATTAATTATATTTTAATCTTTTTGAGGCTAGTATTTGGCAGGAAATGCAGACGCATTCACCTGTAAACGCATACTGAACGACATACATGCGCATTTACCATTTACCTCACTGTTTAAAAAAGTAACTGTTGATAATAATAATAAACAGGAATTATATTTGCAAAGTAGCCTACTTTATTTCCAAAACATTTTTTTTCACTCCTGTCGGTTGGGGTTGGGGGGGGGGGGGGCCTCATCTCACAATGTCGCTTGGGGCCCCAAGTTGGCCAGGGGCGGCCCTGCACTTAGCCCTCCTGTAGGTGAGTTTTTCAGCTTCTTTTGTTGATTAACAATCCGACCAAAATCCAAAGATATTCAGATAACTGTCACATATGATGAACCACATCAGCATTTAGTGTTTGGACCAATACATGATTAAGGCAAGGCAGTTGACCTTGCAATGAAACACATTTGTGAAAAAGCCTGTTGGTATTATCAAGGCAGCGAGAAGAGGGCTTCAGATATATAAAAACCTGTCTGAAAATGAGCTGATCACAATTTGGCCACTTTATGATGTCATAACGATTGGCTTGTGTAACCATTAGCCAATCAGCAACCAAGGTAACCCCCCCCCCCCCTTCTTATCACCTGAATCTCCTCCTAGAGCTCCATTGAGTTCTTTGTAACCAAATGTCTCTCAGAGGGGCGTGGGGAGGGGCTCCTTATTTTCATCTAAAGTAACAGACAGAGAATCAGCACTTTGGAAACAGGGCTGAAACAGAGGGGATTATGGGTAATGCTGCAATGATCCGTTTGGTGTTTCAGCCAATCAGAGACAGGCTCTGTATATATCTGAGACCTGTGAGATATTGATGAAAAACAGTATAATAGGGGACCTTTAAATCCACTTATCATGATCAACATCATGCCGTAGCTCACACTGACCTCCAGGTCGAACTCGTTGCTGGTGTAGCGTCCGTTGAGCTCGGAGCAGGTGAGGCGAAACCGTCTCTCTGTCATCTGACCGGGCCGCAGGTTATAGTAGCGCACCTGTCGGATCACCTGCTCGTAGTTAGACATGGAGTCCACACCTGAGGGAGGACACAGCAGGGGGTTATTATACTGTAGTTCCAAAACTGTGGAACTTGAGATGTGTGTGACGTGTTCTGTTCTTGTTCCTTTCAGGACTCTACGTGGTCTGTGTTTTATAAATGTCTGCCTCATGTTTCTTGTGAAGCAATTTGTTAAATGTATTTCTGTGAAAGGTGCTATAATAAATAAAACTCGATAACACACCACTGCTAAGCAAAGTAATGACGGTTCCTGAGGAGGATGGAGGGAGGAGAGGAAAGAGGTTAAAAGACGGAGCGTTTGACGTCAGACAAATCAGCAGAAGAAGACAGACAGGAAGTAAACACTAACAGGAACACAGTATGGGCTCTGTAGACTTTAAGGCAGGGGTGTCAAACTCAATTTCATCACGCGCCACGTGATACACATGAACTAAAGTGCTTGTAATAGATACTGTGAATTAATTTGGCCTAATTAAAACTGGTTGGCCTTCTTCCCTGAGTAGTAGATTTTTTAATTCAAATTTCTTTAAGGAAAATATATTAATTAACTACTATTTCTACTGCAGGTTGCAAACGATCACTTTACCATTCCTATTCCACACATAGCCTATCAATGACTTGTGTGTGCTTGCTTTCCCTCGCAGATCTTCTCAAAGCGGGGCTGTTGTTTTGAGACACTCTCAGTTCATTCTCAATGCTTTGATCTGTATTTGGTTTTGATGGCAGCAAGAAAAGCTTATTCACACAAGTAGGATGTTGCAAAAGGCAGCATTAGCCTACAGCTCTCTGACTAATGAGATATTTTCGAGCAGTGTTTGTTTACAATTGAATAATAATAATAATACATTTCATTTATATAGCTGCACTTTAAAAACAATGTCATCTCAAGGTGCTTCACAAAGCTAAAAGGAGAAAATAATAAAATAAAAAAATCTTCCCGCGACCCCCCTGCAGTACCTCCGCGACCCACCAGGGTTTGAAAACCACTGGGATAGGGGAATAACTTCATAATTAACTACGTCTGAAAGCAAGTAATTGCAAGTCTCTTCAGTGAGAATGTCACAAAATGATTTAAAAAGAAAAGCCAAATTCTGAAAAAAAAGTCAAATTTGAGATGCATTGTGGGACATGTAGTTTATGGGCAACGTGCTTCTGTAAATTGCCATGTAACCGTCTAATAAACATAATATTCTTCCAGAGCTCTTGTGGGGCCACAGAAAATGAAGCCGCGGGCCGGATTTGGCCCCCGGGCCTTGAGTTTGACACCCCTGGTTTAAGGACTTGTTAGTGGAGAAGAAACTGTGAAACTTGGACAGTTAAAGAAAACATAAATAAGCCGTTCATTTAAAGTCACGTTGCTGTTGTCGCATTTCCAGCCGTTGGTCGCCGTGGAGCTGAGTTTAAGTTTCTTGACGGAAACAATACGATCATTTTACAGTCAATAAAATCATTTAAATTAATATTGTGAGTCAAGTCGTTCGTTTATTTAGTATGTGGTCGTGTAATAATAAGCGGGATCCATAATGTGCAACGAGGCGGTCATTATTCAGCAGGTGTTCTTCTTTAATAATGACTGCCTCGCTGCACATTATCCTTTACTTATTAAAGAGAAACATCGAGGCAAGGTTGGAAGATGGAAACTACTTTTTGACAATCTATACACGTTGTTATCACGCTAACCACCTGGCTGAGCATGCTTGGAGCCATGATGTTAATAAGATAAGATAAGACTTTATTTATCCAGAAGGAAATTGTTGTGCCAGAGTTACGACCCGGCCACACTACAGCTTCGACAGCTTCAAAAACGGTTTCCAACGCGTCTGCCCATTCACTTTGAATGGGGTGACGTCACTTTTCGCCGAACTGCATTGTGGGAAACAGAGCGGAGCTTTCCTGGCGTTTCAGGCTGCAAAAGTTAAGCAATGTTCAACTTTTGAAGCTTCTGAAGCCTTCGACGGAGGCGTCAGCCAATCAAATCATATGCCAGTACAAGCTCTAGCCAATCAAACCGCTGCTTGTCTGTCAGGGGCGGGAGATTCATGTGATTGGTTGTTGGTCGAGCTTCAGACACGACCAGCTCCAAGCTTTTTTTGAAGCTGTAGTGTGGACGGGCCGTTACGAAGATACAATAAACACAGCAGCACAATAATAAAACTGTTCACTAACAGTGCAGTAATTCAATATCTACAGGAAACAAAGACGGTACATAAAGTACACACATCCTTTACTCAAGTAGAAGTACAGATACTCGTGTTTAAAAATACTCTGGTGAAAGTAGATGTACTGACTAAACTTCTTTACTCAAGTAAAAGTAAAGAGGCTTTGAAATGTACTTCAGTAAAAAGTACCCATAACTAGCAGCTGTTTTAAAGAGTACCTGACCTCCCTTTATATTAATAGAACAATAATGTCATTGTTAGCTAATGAATGTTTCCATGCTGAACAACGGCAACATGACAACGTTTCCATTGGTCCCTCTTCTTTAGAGAAGACCAGGAAATGATGGATACACGGATCGTGTTCAAATCAATAGGCAATGACTCTAAAGAATAATGATCACGCCACCAAACACACATTCAGACTAAAGGAACCAGCTGTTTGGAAAATGAGAGAAGTAGAAAGTACAGGTATTTGGGTTCAACATGTAAGAAGTAGAAAGTACAGGTATTTGTGTTCAACATGTAAGAAGTAGAAAGTACAGGTATTTGAGTTCAACATGTAAGAAGTAGAAAGTACAGGTATTTGAGTTCAACATGTAAGAAGTAGAAAGTACAGGTATTTGAGTTCAACATGTAAGAAGTAGAAAGTACAGGTATTTGAGTTCAACATGTAAGAAGTAGAAAGTACAGGTATTTGAGTTCAACATGTAAGAAGTAGAAAGTACAGGTATTTGAGTTCAACATGTAAGAAGTAGAAAGTACAGGTATTTGAGTTCAACATGTAAGAAGTAGAAAGTACAGGTATTTGAGTTGAGTTCAACATGTAAGAAGTAGAAAGTACAGGTATTTGAGTTCAACATGTAAGAAGTAGAAAGTACAGGTATTTGAGTTCAACATGTAAGAAGTAGAAAGTACAGGTATTTGAGTTCAACATGTAAGAAGTAGAAAGTACAGGTATTTGAGTTCAACATGTAAGAAGTAGAAAGTACAGGTATTTGAGTTCAACATGTAAGAAGTAGAAAGTACAGGTATTTGAGTTCAACATGTAAGAAGTAGAAAGTACAGGTATTTGTGTTCAACATGTAAGAAGTAGAAAGTACAGGTATTTGTGTTCAACATGAGAGAAGTAGAAAGTACAGGTATTTGGGTTCAACATGTAAGAAGTAGAAAGTACAGGTATTTGTGTTCAACATGTAAGAAGTAGAAAGTACAGGTATTTGAGTTCAACATGAGAGAAGTAGAAAGTACAGGTATTTGGGTTCAACATGTAAGAAGTAGAAAGTACAGGTATTTGTGTTCAACATGTAAGAAGTAAAAGTAACAAGTGGTCAGAAAAATAAGTAGTGGAGTAAAGTACTGATACCAGAGAAATGTACTTAAGTACAGTAACAAAGTATTTGCACTCCACTACTTGCTACCATAGTAACATACCGTATATGGACATGCCAGATGTGGAGTTGGTGGCGTCCAGATGTTTCCCGAGCAGAGCGCTGCGCTGAAGTTGGAGCGACTCTTGCTCCGGCCTCAGCTCCTCGCCCAGAACCAGAACATCACAGTAGTCCAAGTTATGAATGATCTCCTCCTGCACCCCCGGTCGGTGTGCTACAAACACACACACACACACACACACAGTTCAGAATATTATTTTGAATTGTGCCGCTGTTTTCTTGAAAGCCCATTTCTATTTTCAGTGTAGTTACAAGTACATTTACTGAAACACAGAAGTATCATTTTGAGGTTCTTTATCTTACTTGAGTACTTCCATTTTATAAAACAACTTCTCCTAATTCATGTGATAGTTCTGCAAATTCATATTATTCATACTTTATATATTATATATTCAATTATACTTATACTGTCTGTTATGTGTGATTGCACCATCCATCGATCTATCTATCTATCTCTCTATCTATCTCTCTGTCTGTCCGTCTGTCCGTCCATCCATCTATCTATCTATCTCTGTCTCTCTGTCTGTCTGTCCGTCCATCCATCCATCCATCTATCTATCTATCTCTCTGTCTGTCCGTCTGTCCGTCCATCCATCTATCTATCTATCTATCTCTGTCTCTCTGTCTGTCCGTCTGTCCGTCCATCCATCTATCTATCTATCTCTGTCTCTCTGTCTGTCCGTCCATCCATCCATCTATCTATCTATCTATCTCTCTGTCTGTCCGTCCATCCATCCATCCATCCATCTATCTATCTCTCTGTCTGTCCGTCCGTCCATCTATCTATCTATCTCTCTGTCTGTCCGTCTGTCCGTCCATCCATCTATCTATCTATCTCTGTCTCTCTGTCTGTCCATCCATCCATCTATCTATCTATCCATCTATCTATCTATCTATCTATCTATCTATCATACAACATGTAAATTGACTAATGGATTATTATATACTATTACTGATTATGATACCGAGCAGATTAGGATTGTGATATATCTTCTTTTTAACTTAAATTAAAGATCTAAGTACTTCTTCCACCTCTGCTAGTGAGGCTACATAAGTTCATATCAAAACCAAAACAATCTAACACTGTACATTGAAGGTAACCGTGGCTGTTGTGCGTCCCATAGCAGTCTAATTGCTGCTGCCATGCCGAAACGTTCCCAGGAGGAAAACCCGGAACATTTTGAAGAACCATAATTCATACAAAACACCACACACCTGCTCCTACATCCAGACTCCAATTATTCGTCAACTCTCTGAACACAGACAGGGCCGTGAGCTGCTGTGGTAACAAGTCCCCTCAGAGTCAGACACCCCCCCCTGCTGGGAACCTTCGACAGTCTGCTAAACACAAGCCTCCACCTTCTCCCTCACCGTACTCCCCCTGGGGAGGAACCCGACTCTGCCCATTTAACAGCTTCCCGATGGAGGAAGACAGATATGTGTGTGTGTGTGTGTGTGTGTGTGGACGGAGGGTCTCTGGGGAAGTAGAGAGATGAGGTGGAGAAAAAGAGGGAGTGCATTGAGCAAAACAAGTAGAAAGAAAGTTGTGTTCCAGAAGAGAAACTTCTTTAAAAAGGCTTGTAGTCCCGTCTAATCCAAAAACGTACATATCCACAAAACCCAGTCTCACAGCATTGCGTGTTATAGTCACGAAATGTAATCTATTGATTCGTGTTCACCAACACCATTTTCCCATTTTTTTCGTGTCACACAGAACGATTTTAAAAGCAATGTATTTCTATTGGTAGTGTGTTTCGTGCCTGCACCAAAGAATAACACATTAGAAGGAAAAGCTGAACAAAAAAATACAGATGTCAGTATTCTGAGCCCAATTTCTTTTCCTCACGGACGGCAAAAAAAGTCCGACCTTATAGAATTTCAAATAAAAGGGATAGGGTTAGGCTTAGAGTAAGATATTGAGTAAGAAAATGTTTGTATGAACCACACAGCTTCCGGTCTTCCAAGACCCGACCGGACAAAAAGATGTGGTGCAGGCATGACACATACTACCAATTAGTGGTGCACGATAATTATCGGTCCGATATTAGGAATTATGACGTCATCCCGATAAACCCGATAAAAGTATTAATAGCCCCGATAATATACAATATATTTTTTGGGTAAAAAGAAAGAAAAAGATACTGCGGTGTGGATTGGGATGAGGGGCGCTTGTTTTTCACTCGGCTCCTCCCGTTTAGCCAGTACTGTGGTATTAGTGGTTTAGGAAGAGGGGAGTTTTTCACAAATCCAGAGCTCCCTAACTCACGCCTGGCTGTGACGTAAATGGTGTGCGGCCGTGAAGCCAGGACAGTAAACAAACATGTCGTCGGTAGTATGGGACTATTTCAAAGTTTCAGAGTTAGATAGTTCGCTTGCTATTTGGATTAACAAATGCAGAAGTTCCACGAGGAGGGAACAAGGCACCGAGCTATAATACTTCACACCTGAGTAGTCACCTGAAACATCGCCATCGCTACGATGGTGTGTTCAAAGCGTACGAAGAGCCTGCGCTGCTAAACTAGCGGCGAATCCAAAGCCAGCTGCAAAGGCACCGGGGCTTTTACCTATCCACGAGGCTTTTGAAAAAGGCAAGAACTTTATTTGGGAAAATAAATATGGACACTTTGAAGAGTCCAAACTGTTCTTGGCTTTGTTTTGTTCATAGTAGTAATGCTCATGTCATGTGCTCACTACTAGTCTTTCTTTTACCACCAGGTGTGCAAAAACTACAGGTACATTTGATATATATATATTATATTATTATCGGGTATCGGTATCGGTCTTGAGAAGCAGGAAGTTATCGGTATCGGTCTCAAAAAACTAATATCGTGCATCCCTACTACCAATGGAAATACATTATTTTTTAAATCGTTCTGTGAAAAAGGAAAAATCGTGTTGGTGAAAACGAATCAATAGATTACATTTATTTTCGTGACTATAAAACGAAATGCCGTGAGACTGGGTTGATCCACAAGTAGCAATAAGCTTAACTCCAACACAAATACGTCTCAGGAAAGTTTGGTTGACTCTTTACTTAAAACAAAGTAAAAACACAACACATATGTTCAACGGCTGGTTTAAATAAATGATATAATAATACTAATAACAAAGAATTACAATGTTCAAATATATATATATATATATGTAAACACATAATATCAAATTATACATTTTAACATATGGCTCCTACAGTGCCCTTTAGTTGAGAGTTGCTTTCAGTGAAACACTTTCATGTAGCGTTGGCGTCCCTTTTTCAGACTGTTAGCTCATTGTTTTGGTCCAGCAAGTTCTCCACAGCAGCAGACAGCTGTGTAATGCAGAAAAAGCTCTGCTAAAGCAATTGCAATCCAAATGCTCAGCACCAAACAGACACAATTAGCAACTTGCTGTTAAACATATTGTGAGAGTTAGCAGTTAGAAACAGATATTAGATTTACATGTGTCTGGTGGAAATAAACACAACTTTAAAGTAATGCTAACATTGCTCTGTGACAGCAGGATGTGTGAGTATTCAAACATTAGCTTTAGTTTGCCTATCAGACTGTTAGCTCGTTGTTGAGCTGGTAGTAAGTTCTCCACAGCAGCAGGCAGCAGGTTTCTGCTAAAGTAATTGCAATCCAAATGCTCAGCACCAAACAGACACAATTAGCAACTTGCTGGTGAACATCTTGCGTCAGTTAGCAGCTAAGAGACTGATAACCCCCAGGAGTTGTTGGAAAGCATACATGGAGCTAAAAAAAGGGCTGACTGCTGGATGTGTGAGTAAGCACACATTAACTTTACGTTGCTCTTCAGACTGTTAGCTTATTGTTGGTGAGCTGTTAGCGAGTTCTCCACAGCGGCAGGCAAAAGCCTCTGATGAAGCAATTGTACTCTAAATGCACATCAATAAAGACAGAATTAGCGACTTGCTGTTGAACACATTGTGGAGTGAGCAGCTTAAGAGCCAGACATCTCCCTCAGTAGTTGTTGGAAAACAAAATAGAGCAAACAAAGTGGTGGATATTGGATTTACATTTATCCGTTAGACGTAAACACAACTATAAATGAATGCTAAAGCTGCTCTGATACCTCATTCACACCAACGCAACTCCGGTTCAAGCTCCGTGCTAGAGCTTTTCAGGTTCAGAACCGGTTCTTCGGTTTAGCTCCGGCTCTTTTCACACCGCCCAGAGTCCGACTGGTGCTGCGTCATCGTTTGCGTCATGACGTAACCGTTTGCGTGCCTGCTTCATAAAGCCAAACCGCGCGGAAACCCCTCACAGCTGACACCGACAACAACAACAATGGCCGATTGTGCTCCAGCTTCCTCTGTACCTCTTCAGAAGACCAGGTTCCCAGCAGGTAGCTGGTCTCTTCAGTGGACTCCTGCTGCTTGTTAAGTTTCTCCATCGTTGTGTACAAACTGGATAAAACGCGGGCTTGTTGTTGTTGTTCAGGAGTTGATCTGTCTCTGCCCCCGCGTGACGTATGCGGTGCTTTTGCTCTGGCCGCACAATTTTTTGGTGCTTGAAACGAACTGGATTCCGGAGCTAAGAGGCTGCTCCGCTGCGGTGTGAACAGGAAAACCCGGTGCTTTTCAAGCTCCAGCTCCGAACCGGCCCTGAAACACCGTTGGTGTGAATGAGGTATGTGTCTGCTGGGTGTGTAACACATTAGCCATAAATTGTAACATTTAAGGAAGGAAATATGATATGTATACTGCTCTCTATGTACTTGTTCAATCAATGTATGGATTGTTTTTATTGTTTTCAAACTACTTTGAACGTGGCTGCAGTTGAAACTTAGTTTTTCAATGTGGCATGTGCGTTGCCCTGCTCGGTGTTGAATCCTGCGTCAACACCAATGAGGACTGACACAATTACAATAGCAAACACAAGCTAGCGTCTAATAGTACATCCTGAGTACAGGACAGTCCCAGGAACAGTGTCAGCTCAGAGACTTAGAGCTTCAAAGTGGGCGGGACGGGGGAAGAATCAAGCACGGCCCATTGAAAGAATGACTGAAAGACACTGGGATACCCACTGAAACCGAAAGTGAAAAAGACCTTGAAAGCAGAAGAAAAAGGAGAGAACAGATAACGATCATTAAAGCAAATTGGTTAAAAGAGTTGGGCATTAAGAAATGAGCTCAAGAGAGAATTGGTGACCTTGACTTTGAGTAAAAGGCATCAGCATGAGCCTTGGAAAGAGACTTTTATATGAAAGGGATATGGGAAGCAGGCAGTTCTGAGCAGGCTCAATGAAAAGACAAACGGATGACAGAGAGAGACAAAGCGTAGAGGGCGAGGGGGTGATTAACAGGGTCCAAAAGAAACGTATTGCATGCCCTGCGAAAGGAAATGTGATTCATCTGGAATCCTTTAAGCCTCGAGTGAACGCAGAATCTGCCCATTATGGAACTTCATCATACCTCCCTCTCCCCCCCCCCCACACACACACACTCTCCTCATCCCTCTTTCTTTTCTTGTGTCTTTCTCTGGCTTACAGCTAATCTCGTCCCCCCAGCTGCGGTCTCTATTTCTCCAGCAGAAAGAGCCCCAGCGACTCCTGAAAGCTATGCCACTTTCTGCTCTTCTTCCTGCGCCGCATTACACACAAAGGAGGGCTAAACCTCCCTTTCGCTCGGCTTATCTCCCTCCTAATTGGCTGCGAGCGGCGGCAGGTTCTGCTCCTGCCTCGGCGGTGAGATCGTTGGACGAGACTGGAGAGCTGCTGGGATTTAAATGTCACACTGATTAGGTTCTTGGTCAAGGCGCTGGGACCCTGAATGGAGAAGCAGTTTTGTTGAAGGTGGAGGTCTCTGTTAACAGGACGGGGTCTCAGGCACAGGAGGACAGAGAGGAGAGTGGAGGCACTGAGAGTGACTCGACATATTGGAGAGGCCAGTAGAGACAGAACAGAAGGATCCAGCTTAAACTGTAGATTACGGCTGCTGAGGAGGGGCTCCTGCTGGGGTGTCCTACTATATGGCTGTATCAAACCAGTGGTACATTACGTTGCATTACTTCATTGTTAACATGATTCCACTTTTTAATTATTTGTATTTCAATGACACTGGTCCTGTAACAAAATCATTTCCCAATTGGGGATTAATAAAGTATCTATCTAGATAGATAGATAGATAGATAGATAGATAGATAGATAGATAGATAGTTAGATAGATAGATAGATAGATAGATAGATAGATAGTTAGATAGATAGATAGATAGATAGATAGGTAGGTAGATAGGTAGGTAGGTAGATAGATGATAGATAGATAGATATATATAGGTAGATAGATATTTAGTTAGTTAGTTAGTTAGATGATAGATAGATAGATAGATAGACAGATAGGTAGACAGATAGATAGATAGATAGATAGATGGGTAGATAGATAGACGGATAGGTAGATAGATAGATTGATAGGTAGGTAGATAGATAGATAGACAGATAGATAGACGGATAGATAGATAGATAGACAGATAGATAGACGGATAGATAGATAGACAGATAGATAGATGGATATAGTCTTCATAACCTTTACTCTCACTAAAAGACCAAACTTGGCAGTGTGAGAGCAACACTTTTGTTTCTTGAGTTCACGATGCAGATGTGCCAGATGAAAGAAGTCCTGCTGATTCCCAGGAGGCGTTACGCAAGGTTCTGCTTTCCTGTTCAGGTTTGATGTGATAGCAAGACAGGTGGCACCGCTGAGCCGAGGGACCTCATGAATGAGTGAACAGATTATCAATATGAAAAACTGATGAAAGATTTAGTCTAGACAGATTTCCACCTGCATGGAGGTGCTATCTCCCACTGTGGTACCTTTTGTTGAACATGTTCCTTTTGTTCCTGTTGTAATGGACCGATTGCTGAGACTCCTGTTTTGGAGCTTTTCTGAGAATCGCTCATCCAAAAAACTCATGATTAAAAAGTGAACGGGGGTCCACTCTCAATACACAACGCAATATGTAGCCTACATAACCCAGTACTGGTGTTAAGTATAAGTACATTTACTAAAGTACTGTACTTAAGTTCAAATTTGAGGGACATTTTATGCTACTTCATACTTCTACTCCCCTACAGTTCATGGTGTACTTCTACTCCACTACATGTATTTAATACCTTTAGTTACTTCACAGATGTGGATGAATGATGTGAAATATAATCAAGTGTTGAATCAGACTTTCGTTCCACCTGGAGTAAATCCACCAGCTACCCTGCAGTCTACAAAGCCATTCAGACTAGCTGCACCTTCACCAGCTACCCTGCAGTCTACAAAGCCATTCAGACTAGCTGCACCTTCACCAGCTACCCTGCAGTCTACAAAGCCATTCAGACTAGCTGCACCTTCACCAGCTTTGAGAACACTTTCATGATCAATCATTATAAAACATATCATAGATATTATTCTGAAATGGACCAATCTGCACAACGACTACTTTTACTGTCTTTCACTATATTTTGATGGGAATACTTTTCTACTTTCACTTTAGGAACATTTTGAATGCAGGACTTTGACTGTAACAGAGTATTCCTACACTCTGGTACTTCAACTTTTACTAAAGTACAAGATCTAAGTACTTCTACTTTTATTCAAGTACAAGATCTGAGTACTTCTACTTTTACTCAAGTACAAGATCTGAGTACTTCTACTGTTACTGAAGTACAAGACCTGTGTACTTCTACTTTTACTCAAGTACAAGATCTGAGTACTTCTTCTTTTACTCAAGTACAAGATCTGAGTACTTCTACTTTTACTCAAGTACACAATCTGAGTCAATTCAATTCAAAACCTTTATGTATCCAGGGTAAAATCCCATTGAGATCAATGATCTCTTTTCCAAGGGAGACCTGCAGCAGTAGGTTCCACAAGAAGACATAAAAACATAAACAACAGAACAACAAAAGGACATCATACAGCAACATGTACAGGGATTACAATTTACATATCTAACCACATGGACAGGTACCAACAGCATCTGATTTTGTAGCATCCACCCGAGCTTTAAAAACATGTAGTGGTACTAGCTTGGTAATTTTCCATTCTTTTGCAGACTGTTCCATGTTAGTGGAGCTGCGCATCTAAAAGCTTTCTTCCCTAAGACAGTCCTAGCACTTGGCTCATTTAATAAAACCACAGCATGCGATCTCAGGCAATAAGTACTTTCAATTCGCAGAGAGATCAGGGAGCAGATAGAAGATGGTAGTTTATCCAACATGGCTTTGTAAATGAAAAAGTACCAGTGACTGAGCCTCCGTACAGTAAGTGATGGCATAACCGCCTTGGTATACAGGGTACACTGATGCGTAAGTGCTTTACAATTGTCAAAAATCTTGCTCAGGTAATAGGCAGGTGCATTCATATATAACAAATCACCATAGTCCAGCACAGGTCAAAAGGTCACAGTGACTAGCCTTTTCCTGGCCTCAAGTGAGAAACAGGACTTATTTCTGTAAAAGAAACCTAGTCTAACCCTCAGCTTTTTAAGCAGGTTATTTACATGAAATTTAAAAGTGAGACAGTCATCAAGCCAGATACCCAAGTATTTGTAACAGGTAACCACTTCAAGTTGTATTCCTTGCGTAGTTACAATATCCAAAGCAGTCTCCGGTGTATTTTTAGCTTTAGCTTTAGAAAAGAGCATTACCTTGGTTTTATCCACATTTAAAAGAAGCTTTAGTTCAGAGAGCTGAGTCTGAATAATGTTAAAAACAGCCTGTAATTTAACAACAGCCTCCTTAATGGAGGGACCTGCACAGTACATCACGGTATCATCCGCATAAACATGTAAGGTTGCTCCTTCGACATTTTCACCTAAACTATTAATATAGATAGAGAATAAAAGTGGACCTAAAACAGAACCTTGTGGAACACCATTAGCAATGTTTAACAACTCAGAAGACAGCCCATCAAAGTGAACACATTGGGACCTTTCAGAGAGGTAGTTCACAAACCACCCACTGCATGGCTGGATATGCCAATACTGGCTAGCCTCTGCTTTAAGATGCGATGATCGACGGTGTCAAAAGCTTTGGACAGGTCAACAAACAGAGCTGCATAACTCGGCTTATTATCTAAAATACTCGTAATGTCATTCACCATTTTCATTGTCGCAGTGATGGTGCTGTGTTGCTTTCTGAAGCCTGACTGATGTTTAGACAGGATGTCATTGTTACATAAAAATACCTTTACCTGCTCACTCACTAAGCGTTCAAGAACCTTAGTCAGAACTGACAATTTAGAGATGGGTCTATAATTGTTTAATAAGGTGGCCTCCCCTCCTTTTAGTAGTGGCAGGAGCTGACTTCCATACCTTTGGGATTTTGTTCGTGCTGAGAGAGAGGTTAAAAAGAGTAGTAAGAGGTGAGTACTTCTACTTTTACTCAAGTACAAGATCTGAGTACTTCTACTTTTACTCAAGTACACAATCTGAGTACTTCTACTTTTACTCAAGTACACAATCTGAGTACTTCTACTTTTACTCAAGTATACAATCTGAGTACTTCTACTTTTACTCAAGTACAAGATCTGAGTACTTCTACTTTTACTCAAGTACAAGATCTGAGTACTTCTACTGTTACTGAAGTACAAGATCTGAGTACTTCTACTTTTACTTAAGTACAATATCTGAGTACTTCTACTTTTACTCAAGTAGGTTTGGGCTCTGCCAGTTTATCAAAGACCTGAAATAAAATGTCCAACTTAAAGGAAATGTGTGACGGACAGTCCATACCTGTGTGCTGCGCAGCGGCGTCTGCCCTGGTGACGGTGCTGATGACGTGGAGGTCCTGGAACAGAGCGACTCCTTCTGGTTCCTGGAGGTCAGAGGTCGGCAGATTCAGTCTCTCCAGGCCGGTGATGGTGATCCGGGGCTCAGAGGGCTGCAGCACCATCACCACCGCATCGATGTCCAGGATGCTGATGCAAGTGTCTTCACCAAAACACCTAGAGAGGGGCAGAGAGGAGATTGGTTTGAGACTGTCCAATCAAACAAGGTGCAGGGTTTGAAGTTACGGACACTTCCACACAGCTTGGACTGTTAAGCCGCTCTTCAACTCCTTCATTGTCAAACACAGAAAGCATACATACATAGACCCTCACATGTACAATGAAGGGAGTACAAGAGACCATTCTACCAGGGTCAACAATACCAAAACAAACAAACTACTTGACATACAGTGAGGTTTTGAAGCAGGTCAGAAGTCGTCTGGGCTTCATTTAGTTGAAAAGAACAAGGTTTCAAAGTTACATACAACCTTTTTCAACGCCATATTGTAGTGAGGTCCTGCTTCCTCTTTGAACAGTCATTTCATTGTTCAATTAAAACATGTAAGAGAGACGTCAAAACCTATTTAGCCAGGATTTGCTGATATTCAAAATAGGTCTTGATCAAAACTTCCTGTAAAAAACTATTTTAGTTTTTTTACATTTGGCTATTTTGTAGAGAATAAACAAAGAAGCAATTGTCACCAGTCTTTACACCGAGCTAAGCTGATCTCATGGTGGTGATAACTTGATATATATCCTATCAAGCGTGTCAGTCTTTGCATCCCACGCTCTGTGAGAAAGTGTTTTTTTCTTTTAACCTTTACAAACAATGAGTGAGTGTTTCAATTTGTTTATAGGCAGAAAGGATATTGGTTTGTCCAATCAAACAAAGTGCAGTGTTTCTTTAGTTATGAACACTTCTACACAGCCTGGACTAGCATCAGATCCAGCAAAGTCACTGCAAAGCCTCTCTTAAACTCCTACTTGACATACCGTTTAACACGTGAGGTTTTCATGACGTTGAGGTCAGAAGTCGTCTGGGCTTCATTTTGATGGCCTGAGTTACATATAACCTTTTCAACGCCATATTGTCCTTAGGTCCTGCTTCCTCTTTTAACATAGTCATCGAATTGTTCAATTAAAACCTGATATGTCAAAACCAGTTTATAGGCTTCATACTGAAAATAGTTCCAGATGGTGACTTCGCACAAACCACAAATAGTTGTTTTTACATTTAGCTCTTTGTAGAGAATAAACAAAGAAACGCATTTACCCCGTTACTAATCATGGCACCGAGCTAAGCTGATCTCATGGTGGTGATAGCTTGATATATCGTATCAGGCATCCCACGCTCTTTAAGAAAGTGTTCAATGAGTGAGTGTTTCAATTGGTTTATAGGCACATGACTGTATGTTCTTTCACAAGTAGCACTACTTTCACAACACATTACATGTTGTGTTATATAAGTAAATACATTGACATTTCAAAACATGTTTTCTATGGTGACTAATGTCCCCGAAGCCCTTCACAATACCATGACATTGACCCAAAGCTTCCACACACACACACACACACACACACTTCCCCTTTGTATGCCGGGGTCACTGAGTGCATCTCTGTATTTTCATCCTGATTTCACTTAGCATGGCTAAACCCTGTGGAGTGAAGGTCTTATATAAGCGGCATCAAGAACACGGCACACTTGGGGACATTTTACAAAACAGCTCCGTCTCTAAGTAACATGTATTCAGCCTCAGAATGTAAACTGTTCACATTACCAGCTGCTAATAAGGCTTAACAATACAGCAACGTGAGCTCTTTGCTGCATTCAAAGCTGATCAATCCAGACCACAGGGTGTGCAGTTATTCAGGGGTACAGCTCCGACAGCTTTTAGGCAGCAGACAAAGACCTGCAGCAGAGTTCCCGCTGTGTGTCCACACGTGCACCCCAGTGTGTGCTAACATGTGTTTAAATACACAGCAACCAACCACACACACACACACGCACACGCACACACACACACACACACACACACACCGGCTCGAGCTAGAGATCTGTGAGTTCCAAACACATTCACAAACATCGGCCATATTCACACGAATGAGTGCAGACATCTGACTCACAACTATTTATATGCATGTCACACGCACGCATACACACACGCACGCACACGCACACACGCAGCGTAAATACTGCAGATTACACATCAATCAAATGGAAAAGAAGAGACGTTAAGATGAGGAAAACACAGAGGAGAGAAGGGGAGGGAGGGTGCGTGGGGGTGGAGTGGGAGGTTGTGTAAGCTGTGAAAGCTGAACAAACAAGCCGATTTTTCTTTTTACATTTCATCGAAGGCCTTTCAAGCGCACGAACATCTGTCAGCGGGAGGGACATCAATGCGTTCTCTGTAACCAGCTACAGCGATGAAATCATAACAAGCTTATTTCCTGCGTTGGAGACCCGGGCTATAAGATTTCAGCGGTTATGCCTCCTGTTTTGTGTCACCTGCAGTCTCTCCTGCGATGCATAAATCCATATGATGATTAACCATATGTTTTCTCGTCTCTAGCTGCGGAGTTTCATGTGCATGTTTTTCTATGAATAGAAGTAGAAAAACTGGAAGGATATTGGGGTAAATTGGAGTAGGTTTGGCTCAAAGCATGCCAACAGTGAATTTGCATACTGGATGTGTATGTTTCTGTAGAATATTTGCTTAGCATGACTTATACACATCCTCTCTGTAAGGGCCTAGCCAGCATGTTGATGTTTTTGTTATTGTTCCTGTTCTCATTTCAGTCTCAGCTTTCCTGCCCTTGATTGAACTCCACCTGCTTCCCATCCCTAATTAGCCTCACCTGTGCCCCGTTATCATCTCTCCCTCTGCCTACTCAGTCTGCATCCACATTCCCTTCAGTGCCAGTTCGTCTTAGTTATTCCTAGCGTTCCAGCAGTATCTTTCATAGTATTTGATTCCACGTGTACCTGACCCAGCTTCGTGTCCTGACCCGGTCCCTGTCTACTCCTCGTCTGTTTTGTTAGCCTTACTGACTGATCTCCCGTGTACCGAACCTTGGCTATAAAGACCTATTTTGCATCCTAAGTCTCTGAGTCGTGCTATTGAGTCCTCCACTTGTGTTCCTTCAGTCGTTACACTCTCATCCATGTACAAGATTACCGTTGTACTAGCCAGAGGCCTTTTTAAGCATGTAAGCATTTTAAGTAGGCGGTCAACGAGAGGCAAACAGCTGGAAGGGCTCCAATGTATCGGGGGTGAAATTATCTTTTGCCTTTTTATTGTTTATTTCAACTTGTTTTTATTGTATTTTTTATTTGATATTTTATGTATTTCATTCTAACATGGAGCAACTTTAGCAAACCCAGGGTAAAAAGTATTCTGACTGATTGAGTACATTTTATTCTCTTTGGGGTGTTCCCTTTCCTATAGAGTGTTATATAGGTTTTAGTGCATGTAAATGGTCTGCAAAGGACTTCCTGAAACTAATGACATCACACTTACGCCTCTATTGGTTAGCGCTCCAACACATTGTACGTGATAGGCTAAGGAGCGAGACATCTCTGAGCAGTTGACCAATCACAACAGAGCCGGCCAGCTAACCAATCAGAGCAGACTGTACTCTGGTTTCAGACAGAGGGTGAAAAGAGGTGCTGCAGCATGTATGAGAACGATAAAGAGCTTTTTGAACATTAAAGCATGGAGACATGTCCCTCTACAGCAGTGTTTCTCAAACTTTTTCATACCAAGGACCACTTAACCAATAAAAAAACACTCGCGGACCACCTAACTCCACAAATATCCAAAATCACATCGTTTTTCTAGAACAGATTACAAATTGCCTGAAAATGGTACAAACAAAGTGAAACTTAAGCTCGCTCCATTGCGGAAATATTCCCGGGAGAGTGCGGAAAACTCTAATTAATTAATTTATTTAAAATGTGAAATGTTACCAATATACTCACGGACCACTAGGGGGCGCTCACGGACCACCAGTGGTCCGCGGACCACACTTTGAGAAGCACTGCTGTAGAGACACTAACTCCTTTACAGTAGGTTATGTATTATCTTACCATAATCTGATTGATTTGGAGGTACCATCAACCAAAGTTCCTGGTATTGTTCCACATTAAAAGCCTGGCTTTAAAGGGAAGGCGGGAAGACATGTTATGTGAAAGTCCTAGAGGCAGTGTTGAAGGCATATCGTGTCATTTCACAATCAAATGTCGGTACATTTGCATAATCATAATCAAGCATACATATAATGACTTTTCTTTTTGTCATTTTGTTATTTAGCCCAAACTCAATCGTGACAAGTTCTTAAAAGACCCGATTAGTTCTACATTCAAGCAGCTTACTTACTGGCTTTATCGTGTGTGATTAAACAACACCAAATCCATTTAGTTTGAAAACAAAATAAAAGAGGAGTCCCTGCATGACCGCTGGATGGATGGAAATGTAACTTGTCTGTAATCCTCCGCAGTCGGTTGTCTGAGGCCACAGTTTGAGACGAAAACATGTTTCAGGGCATCGTGTAATCTCTCCTGTTTCTTCCCTGTGACCACAGCCGGTGGTGTGTGTGTGTGTGCGTGTGTGTGTGTGTGTGTGTGTGTGTGTGTGTGTGTCCACTGCTCAGGCACTAAGCCATTGTTGTGAGCACTGGGAGATACAAACCCAGTGATGCAGGGAGAGGGCTGCTGTGCTGGAAAACACACACACACACAAAAAACCCTGGAGCCAATCCAACTTAATTATAAAGAAATATGACAAGGGAGCCTAAAAGGCGGAGACTGGCTTCAGTTACTTCTATTTTCTTCATGCCTGCAGTAATTGCAGTTATTAGTCGTCAGTAAGCAACACATTTAATCGCATTTGGAGGAATTAATTAACATCTGTGTTTATTTGGGAGAAGTGATACGGTCTGAGGAATGGTGGTGGTGGGGTGTGTTGTGTGTTCCAAACTTGCTGACGTGTTATGGTACGAGGCCATGTTTCAGGCTCCCTGTGAAATTAACTCTGGTAGAGAGGATCTTTTCTGCTGGTGTGTTTTCTGGATGGAGTGCTAAAACAGCTAATTGGAAGTTAAATCACCCGTGTATTAACGAGACTCCACACACCGATTTGCCACTGCATGTAAACAGAAGTTGCACACACACACACACACACACACACACACACACACACACACACACACACACACACACACACACACACACACACACACACACACACACACACACACACACACACACACACACACACACACACACACACACACACACACACACACACACACACACACACACACACACACACACACACACACACACACACACACACACACACACACACACACACACAAAGGTGTTACTCATAGGTCTTTTTTTCCTGAGCAAAGATGCGTTTTTATAGAAAATAATTACGTTTACGGAAAATATCTGTATTTTTTTATTTTTATAATCACACATATTTCTGTATGATTTATATATTTCGGTGAAGCACAGAAATAGTGTGTATACAAACCCTAGTGAATTCCTCATCAAATCTAATCATTTTTTAATCACTGATATTTTCTCCTGGCACCTGTGCTCAAACACCAGTAATTGCATTTATTTTCCAGTAGAAGCTATGCTGTTTATATCTTCATTTATATATATATACTGTATATGCAGTATGTCCCACATTAAATACACTTTGAATAAGGAAACATTTTATTTCAACCAACACCAGTTTGTCATATGTTTTAAAATTTAAGAGCAAGAAAAGCATATATAGAAAAGGTTGTTAACGGTGACTCGGTTCCATTCAATGCCCCTTTAAGCTGATACAACTTTACAATAACTGGGTCTAGCTCACATAAAAGGGGACCTATTATGCTAACTTTCAGGTTTCATGTACTCTCCTGTGACATGTCTCCATGCTTTCATGTTCAAAAAGCTCTTTATTTTTCACCCTCTGTCTGAAACCAGAGCCCAGTCTGCTCTGATTGGTTAGCCGGCCGGCTCTGTAGTTATTAAATTGTATTAACTTACACCTGTGCTTTTCCTGACTTGTCAAAAATGTAATTTTTATGAAGCTATATTCCAGCTTTCTATCTTCTAGGTCATTAATGAGAAGTTAATTAACAGTAAGAAATAATTAAGAGGCTAGATTTTCTTTTTGTAGTCACACGTTGCATCAGAAAAAAACTCCTTTAAAGTGTAACACTTCTGCAACTTCACATCGATTAAACTGGATGGAGAGTTTATTTCCTTATCATGTGTTCATACTCTCCATCAGGAGTGGGAGGTTTGTCCTAAAGAAGAAACATCACAGGGTTTTCACACCGTCTGTAGGTAAGATTAGCAGCGTTTGTTTAATTATTTGTCTCGATGCCTGCAGTCATTTGCAGTTACAACGCATCAGCAAGAACCAAGGTTAATTGCATTGGCAGGAAATATCTAACATCTCTGAGCATTCAGTGTTATGGCAGGATGTTTAAAGCTCTCGGTGTTACTAACTTAGAGAGGAGATTTTCTTTCACTGGTCTCGATTCGAGTATAACAATAAACTGGAGGCTAAAATAAACATCACCATGAGGCTATACACATATGTTTTGAATGGCGCCCACATTTGCCACACATACTTTATCTGCAAGTTATTCTTAACCCTGTTTCCATCCCACCCACGCACGCACGCACGCACGAACACAGCTTGAGCAACTAGCAGACCAGTCAGCAGTCTGTGTGTAAACCTTAATATAAACAACTCAAGTTTAGACGTCATTGGCAAAATGTAATCCTTAATAATCGGTGTGCTTCCAGCTCCGGTGATCACCATTAGCCTATGCCACACACACACACACACACACACACACACACACACACACACACACACACACACACACACACACACACACACACACACACACACACACACACACACACACACACACACACACACACACACACACACCACACACACACACACACACACACACACACACACACACACACACACACACACACACACACACACACACACACACACAGTCTGCCCACGGCCGTGCGTCAAACTCAACAGGGGGGCGGAGCTTGTTTCCCGCGGCTGCGCTACAGGGGTCTACATGTATTTAAAGCAATCATGAATTTTAATGGTAACCCCCAAGAGAGGCTGTTACACCAGCCAGACTCTCTCCACCCCCCCCCCCCCTGCCTCTCGTTCTCTCTCTTTTTATACATCTCTGCCTTTCTCCTCCGGCAAAATCCATGCAGAATATTTAATACAAAATCTAAAAGCTGGCCCCCGGTGGCAACAGCAAACTGAAACTTCTATATTAAAAGGTAAAGGAAAGTAACAGCTACAGCAAGATAGGAACGGTTTACTTCTAATTAGTAAGATGTTTTAAAAAAGAAAAGACACCAATGGGTTAAAAACGTATTGATGTTGTTTATCAGAAAGAGGAATCTAAAATACACTCTTGCTTTTGCCAAACGATAAAAAACTAAAAACTAACTAACAATGTATTTGTTGTTGTTGGCAAAACGCATCAGCAATGACGCGGGTGACACGGGGGTGAGCAGCAGAGGTGGGGAGAGGCAGGGCTATGGCTAAGGAAATTATCGTATAGGACGTACTGTATGGAGCCGTTTGGCGCCCAAGAGCGTTTCGTCCGCAGATCTACCCACCTTGGGAGCTGTTAACGTTTGAGGGCTCCGTTTCCGCGGTTCCGTTACGGCCTCCTGTAGCGCATACAACCCGTTTCGTCTCCGTGTGAACGTGGCCTAAGGAAATACAGTTAACTTTTCTGTATCCTGATTACAGAATCCCGTTATCTGTAATCCCTTACTCCCAAGGCATTTTTGATGTTGTAAGAGAGAGGTGTTTAAGTAGGAAATTAAGTATCAATCAGGGTGTGATATCTATTGTGTTAACACTTAGTGTCGAGGTGGGGTAACACTCCTCAAATCTGTGTGAGGAGACGCAGAGGAAGCAGTACAACAGGACAGGAATGCTATAATAAAGTTTAAACAAAATAAGCAAGACAGGCACAAATGAAGCTCAGTGCAAGTTCAACCAGGAAGACCGTGTTTATATCTGTCATTCACATATTTCCTTCTTACTACGCTCACCCCTCTAATCAGCGTTCACTCCCCAGCTAAACCAACAAACCATGTCTATTCCCACAAGCCAATCATAGAACATTGTCAAACCTTTCAAATCTACTCTCTCCCCTCCTGACAGCTGTCATTTCAGGTGACCCCCCCCCCCCCCTCCTCCCTTCCACCTCACATTCCTCCAAAACAAGGGTTAACGACCTCCATCAATCCCTTCATGCCTTCACCACCACCAGTGTCTAGACCCCAGGGGGGGTTTCATCTGCTCGGTATCCCCCTCCCGGTTGATACTCCCACACAAACACCATTACTTTCATCTGTGTATTCTAGGCAATACATATATATTGTTACATTAAAGCTCTCCTGATTGAAGTGTAGGGAAAGAAGGAATCATCAGTACGTACTGGACGGTGGTGGAGATGTGCAGACGCCGGATGCCTGGTGTGGGAAACTGACGAGAGTTTATGTAAGCGACTTTCCTCACAGCGGTGTTCATGTTTTCCAGGTCCTCTCCCTCCATTACCAAGATAGACTGAGCCGGGTTGAAGTGGAACTGGTGGACAAAGAGAAACAACAGAGATGTTAGACGGATATAGAACTGACTGAGACTTTTATAACTGCACAGTTTCTCGTGATGCTTTATCCTCGGTGAGTCCTTAAAACTTTCAAAAGCTTCCATCTGTTATTTTAACGAGGGGGCCACAATGTGGCACAGCTTTAACAATAAAATAATAGCAACATTTATTAGTTGAGCACCTTTCAAAGTTCTTTCACATACAATTAAGCCTTTAATACACACAGACAATACAATCAGCAAACAACGCAGAGAGTAAAACAAGTAGAACGTAATAAAGAAAAACAATAAAATCACATAAAAACAATTCTAAAAAAGTGGGTTGACAGTCAGAACATGTCACAATAAAGTAAATCGTTAATGGTTCACTTATTTCCACTGTGTAATTGCAATGGATAAACAGGGGTCCCTCAGGGCTCTGTTCTTGGTCCCCTCCTCTTCTCCTTGTACACAAACTCGCTCGGATCAGTCATTAGCCCGCATGGTTTTTCATAACACTGCTACGCTGACGACACCCAATTCATTCTGTCCTTTCCCCGCTCAGAGACCCAGGTCGTCGCACGCATCTTTGCTTGTCTAGCTGACATCTCTCAGTGGATGTCTGCTCATCACCTCAAGCTCAACCTTGACAAGACTGAACTGCTTTTCCTTCCGGGAAAAGATTGTCCCACTCTTGATCTAACAATCAACATCGGCACCTCTGTTGTTGCCCCGACTCAGACTGCAAGGAATTTGGGTGTGACCCTAGATAAGAACCTGTCCTTCACTGCAAACATAGCTGCTACAACCCGCTGCTGCAGATACACGCTTTACAACATCAGGAGGATACGTCACCAGCTGACCCAGAAAGCGACGCAGGTTCTGGTCCAGGCTCTCATCATCTCACGCCTAGACTACTGCAACTCCCTCCTGGCTGGTCTACCTGCATGTGCCATCCGACCTCTGCAGCTCATCCAGAATGCAGCGGCTCGTCTGGTCTTCAACCTTCCTAAATTCTCCCACACCACGCCGCTCCTCCGCTCCCTTCACTGGTTCCCGGTAACTGCTAGAATCCACTTCAAGACACTGGTACTTGCGTACCATGCTGCGAATGGATCTGGCCCTTCCTACATCCAGGACATGGTTAAACCGTACACCCCAGCACGTGCACTCCGCTCTGCATCAGCCAAACGACTCGCTGCACCCTCGCTGCGAGGGGGACCCAAGTTCCCATCAGCAAAAACACGTGGGTTTGCTATCCTGGCTCCAAGATGGTGGAATGAGCTCCCCATTGCCATCAGGACAGCAGAAAGCTTACACACCTTCCGGCGCAGACTGAAAACTCATCTCTTTCGACTCCACTTCGAGCAATAGAACTATTAACAAAGCACTTATATACTAATAAAGGACTGGCTTATCTATAGCCAGCTGAGTAGCACTTGAAATGTTTGGCTCTATGAAACCTGATGTACTTTATGATTCTGTTTTCTTCAAGTGTGTATTGTGTTGGTCGAGCGCACTTATTGTATGTCGCTTTGGATAAAAGCGTCAGCTAAATGCAATGTAATAATGTAATAAGCTGTCCAAAGCAGTAGTGACTTTTATGTAACCTACGCTCTAGTCAGCCATTTACTTCCATTCATTTCTTTCACAGCAGTATAACCCTGAGCCAGTATTACTGATGCTAACTCACTACTTTCATAAGTTCTCTTAATACTGCTACTAATAATGTTTTGGATGTGTAATTATTTGATTCAATTTCATTAACGTGTGCTTGATTTTATGAAAGTCTTCTCTTTTTATATTAACTTGTATCTGCTCTGTCCCAAATGTTGGACAGATAAAGGATACGCGACATTCAAACTTGGTCCCATTGGGTAATCCATAACAAATTAAAACTATGCTTGTACTTCATTTCTGTGAAAACGCAACTTCCCTTTGAGGAAGAAAAAATGTGTCCTCGTGTTTTGAGGTGTAGTTTCAGATCAACAAAATGCAGTGGCAGCATACAGTAGATCAGGGGTCGGCAACCTTTTTGATATGAAGTGCCATTTTTAAAAAAAATTGTTATCGGCGTGCCAACGATCGACAATTATCAACGGGGGGGGGGGGGGGGGTGTTGAGGAGCTTGACGCTCGTCAACTATCAGCAGGAGGGCGGGGGAGCCTCTCTGCGGGGAAGCAGTGTGTGGACCTGTCAGCGCAACTTACATGATGTCGAATTTAACAAACACATTTAAATAATTGGTTTAAACAGCATAATAATAAGGACGATCGTCCTTTCTGTGATTCTCCAGAACACACATGTTATGATATTAGGGTCACGCAGAGTGAGATGAGATCGCTGTCCCTTTAAGAGAGAGAGAGAGAGGTGTGGCTTGTGTGTGTGTGTGTGTGTGTGTGTGGATGGTAGAGCGACACTGAGGGAGCGTGTGTATGTTTCTGGAAGTGAAACGAGGCAGCAGAGAAACAGAGGTCTGTATTTTGTGAAACAGAAGAACAGCTAAATAAATGCAACGGCCTCCCAAGAAGAGCTCGCCTCTCTCCAGTCATTTAAGCTAAAGTGGGTATTGAACCTGAAGCTTGTTGCTTCTGCCCTCCTCGACTACGGTCTGGGAGCCGACAGGAAAGTTCAACACACAGATGGCCAGTGCGCCCCTTTGTAGCATATTATTTCAATGAGAGATGAGCAGATCGCCACTGGGCTTTCAACTAAATACACAGCCACGCAAAAACTGCGGCATTTGTACAGCTCCTTATGGGTACTGCAATTAGTGAAGTGCTTTCCTCTCCGTGGTGAAACGATCAGCACCACGGGGGAAAGCGGCAGAAAGTCACCTGGAGTTAAAGAGAGCGGGGCTGCGTGCATGGCTTCCTGCTGCGGGGAACGGGGAGACGCGCTCTGGCGGCGGCTTCGTTCAGGATCCGAAATACAATTTAAATATTTTTGCACAATTATTCCACTTATTCCTAGCGTGCCACTGGTTACGGTGCCGCGTGCCAAGGTTGGCACGCGTGCCAGGGGTTGCCGACCCCTGCAGTAGATGTATTGAAGAAAAATGTAAAAGTAGTATCTGTGTACCTTGTTTAAAATGGTCTAAAATTACATGTCACTTGTTAGACGCTTTTATCCAACAACATGCTGACTGCAGTGGGGTTTGAACCTGTGACCACATGAGCCGAACACCTACGCTCTATCCACTGCGCCACACGCCCCCATGGAGACATGGAGAAAACACTTGTATGGCCCTTGAATTCAACAGGATACACTGAAAAAACTGTAACATTGACGTTAATTAAATATATTATGTCAACAAGTTTCACATCACTGTAATAGGATAGTTGAAAGGAATACTATTAAGTTGACCCTAATATTTACTACTTACAGTACTTATTTAAACTCAATATTATATGTGTACATTCGTTTTAATGACAACAACTTGTGGTGATTGTAATAGTTGGATTAAGTATGGCTTAGTACTGTAGGTGTAACACTGGGTGATGATTTTGACAACCCGCCTTTTAAACAGTCAAACTGTGAGGACACAAATGTCACAGATGGAAGAAAGGCAATACTAAGGTCTAGAGGAAATTAAATACTTGGTGGTTTCTCCTCACATCATTTTGGAGGAGTGTGTTCTCCTGCAGGGTTTGATGGCGGGGAACTGAGGCTTGTTTTCATTTAAACTTGTCTCCTATTTCCTGAAACTGGCCCTCAGCAGCAGGGGACGGTACTTCAGCGCTCCATGGGGCTCTCAACGCTCCCATTTTCTCCTTCAAACCTTCCCTTATGCTGTTTCCTCTCATCTGCTGTCGATATACTCGCCGCCTGTATGTCCCTCCGTCTTTCCTCCCCGCGCTGTAATTCTGCTCTCATTGTGCTGCGCCAGCTCTGAACCTGCTCGGCTAAACGCTGTCCTTAAGCCTCCCCTGGACCTTTGGGAGCCAGATGAGTGTGCGGCTAAGGGGAAAATGAAATGGCTCTTGAAAGGTAAACTACACTGGCCCTGGAGGGGTTGTCCTCCTCTCCTCATCACCTCTCCGCTTCTCAAAAAGGCTGGCACGGACCTCTTTGCTGCACCACAGCTCTGTGGACTGAGCAGACGGAGAGAGGAAGGGGAAGAAGAGGAAGATAAAAGAGTTTGAGGAGGGTAGGGGGCCGGCTTTGAGTCTATACACAAACCCATATCCATCTTATCTGCCCTCTATCTCACACAGAGCAGGGAGATGGATTAGTTGAGCTGGTGGAAGTGGGGGCCGTCTGAGGGGTTTCAAAGAAGCCAAATGGTGATTTAGAGGAGTACTGTGTCTGTGTCAACTGGGATCAAAAAGGTTTGTTTACTCACTAGACACAGGGATATTGTCCAAACATCTTCTGCTGCTAACAGGAAATACACTTTGCAGAACTTGTATCACTTTTGGAGAGATGTGCTTATTTGCTTACTTTCCCCTAGTAAGAAAAGAAGACCTATATTATGATAAATATGAACCTTCTGTATGTCCGGCAGCCCGTTAGCTTAGCTTAGCATACAGATTGCCACGGAAAAGTCTGAAGGTAACGCAATCCACCTTCAACAAATGTCATTGCTAACTTATTTAAGCCGTTCCTCAATACTTGAGTAAATGTACTTACTCAAATGACACCACTGTCTCAATATCACAAGTTATATAACTTTTGATACGTCAGTACAAAAACAGAAATACAAGTTGGAATAAATAAATACCTTAATGTTTTTATCCAGGCTCTCCAGGGAGTTGATGTCCAGTCCCTCTTTGCACGCCTGCAGACAGGAAATGACTTTCTGACTCTCGATCTTCCCCGGTCGGATGGTCAGTCCGGATAGGCTGCCCCGGAAATACTGAGTGAACCACGGCTTCGTCACCTCGCCACCTACACACACGCACACACACACACACACACAACACACACACACACACACACACACACACACACACACACACACACACACACACACACACACACACACACACACACACACACACACACACACACACACACACACACACACACACACAGGAAAATAGGTCGTAAAAAGCCACTTTGGGATACCATCAACTTGTATTTGCTTTGGTAATGTTGCACCCAATGTCACTTAGTTTTTTAATGCGTGCACAAGAACAAAAGGTTCTGTAAGTAATTGGAACTAATTCAATCTTTGAAATCATTCAAATGGGTTACAAAAAATGTATGTAGACAGTAATCACCACAGAGTCTTGTTTGCCTCTGTTAAGTTGCATTTAAACGTATTTTACGCACCACAAGATTATATAACTAGCAGTGACCTTATCCCATCTGTAATTATGGGTCCTGATGACTGCATTAGCTATAATTGGCGTTAAGATGCATGTGTTGTCTCTCCTTTTCTGCAGGGTGCTGCTGTAAAAAGTGCAAGTGCTACTGAGCCAGCCCATCCGGGATATAAATGTACGAGAAAAGTCAAAACATTTGAAGTATGTTCTCTGAACTCTATAAAGGCCAAAGCCAGCTGGAAAAGTCTCTAAAAACCCTCATTATCTGAAAAGGTTGCTAGCTCTGGATATGTATCAAAACGTATTTCCTTACTAACTCTTCTCTTCTCTCTGGCTTTTCTCACCCTGTAATCCAACACATCCAAAGTGCAGAACCGCAGCTTCAAGTGATGATAACAATGATCTGAGAATGGAGTAGTAAAGATAGTTTGAGTGTATGCCAAGAAACCATCTTTCTGTCTATGTATACATGTATCCATCTAGCCCAGTGTTTCTCAAACTTTTTCGTACCAAGGACCACTTAACCAATAAAAAAACACTCGCGGACCACCTAACTCCACAAATATCCCAAAACACATCGTTTTTCTAGAACAGATTACAAATCGCCTGAAAGTGGTACAAACAGGCGGTCACATGTGTGACAAAGGTGTTGCACTTGGCTATATTATGCAATCGAAAGTGAAACTTAAGCTCGCTCCATTGCGGAGATATTCCCGCGAGAGTGCGGAAAACTTACATTTATTCATTTATTTCAAATGTTACCAATATACTCACGGACCACTAGCCATAGTTCAATTGCCAGTTGTTTTAATGTCCAATGACGGTATTTGTTATCCCGTGATTTACTATGGATTTAAGAGGAGATACTACCACCTGCAGGGGACTACATCTGTTTTCAGGTATCTGTATATTGCAATTACAGTTCATCAGAAGATACAGTTAAATTAGAGAAGTGGTCCAAATCATGTTGCCCCAAACTAACCTCGAAACTTACAGCCAGCTACCGAAGAATCACACAAAATCCTAGAACTAACTTTCTTCGTCTTTCTACCTGGCCTGAGAATGACCCCCATTTCGAAAATGTAACACCACGATGTTGCATAGTGTGGCCTCCCAGGTGCATGCAGTTGCTGGGAGATATACTTTTAGACCACGAAACAGAGTCTATGAAACAGAACAGACGAAATACTCTTATCTACAGTAACTGGAGTTGGGGAAATCCTCAATGTAACACCCCTTGGTTACACTTCATCGGACTCTCCTAGATTGACCCAGGTAACCCTAATTCCCGGTGGGTGATTCAGACTCATGTTTCACTGCTCTAAGTGATGAACCCGGGGTCTAAAAGTCTCCGTCAGAGCATTTAGAGACAAAGCTGACCACTGCTGGAATCACTTTGTTATGCCCTGATTTACTGGTGTGAAAATATACGGAGAAACGGACTGAAGACACTCAAGACAGAATCATCCCGACGATTGCTGAACTGTGGGTACATTTTACACCATGGCCCGTTAGATAGAGCTCCATTACTGGTTCTGTGATCCCAACCCAAGTGGTTTCTCAATTGACTAGAGAGTGGGCAGATGGAAATATGGACGAAGCTGTTAACAACTCTCACAGCTTAACATTTCCGTACCTGTGTCTTTCGGCTCAAACTTTCTTTACTTCTTACAAGTGTTAAATATTTCATAAATATAGGTTGAGCCCCTCAGATGCTTGTGCTGAACGATTTCCACTTTTTCACATGCCCCCAAAATGACTTCAAGTTTGGTAAATATTATACCGCTCGCCCTAATCTGTCCTGTCAAGCTTTGGACGGTTGCATGCTAAAAAGTGAGTGTTGTAGAAAGCCTAAACTGTGTATCTACTCTATTATAAGCTGCAAGCATTAACACGTCTGGCTGACTATACTACCGGCAACAAGACTTGAGCTTTAGACTACTATCAAGGCCAAGGTGTTAGCATACCATGATGTACACAATAGTATGCAGGGTTACAAATGACTGTTAAACGTTACATTACATGTTAGTTATTAGACGCTTTTATCCAAAGCGACTTACATTCTCAATATTGTGGGCAATCCCCACAGACACAACGACATGCTGACTGCAGTGGGGTTTGAACCTGTGACCCCCTAATCCGAACATCTATGCACAACCCACTGCGCCACACGCCTCCTCCTCCGTTACATTCTATGTGTAGTAAAGTATATTGGTGCAAAGCTGCTTCTGTTGTGTCATCTACATGGATAATAAACTAGCGAGGATGCTAATGTGTTGACATTATTAGCCTCAGTCTTTTAGCACAACATCATGTGGTTAGGGTTAGTAGCCATCAGGTGCTTATTTAGGGCTGGTTTTACAGGATTGTTGTTCAAATGAGTCAGCTGGAAACATTTCAAAGTCAGCTAGACACATTAACATTCTAACTTTCTCATTGACCTAACGTTAGCTTATTAGAAAGTTAGCTAAAGCTTGTCAAATCTGACGGTGACGGTTGTTATCGACAGCTAGAAACAAGAAGCCTGCTTTTGTCTTTCTCTGTTTGAAATCAGGGGTCTATTCTTCAAAAAGTATTAGGAATTTAGACCATTAAACCTGCTACCTTTATCCTAGCAATGCTCACATGTGCTGTTGTGATTCATTCTGTGTATATACGCATATTCCTGGCAGCGATATTTTATTACTTGTCAGAAGTGAGCCCTTCACTGAAATGTTAGTTATCCAACCTTTGTTTTAGTTCAGTATAATAACCCCAGCTGCTTTGCATGTTTAGAGAAATCTCCTGCATTAGCGCCCGCTGACACCCTGCCAGGTGCCAGGGAGCAGAGTCTCTCATAAAACCACAAGAACACATTTGGATTCAAGTAGAAAAGCAATACCCCGTCTTTCCTCTTTCCTATGCTTCACCTGCCCTCCCTCCTCATCTCAGTTACTATTCCCCTCCTTTTCCCTTGCCCTCTCTCTAGATGTCCACCTATCCCACCCTGACAGATGTTATCAATTTCGTCCGTGGCCAGAGAAACCATTAAGGGTCCCAGACAGACAGTCAGAGTAGAGCGGATTAGCGAGAGGCTGCAGAGCGAGAATGATATGGGTGATAAAACCGCTGATCATTCCACTTTACAGAGGCTGGTTGTTACGTGGTGTCAGCTCTCTGTGCAGCGCCGCCTCTCACAGATCTTCACTCTGCCTTTACCTCGGCTTTATTTGCGTCAGATGAGACGGACGAGGAGTGGGTGAACAGGAAATGGGAAGTGTAAAAGAGATACCTGCGGCAGTGCCTAGGTGCCTGTATCATTGTTATTATACACTATATATATGTAGATATTTATGGTCTTATCTTTGCATGTGTGTAATCATCAGTACTTCCTGCATGCTTGCTGCTTAACTGAATCTGGATCTGGAAGAATACTAAGCAACACCAAGAGTTATCACGCTCAGCGGGGTATGAACAATCCCCACTAAAGGTCTCCTTTCATTTGTATTGTCTTTTGTATATGTATTTTATTGTTTTGAAAATATTGAGTTACGGGTTGCACTTCTGACAGGCTCTCGGTACATCGAGGCATCAACCACTATGATGTGAGGGACAATCTCTAAAGAGAGGACTTAGATTGCCGTCTTTCACTCAATTCCTGTCACGGGGAAGGAAATCAAATCAAATCAAATCAAATCAAGTTTTATTTATATAGCACATTTAAAAGCGATTTTTGGTCGAGCCAAAGTGCTGTACATGCAATAAAAAACACTTATAATCACAATAAAAGACAATAATTTACAACAGATATATAACAAACACAGGGAATAGTCAGGAGTCGTGCTCCGCTCTGACTAGAAGGCCAGAGAGAAGAAGTGAGTTTTTAGTGAGGATTTAAAAACCCCTAGGGTCTGGGCCGACCTCACGTGGAGGGGCAGAGTGTTCCAGAGCCTGGGGCCAGCTGCTGCGAAGGCTCGGTGCCCTCGGGTTTTGAGCCTGGTCTTGGGCACTACCAGCAGCAGATGGTCAGCAGACCTTAATGCTCTGGCTGGGGTGTAGCGCTGGAGGAGTTCAACTATATAGGAAGGAGCCAGCCCATTTAGAGCTTTAAAAACAAATAAAAGGATTTTAAAATCAATTCTGAACCGAACTGGAAGCCAGTGCAGTGAGGCCAGAATTGGGGTGATGTGGTCACGCTTTTTATGGCCAGTCAGCAAACGTGCAGCTGCATTTTGGACCAGCTGCAGGCGTTTAATTGACGCGTGGTCCATACCCACATACAGAGCGTTGCAATAGTCCAGCCTTGAGGTAACAAAGGCGTTGATGACCCTTTCCATGTCTTTAAAAGATAAATAGGACTTGGTTTTGGCCAATAGTCTTATTTTAAAAAAGCAGGATTTGACTACGCTGCTGACCTGCTTATCGAATTTAAAAGTGTTCGTCAAGGTCACGCCAAGGTTCATGACCGAGGGGAGGATGTTTTGTTGGAGGGAGCCCAGAATATCAACCTGAGAGGCTGGGGGTTGTGGTCCAAAAAAGATGACCTCCGTCTTGCCCTCGTTAAGTTTCAAGAAATTGTTGCTCAGCCAGGATTTGATCTCCGTTAAGCAGTCCATCAGCTGCTGTAGTGACTGTTTGATGTTTGCTTTGAGCGGGAGATATATCTGGACGTCGTCAGCGTAGCAGTGGAAGGGAATATTATGTTTTGTTAGAATAGAACCTAGGGGCAGTATGTACAGTAGGAACAGGATGGGGCCCAGAATCGAGCCTTGGGGGACCCCACAGGTAAGAGGGGCTTTGGCAGAGGAGAAGGCACCTAGCTGCACTGAGAAGCTACGGTCCTTAAGGTAGGACCTGAACCACGCGAGGGCAGAGCCTGTGATGCCAGCGGACTGTTCAAGCAGTGACAGCAGGATGCCATGGTCCACGGTGTCGAAGGCAGCTGTCAGGTCCAACAGCACCAAGACAGCTGGGCTACCTGAGTCGGCGGCTAGGAGCAGATCGTTAAAAACTCTTAAAAGGGCTGTTTCAGTGCTGTGCATGGGTTTGAAGCCAGACTGAAACTTTTCATGGATGCCATGAAGGATTATGAAAGACTGCAGCTGGGCGTAGACTACGCGCTCCAGGGCTTTTGATAAAAACGGTAGCTGGGAGATGGGCCTAAAATTTGCGAGAGTGGAGGGGTCGAGACTTTTCTTTTTAAGTAGTGGCGTAACCACGGCATGTTTAAAGGCAGCTGGGACACATCCTGAGGTAAGAGAAGTGTTTAAAAGTAATAAAATACTTGCTCCAACTGAATGAAAAACCTCTTTGAGAAGGCGTGAGGGAATGCTGTCAGAGGAGCAGTTTGTCGGCCGCAGGTGCTCCACTATGTCCGAGAGAGAAGAGAGGGAAATAGGCTCAAAGTGGTCGAGGACAGCAGGGCACAGAGAGGGAGCAGGATCGGGGGTAGCACTAGTGTGAGCTAGCCTAAGAGCAGAAATTTTTCCAATAAAAAATTTAAGAAACTTATCGCAGAGAGCAGGCGATGGCACAACAGAAGAAACATCACGGGGATTAATGATGGAGTTGAGGACATTAAAAAGAACCTGAGGTTTATGGCTGTTTTTAGAGATGAACAGAGAAATGTGCTCTGTTTTGGCTGCTTTGACTGCCGTCTGGTAGTCAGAGAGGGAAGCACGAAGGATTTCCAGGGAGACATGGAGTTTATCCTTTTTCCACTTTCTCTCAGCACGCCTGCAAGCGCGTCTGAGAGCACGAGTACAGTCATTGAGCCACGGTTCTGATAGAACTTTGTTGCGTCTAAGCGTAAAAGGAGCAACAGAATCCAGTATTGGTGTGCATGTCAAGTCAAACATAGAGAGAAGCTCATCAGCATTAAAAGCACAGTCCACATCTAATTTACAGATAGGAGAAGCGTTAAAAACATCAGAGAACTGTGAGGCAGTCAAGGGGTTAATCGAACGCAGACGACGCGCAGGGGCACGGGACTCGACTCCTGCGGAAGGGATGGAGGTTGTAAACAGAACCGGTAAATGGTCTGAGATACGCGTTGCTGCACATATTTCATCCACAGATACAGACAGTCCAAACGACAATACCAAGTCCAAAGTGTGTCCTTTTTCGTGTGTTGGGCCAGCCACAGACTGAACGAGACCAAGAGAATCAAGGAGATTTAAAAAGTCCCTAACCAGAGGCCTGGACTCACAACACACATGGACATTGAAGTCTCCGGAGATCAAAACACGATCATAATTCACCATGATCCCGGACAGAAAGTCAGAAAAGTCATTTATGAAATCCTTATTGCGCTTTGGCGGACGATACACAACTGCGCAGAATATAGGCGAGGCCGGGTTCAGTTCAAAGAGCTGCAACTCAAAGCTAGCATAGGTAGTTACAGGGTGAAGCAATCGGCACTGGAGGCTAGCTCTAAACACCGAAGCTATGCCCCCGCCATGGCCGGTGGCACGGGGGGAGCTAAAGAATGTACAATCAGGAGGAAGAAGATCAAAGAATGATGTGTACTCGCCAGCGTGTGCCCAGGTCTCCGTCAGGAACATAAAATCCAGTTCACGGGAGGTGAAGAAGTCGTTCAGCAGGAACGTTTTGTTAGCTATCGACCTAGCATTTAGCAAAGCCAGACGTAGTTTTCGCTCCGGGCTTGCCGACGGTGTAGTTCGTCTCAGCTGTCGAAGATGTCCGTGTTGAACGCCGCGCGGGCCGGGAGCAGTCAGTCGGGCAGGAGTAGCTGCCAGCGGGCCCAGCAGAGTCCGCAGCTCCGGAAAGACGGGGCGAATCCACCGATCCCTCACATGACGTGCAGCGGGAGGGCCATGACATCCGAGGCGTGGATAGGTCCCGGAAGAAGCCGCCAGGTAAGCCTTAAGGTGGACCAGTGCACCACCACGCTTTCCCCGTCGTCTGAAGCGCTTTCGGCGAGGCAGGATGGAGGGCAACCTGCGCAGGTAGAAAGGTATGTCCAACAGTAGAGGGGGGGGGGGACGATTTATGGTTGCCAGATGTGGTTTTGGGCAGCAGTATCAACTCCAGTGAGGGTCTGAGGTGGAGGAGGGCTTGGCGATCATAGACGAGCAGAGCAGAGACATTCTGACAAACATAAAACAAAAACAAGATAGCTATAGGTAGACAGCTGAGCGAGCGGCGAGCCGACACAGGCGCCATCTTGAATCACGTCAATCACGTCAAATCAAATGAAGAATGAAAGAGGAAGTAGGTATAAAAGTATATACGAAAAGTGAGCTTTACTAAATCAAAGCTGGCGAGGTAAAACTAAAGGAAAGTAGCTAAACAAAAAGCTGTAAGAAACCGGGAAGACTTGGAGAACACAGGAGATCAGACGAGGAACATCCAGGAAAACCCAGACAGGAAACAAGGACATGGGCTGATGTAGAGCCAAGTGCAGTGTCCTGGTTGTAAGACTAAATGGCTTTTCAGCACGGTTTAGGCCAGTACCAGAGTCTTAAAGCCGCTGGCAGCCAGTGAAGGGAGCAGAGGAGCAGTGTAGTGTTACTACTGGTGTTGGATGGACTTCAGGTTGTTGTGAATGTGCTGAGGGAAGCCAGAGAGGCAGAGCAGCAGTGTGTGATTACACAGTTCAGGAAAAAGGAGAGGAAGTAGTGAGTCTTCCTCGGCGTTACACACTTCTGAACATGGACACTGTGCGCTGGGTCACAGGGTAAATATAGGCTGTGAAAACTGCAGAGCCAGCACTTGCTCTCAGAGGTGAAGCAGGAGGGATGGCTGGGTGCAACCCTTCATTTAGAGGAAATGAGAGAACAAATGTGAAAATGCACTCTTCACAGCTGGATAGTTCACTGTTACAGGAAGGCACACAAACAAGCGTATCTTGTGCATCTCAATGAGACGAGCAAAGCAGAAGTGTGGCTGAAATAATAAGAATGAGTCCACAGCAGATATGAACTGAACATGCCAACTGCGTGTCTGTTCTGCCACGCTACATGCATGTAGAGTATTATCATGCATTGTTGAGTATATCAGTGTCTTGGCCATTTCTGTATCCAAATATTTGCACGGCAAAAGTTAAAGAGGCTATATTTGGGATTTCCCTTGTCCTGTAATGTGTTATAAAGGTTTGTGTGCATGTCAATGGTCTGCAAAGGATAAAATGCCCCCCCCCCCCCCCTGCCTGAAATGCCTCCATTGGACTACTTTGTTTACTTCCAGAACATAGTGACATCAGTATGTAATACTCGCTCTCCTATTGGCTAGCGCTCCAACACATTGTACGTGATAGGCTAAGTGGCGGGACATCTCTAAGCCGTTGACCAATCACAACAGAGCCGGCCAGCTAACCAATCAGAGCAGACTGGACTCTGGTTTCAGACAGAGGGTGAAAACAGGTGCTGGCACTATGAGAAAAGTAAAGAGCTTTTTGAACATGAAAGCATGGAGACATGTAGAGACACTACATACTGATATACACCTGAACATCAGCAGGAGAGGACTCTTTAAAGTAGAGACACTACATACTGATATACACCTGAACATCAGCAGGAGAGGACTCTTTAAAGTAGAGACACAACATACTGATGTACACCTGAACATCAGCAGGAGAGGACTCTTTAAAGTAGAGACACTACATACTGATGTACACCTGAACATCAGCAGGAGAGGACTCTTTAAAGTAAGAGACACTACATACTGATATACACCTGAACATCAGCAGGAGAGGACTCTTTAAAGTAGAGACACTACATATTTATATACACCTGAACATCAGCAGGAGAGGACTCTTTAAAGTAAGAGACACTACATACTGATATACACCTGAACATCAGCAGGAGAGGACTCTTTAAAGTAGAGACACTACATACTGATATACACGAGAATATCAGCAGGAGAGGACTCTTTAAAAGAGAGACACTACATACTGATATACACCTGAACATCAGCAGGAGAGGACTCTTTAAAGTAGAGACACTACATACTGATATACACCTGAACATCAGCAGGAGAGGACTCTTTAAAGTAGAGACACTACATACTGATATACACCTGAACATCAGCAGGAGAGGACTCTTTAAAGTAGACACACTACATACTGATATACACCTGAACATCAGCAGGAGAGGATCTTTAAAGTAGAGACACTACATACTGATATACACCTGAACATCAGCAGGAGAGGACTCTTTAAAGTAGAGACACTACATACTGATATACACCTGAACATCAGCAGGAGAGGACTCTTTAAAGTAGAGACACTACATACTGATATACAGCTGAACATCAGCAGGAGAGGACTCTTTAAAGTAGAGACACTACATCCTGATATACACCTTAACATGAGAAGAATAGATATCTTTAATATGTAAATACGATATCTTTGTCCAAAAAGTCGTTGTTCTTTCTTGATTCTCTTTAATCACTTAAACTGCCCTGATAATAAAATCATAGTCACGTGACAGCCTCCCCTAATGGCAGTTTGAAGCTGGTTTAATTACAGATTTAAGTGAAGCCATTAAATCTTGCCCAATGCTTTCTTTGGATAAATATCTGAAATGTGATGATTCTAAATTATACTTATTTGCTTTGCTCAGGAAATAAATAATTCCCATTAGACAATGCTAATGAGTTCAATGTTGCCAACCGTGAAATCAATTGTGCAATTAAAGGAAATTAAAATGAAACATCCCGGGCGTCTGCGGCCGCACTGTTTTGAGCTGACAAGTCTTTTTGATGTACCTTGTCATCTACAGTATTTGCACACTATCACAATGTCCTGAACATTATAATATATGATATTTAGTGCAGCAGGAAGAAGAAATAAACCCACTAGTTCTTCAAATGTTGAATTTCCTTTCATCACTGCTGAAAACACACTTGACACTTAAATCTCGTTACGTTGAATAAAGGCAATCTTTTGTGGCTATTGGCTTATGTTAATAGTTCAGTGTCGCCTTAACATCTCTTTCATGAGACTTGGCCCACAGCTAGAGAAGCAGAAATCGTCTCTGAGCTCGGTTTTCTTTTCAAGGCTGTTTTAATCCATCTAAAGGCTTGCAGTGTTCAATGAAATGATGGAGGAAGAGGAGGAGGAGGACGAAAGCGATACGAGATGACCTGCTCCAGCACAAAATGCATCTTGACTCTTTATCTGAGGCTAAGCATCACTGAGCAGTCACATTAGGGCTATCAAATCAACGGTGTGAAAAAGGGTGCCCTTTCTTCTTCTCTTGAGCAATTAGTTGCAGCTATCAGTTTGGAGGATTGTTTAATTGAACGCCTTCATTCACGCTGGTTCAAGTATTTGTCCAAGGCAGACTATAGCCGCTGTCACACCAAGTACTTTGCCGTACTTAGTTCCCAGTACTTAGTCCCGCCGCACTCTTTAGTCCCGGAACAGTCCTAGTAGATCGCGTTCTCACCGGAATAAGTTCCTGAGGGAGGATTACGCAAATGATGCCGCTGACGTCACTTCTTCTTCTTCTGCTTTGGGTTTACTGGCAGGCCGTAGACAACTTCACGGCGTATACTGCCACCCGAAGTCCCCGACCGGAAGTCCCCGACCGGAAGTCCCCGACAGGAAGTCCCCGACAGGAAGTCCCCGGAGTTTACTCGGCTTCAGTAGAAGCTGCTGGGACTCCCAGCAGCTTCTACTGAAGCCTTCCGAGTAAATCGCCAGAATGCCGACACCTCCTCATCTCCACCGCTCCCATGTTTTCTTTTGTGTTGCCATAAGTTAGTCTCTCTCTGTTGGTGCGTGGGGCTAATGCTAATGCTAATAATGCTAATACGAGCAAATAAATGGCGGCAATTTCAGAGTTTTACGGGGCGTGGTTTGCAATTCGCCCAGCCAACCAGTTAGTCCCTGCCAGAGCCGGCCCGACCCATTAAGCGACATAAGCGGCCGCTTAGGGCCCTGCAGCCACTAAGGAACCCCAGTTTATCTCAGTACACCCTCGCCGTGATAAGTATGTTTAATTAATTTTGTTAATATGCCTAGATTGCCTACTCTCAGTCATGTATTATATTATTGAGTCAATCATATAATACATTAACCGTGCTTTACCTGAACCTCATCATGACACTAGAGAGGACGGCAGGATTGTAATTTCACGTGTTCAGTGAATGCAACAGAGGCAAGACACCAGACCAACCAGAGAGTTGAATAGAAATAAACATCCATCTTATTGGCTGACAGGTACCTATCCTGTGAGCTGTGACAATGTTTAAAATAAACTGTCAGTCGGACTCGGAGTTTTTGAAGATGGACATAAGAACATTTGTTCTTATAAAAGATGACAATTCTCAAGTGGTGGCTCACACAACAACCCCAGAGCCACCACTTGAGCCAGGTGAACAAGGTATGTAAATGTCAGTAAACTTCCAAGTTATGCGAACATGTAAGCAAAGCATTACAGCTACGTTGACGTTACTTTGAATCGCGGGGGCAAGCTAAACCGTTAGCAAGTAGCTATAGCTAGCCAGATATATTAAATAAACACTTTGTCATACAATCTAAATGTAATGTTTTTTAGCGTTACCTGGTGATTTCAAAGAAAGCTCTCTGGGAAATGTTGACTTACTGTTCGACATGAAGCTAGAAGCTACCTTACAGTACACAGTTGATCCGGAGTCCTGTTAGTTAAAGTGTTTCATAGTTAGCTTAGCTAAGCATCAACCTAGCACTGAAATATATGGATGTTATGTGACAGTATTTCTGAGAAAAAGTCAGCTGAAATGGTGGCATAGTTTCCACTGCTTTAGGTGTCGACAGCATGTTTGAACGTATTTGCAGCTGTTTGGCCACTGACGTTGCCATAACAACACCTGAATTTAAATGTGCAGTCTCTTTTTGTGACAGATTTTTGCATGAAATTATAATTCTTCTGAATGATATTCCTATTGACAGCCAGTTTCTATGTGAACATTATGAGATGGACAGCCAGAGAGAATCAATGAAAAATAGTTATGAAATACTAAGGGCCCGTGACTGACAGGGTTCCCAAAACATTTTAGAACATTAAAAAAAAATGTTTAAGTAACCAATCATCAATAATTAACATTAATATATCGTCATATTGATGATGTACTCACTAAACTTATGATTCATTTAACTTATTTTCTTCCAAAAGTTAATTATCCAAAGCATCGAACACCCCCCTCTATTTACATGTAATGGTTTGGTCCTGCCTCCAAACGCTGTGCAGCACCGGCCCTTTCTAGCAAAGAGACTAGTGAGAGCATGTGAGGAGGGATGCTAGTACTTACGTGTGTACGATGTCTCAACGACTAACAAAGTCAGGCTTTCAAGAAAGAAAAGAAAGGAGAGAAAGACAAGAGAGAGGGACTAAAGGGCGACAGTATGTCACCCAGTTTTTCAAGAGAAAAGGTGGGTGTGGTCCATGAGTGGTAGAAATTAGTCTGTTAGCTAAGCGTAGTCCATTGTAAATAATAATTGTAATGTTTTGCCGGCTTGTAATGTTGTAATGTTTTGCCGGCCCCCTCCTGTTCACCATTTACATGCTCCCCCTCGGCCAGATCATCCGACATCATGGACTCAATTTCCACTGCTACGCTGATGATACCCAATTGTATCTCAGCACCACTCCATCCTCCCAGCTCCCCCCTCAGTCTCTCATCAACTGCCTGCATGACATCAAAACATGGATGTCTTCCAACTATCTTAAGCTGAACAGCAAAAAAACAGAGCTCATGGTTGTGGCACCCAAGGCCCTGCTCCAGAAGGTTGGTGACTTCGTCCTTGAGGTTGACGGCTACTCCATCTCCCCATCTCCTGAAGCCCGCAACCTGGGTGTCATCCTTGATTCCACCCTTTCCTTCCATTCCCACGTCAAGTCTGTGACCAAATCGGCCTTTTACCACCTGAGGAACATTGCCAGACTCCGACCGTCACTCTCGGAGTCGGTTGCCGAAACCCTGGTGCATGCGTTTGTCACCACACGCTTGGACTACTGCAATGGTGTCCTGTTCGGGGTTCCCAACAAAACCCTGGACAGGCTCCAGTATGTCCAAAACTGTGCTGCTAGGGTACTCACGCACACAAAGCCATGGCAGCACATCACTCCCACCCTCATCCACCTACACTGGTTGCCGGTCAAGTCCCGCATATCATACAAAATCCTCCTCCTCACCTACAAGTCCCTCCATGCCCTTGCCCCCCAGTACCTATCGGACATCCTTCACCCACATGCCCCACCCCGGAACCTGCGGTCCTCAGACTCTGGCCTGCTTACCACCCCCCGCACCAAACTGCGAACCTTCGGGGACAGAGCCTTCAGTGTGGCAGCCCCCACCCTCTGGAACGCTCTCCCTGCGGAGATTCGCAACATCCCCACACTCGACGCCTTCAAAAGCCCTCAAGTCCCATCTGTTTGCCAAGGCTTTCGGCCCCTAAATCGATCTGTTGTTCTGTCTGTCTGACTTTTGTTTTGTTATGTTTGTTTCTTTGCCCTATTACTTGTAAAGCGACCTTGGGTCCCTTGAAAGGCGCTATATAAATCCAAGCTATTATTATTATTATTATTAAAGGTGGGGTAGGTAAGTTTGAGAAACCGGCTCGAGATACACTTTTTGTTATATTGCATGGAATGGTCTTAACATCCCGATAGCAATGAATATCTTAAGTGCTTTGACAAAAAATCCGTTACCTGTACAGGTAGTTATTTAAAGCATAAATGAGTCGGTTGGGTTCTGGAGGTGTGGTTACAGCATTGTGCTTGGTTGGCGTGGCCTGGGCCTGGTGGTGGGGCCCAATGTGATATCTTTTCATGGGGCCCAAAATCCCTGGCGGCGCCCCTGCGTGTGACCTAAGAATTTCAGTGTCCTATCTACACCGTAGCTAGATATACATGACAATACAAGCCTTGAATCACCATCCTCATCCTCACCATCCTCATCATCACTACCCCAACCCATCAGAGACTTTTCCTCCCTCACCGCATTCAAAAAATCACTCAAAACCCACCTGTTAAACGCTGCATTCAACCTCAGACAATCACCCCACCCCCCTCTTTTCTGTTTTCGTTTGTCTCTATGTATTCGTCTTCATTTTTAGTTTTATTCTCTATCAAAGCTTCTTTGAGTTTTTAGAAAAGCGTTATACAAGTGTCATGTATCATCCTCCTCCTCATGATAGCCCTCACCTTGCCAGCAGGCGCCCACTGTGAGCTGCATGTCGATCTGAGAGGGGTGGATGGGCCAATCATCGGTCACCAGGTAGGGGTCGTAGGTCACTCCGTCCACGTAGAGCGTGACCACCGGGAACTCCACGTTGATGACGTAGTAATGCCACTCCTTGTCACAGATCTGTTAGAGACAGAGAGAGTGTCATCAGAATCAGAATACCTTTATTAGCGCCACAGAGCGGACGTTTACATTTGTTACAGCAGAAAAGAGCTTAATGTTGACTAAGAAGCACGCATAAAGTATGTTGAAATACGGTAAGAAATACACATCCTGTAACAGTTCTGAGGATTTAGCAGCCAGGTATATGTTGCACGGTTATTAACGGCATATATATATATATATTGCACATAAAGGGATATGTGCTAAACATGTCATATTATGTGTAGGACTAACGGACATCATGTGACCCATTTACCATACTCGGTATATTTCTCACATTTCATTAAAGGCTACCTCTTTTCTAACTGCACAGCTCTTCCACTTTTCACTCTGATAAACTAACCATATTTTTCACAGTTAGTGGTCGTGCTCTTATTATCTTCTTGTTTATCTTTAAATATTTTAATAGTTCTGTATTTTGGTTCTTTTGTTTAGAACGTTGTTCCTCTTACAGTGTTTATTGATTCACTAAAGCAAATTCCTTGAATGTGTTAATCTACTTGGAAATAAATCACATTCTAATTCTGATACGATTTTAGAAATACATGTACAGTTTCTTGCTGAGAAGTTAATTGGAAAGATTTATACCACTGTGTAAAGTCAGTATGAAGCTAGTCAGCAGTTTATTAGCTTAGCTTAGCATAAAAAGAAGCACACACAGGATTCCTCTGCTTGTGAAAAAACAGGAGTATTTTTACATGAATTCTTGGCTCGTGAAGTTTAAAAGCAGCCTCGTTTCCCTTGTGCTTGACGCTCACTCAAATCCATTACTACATTAGCTGTTGAACCCATTCCCAAAAAGTGTTTGACCGTGCCACTCTTCAGCATGCTTGACCATTTACCCTGCCTCGCTTTGCATTTCAATCGTCTGCACAAGCCTCCTTGTGTCTGTCTGTCTGTCTCTGAGTATCTGTCTGTCTCTGAGTGTCTGTCTGTCTCTGAGTGTATGTCTGTCTGTCTCTGGGTGTCTGTCTGTCTGTCTCTGAGTGTATGTCTGTCTGTCTCTGGGTGTCTCTCTGTCTGTCTCTGGGTGTCTGTCTGTCTGTCTCTGAGTGTATGTCTGTCTGTCTCTGAGTGTATGTCTGTCTGTCTCTGGGTGTCTGTCTGTCTCTGAGTATCTGCCTGTCTGTCTCTGAGTATCTGTCTGTCTGTCTCTGAGTGTGTGTCTGTCTCTGAGTGTCTGTCTGTCTGTCTGTCTGTCTCTGAGTATCTGTCTGTCTGTCTCTGAGTATCTGTCTGTATGTCTCTGAGTGTCTGTGTGTCTGTCTGTCTCTGAGTGTGTGTCTGTCTGTCTCTGAGTGTCTGTCTGTCTGTCTGTCTCTGAGTGTCTGTCTGACTGTCTCTAAGTGTCTGTCTGTCTCTGAGTGTCTGTCTGTCTCTGAGTATACGTCTGTCTGTCTCTGAGTGTCTGTCTGTCTCTGAGTGTCTGTCTCTGAGTGTCTGTCTGTCTCTGAGTGTCTGTCTCTGAGTATCTGTCTGTCTGTCTCTGAGTATCTGTCTGTCTCTGAGTATACGTCTGTCTGTCTCTGAGTGTCTGTCTGACTGTCTCTAAGTGTCTGTCTGTCTCTGAGTGTCTGTCTGTCTCTGAGTATCCGTCTGTCTGTCTCTGAGTATATGTCTGTCTGTCTCTGAGTGTCTGTCTATCTCTGAGTGTCTGTCTCTGAGTATCTGTCTGTCTGTCTCTGAGTATCTGTCTGTCTCTGAGTATCCGTCTGTCTGTCTCTGAGTATATGTCTGTCTGTCTCTGAGTGTCTGTCTATCTCTGAGTGTCTGTCTCTGAGTATCTGTCTGTCTGTCTCTGAGTATCTGTCTGTCTCTGAGTATCCGTCTGTCTGTCTCTGAGTATATGTCTGTCTGTCTCGGAGTGTCTGTCTGTCTCTGAGTATCTCTCTGTCTGTCTCTGAGTGTCTGTCTGTCTCTGAGTATATGTCTGTATGTCTCGGAGTGTCTGTCTGTCTCTGAGTATCTCTCTGTCTGTCTCTGAGTATATATGTCTCTCCTCCCCCTGCTTCAGGCTGTGCTTTACCTCAGCAACGCTCATTGGGCCTCACCTCTTCCTCTCAGCTCCACTGATATAACCTGGTGCAGCCGTTTGAAAACTTAGCCTCGCGTCACCTCCCTCTCTAATGAAGAGCGTTCCACAGCCGGCTTATTAACACCGTGCTAGCGCAGCAGATGGGGCTCCTAATCAATCCGGTTCATTTTCTCTGCTATTGAGGTGCGAGATACAACATCTGGCCTATTGGTGATCACCCCGCACAGCTGCTCGACACATATGCAGCGTGTCGATGTGCTGGGTTGGTGCTCAGAATCAATGTGGGGATAATCTGATTGTGGATATGGTGCTGCTGCAGATGTGATTGATACTGTTGGGACTGACTTTGATGCGCTAGTTAGGATGTTAGGACACGAATAAACACGCTCACAAGGGAGCCCTGAGCCTGCAGAGCCTACGCTTTGTGTATATAAGTTCTGATATGAAGTGTCAGGAACATATTGAACAGCACATTCCTGCTCTTTCCCGTCTGTTGCATTCTTCAATGGTGTTTCTTCAATCTGGTTACATCTCATTACTCATGTGCCAAGTGTAAGACCTTTGCATGAACACACACTAATCCCTCTGACATTTACACATTCAGACTGTCTCCTCCCATGCTCCAACGCTTCTTCCCCGCTTTTTGCAGTTCAGAATTTCAAAGAGAGCGCGGCCCCCCATGTGGGATCTGAGAGCCTAGTGGGTGACTTCCTCGTGAGTTCTTCAAAGGGGAGACAGCGAGGCGCTCCTGCCCAGGAGGAGGCTCACTCTGTCGGGCCGGGAACTCCGTCTGAGATCTCTCTCAGGATTTAAAAGGGAAGGGGAAATATGAAGCCACACATGTCAGCGCTAGTTTTTAACGCAGATGAAGAGGTTGGATAGGGGAAGACTGACATGGGTACAAGAGGAGAGATTTGCATATCAGCTTTGTTGATGTCAAGTTCTTCTTTGGTGGATTTGATTCTCAGCTTTTTATATTGCAACACATTGGGAAGTAGAGAGGTGCAGTGATGACGTATTTGTAGCAAGGGTGTTTTCCCAAGTGACAAGCTTACGTTAGAAACAAACTACATCATGGTTGCATGGCAGCGCATCACAACCGCTCAGCTACATGTGGTCTTTTGTCGGTGTGAAGACGTTCAGTAGTCCCATTTGCAGTGATCACTTGCTGGCAACCGCCATTTTGATGACACATTAATGACATTCAGGAGTGGGGTATTTACTAATGTATTTTACTTTGGAGAACAAAACATGAATATCCATTAAAGGTGGGGTAGGTCATTTTGGAGAAACCAGCTGGAGTGCGCTAGAATTTGAAAATACACAACCGGAAAAAATCTGCCCCTTCCTTCAGACTTCCTCACAGAGCCCCTCCTCCAACACACACGAACGCGCACATGACCAATGAGGGCACGAGATAAGTTTGTGCCCAGATGGAAGGCTGACAGGCAGGTAGGCCATCCAGTTACTTTAGCCGGCTCAGATGATTGGTCGTGCTTTTTACAGCGCTACGGCTTCCACAGATGATATTTTATGGAGTTTTTGTCAAAGCACTTCAGATATTCATTGCTATCGGGATGTTAAGAGCATTCCATGGAATATAACAATCTCGAGCCGGTTTCTCAAACTTACCTACCCCACCTTAAAGCTTACATTTTATTTCAGGCTTCTAACCACAACGCGATCAAAGGAACATTGACTTGGAAAGGAGGGAACTGGAAGCGAAAATGCTCCGGGATTTAAGACTCGTTTCTGCACTACTCTAAGAGTTATTTATTTAAGGTAAGGTCAGGTTAAGGTCCATACGGTCTGAAACTGATCAACTGGCAATGTATAAATGTACTGCCCTGATAACTCTGACAATAAGTCTGAGAAATCTGAAAGATTTTGGAAACAGAGACACTTTTAAAAGTTCAGTTTTGTTGATTTCAGATCCCACAGAAACCCAGAAGTCCAAGAGCGTGATTCTATCTTGTTTGATTAAATGATAACGTGCAACAGATGCGGTTCATGGGTTAGCAAGATAAAATGTTGTGCAGAAAAGTCATTTTCTTCAGAGTACACATCTTTATCTTTTACCTTTATGATTAAAAAAAAAATCTCTCAGGACTTCGGTTGCAAGATATAAGATTCACCTTGTGCACAACAGATATGGGTCTTCTGGGAAGGAGATAACAAAAGAAGACCACCTTGATTTCCTTTCCAATAACTCAGTAGCTTCACTTCCATCATCAGTTGTTTCTGATGCATTTAAACAAGATCTAAAGATTGCAAAGAACGCAGTTTGGATGGAAACTTCCCGACCACTGAGGAGATGAGTGCAGTTAATGGAGGTTGCACGAAACATTGCCATCTTGTCAGAAAATATGATAAGAGCTTGAGAGAACAGGTGCACCGCTATGCATGGGAAGACACCAGCTGGACAGAGACACTTTGTAGTGTGTGTGTGTGTGTGTGTGTGTGTGTGTGTGTGTGTGTGTGTGTGTGTGTGTGTGTGTGTGTGTGTGTGTGTGTGTGTGTGTGTGTGTGTGTGTGTGAGGAGGAATCAGTGTCCATTACAAAACCTCAGGACTGGAAATATCTCAGAGAACCATCAACTATGGCACATGGCACAAGCTCAGAGATGGAAAAAGTACACACATCCCTCAAGTAGAAGTACTGATACTCGTGTTCAAAAATACTCTGGTAAAAGTAGAAGTACTGACTAAACTTCTTTAATCAAGTAAAGTAAAGAAGTTTGGGCTTCGAAATGTACTTTAAGGAGGGGTAGGTAAGTTCGAGAAACCGGCTCGAGATACACTTTTTGTTATATTATATATATATATGGAATGCTCTTAACATCCCGATAGCAATGAATATCTGAAGTGCTTTGACAACAAATCCATAATAAAATATCATCTGTGGAAGCCGTGGCGCTGTAAAAATCACGACCAATCATCTGAGCCGGCTAAAGTAACTGGATGGCCTACCTGCCTGTCAGCCTTCCATCTGTGTACAAACTCATCTCGTGCCCTCATTGGTCATGTGCGCGTTCGTGTGTGTTGGAGGAGGGGCTCTGTGAGGAAGTCTGAAGGAAGGGGCAGATTTTTTCCGGCTGTGTACTTTCACATTCTAGCGCACTCGAGCTGGTTTCTCCAAAATTACCTACCCCACCTTTAAGTAAAAAGTACCCATAACTAGCAGCTGTTTTAAAGAGTACCTGACCTCCCTTTATATTAATAGAACAATAATGTAATTGTTAGCTAATGAATGTTTCCATGCTGAACAACGGCAACATGACAACGTTTCCATTGGTCCCTCTTCTTTAGAGAAGACCAGGAAATGATGGATACACGGATCGTGTTCAAATCAATAGGCACGCAATGACTCTAAAGAATAATGATCACGCATCAAACACACATTCAGACTAAAGGAACCAGCTGTTTGGGAAATGAGAGAAGTAGAAAGTACAGGTATTTGAGTTCAACATGTAAGAAGTAGAAAGTACAGGTATTTGGGTTCAACATGTAAGAAGTAGAAAGTACAGGTATTTGGGTTCAACATGTAAGAAGTAGAAAGTACAGGTATTTGAGTTCAACATGTAAGAAGTAGAAAGTACAGGTATTTGAGTTCAACATGTAAGAAGTAGAAAGTACAGGTATTTGAGTTCAACATGTAAGAAGTAGAAAGTACAGGTATTTGGGTTCAACATGTAAGAAGTAGAAAGTACAGGTATTTGAGTTCAACATGTAAGAAGTAGAAAGTACAGGTATTTGTGTTCAACATGTAAGAAGTAGAAAGTACAGGTATTTGTGTTCAACATGTAAGAAGTAGAAAGTACAGGTATTTGAGTTCAACATGTAAGAAGTAGAAAGTACAGGTATTTGTGTTCAACAAGTAAGAAGTAGAAAGTTGTCAGAAAAATAAGTAGTGGAGTAAAGTACTGATACCAGAGAAATGTACTTTAGTACAGTAACGAAGTATTTGAACTCCACTACTTCCCAGCTCTGCACAAGCTAAATAACGACTAAAAAAATAGAGTGTAGATGGGGTTTGTGTCGGAAAGAGCAAGGCGGCGATTCCACGTTCTGTATGAACACCTCCCCACGAACAGACATGCAAACATCAATGCAGAACCATTCGGCTTCAACTTCAAAAAACTTCAAAAGTTAAAGTTGAGAAGAGCAGCTCTTGCTTATGAAAGCAAAGAAGAAAGTTTTCTATTCCCCAGCCCTTCCACTTTCCCGTGTCTCAGCCTGATGCAAATTGACAGACGGAAGGAATGAAATAAATATCTACACAAACAAAGCAGAGGGAGGACGGGAAACAACAAGAGGACCGAAGAAAAGAAAGCGAAAGAGATGGTGAGAGAGGTGGAGCACGGAAACATCACACATCAAAGGTCCTTCGTCATCTCTCGGGGGCACTCGATGGCGAGAAGGAAACAAAATTGGTATCTGCTCTTCTCCGACTCACTGTCTTTTTCTGTCTGAAGTTTATTTTGTCTCTTTTTCTTATTTTCCTGTCTCTCCATTAGAACCTGGCTCTGGGAGCTGTTGCCTCGAGTCCTTTGGAGTTGAAAGTCTTTAGGAGATCCAATCCAACCTTCTGACTTCAAACAAGAGATGCAGGAACGAGATATAGGAGAGGTAGAAGAATGAAGAGGGAGGAGGGGATTTGAGATTGGATGTTGGCAGGGTGGGGAGAAGGGAGTAATGGAGGGGCGGACATGAAAGGCAGTGAGGGAAAGGACAGACCAAAGTGTAGCCTCACGGAGACTCAAGCAAGGCTGTACATTCTGAGTGTTGTTTATTTACATCAGAATAGAGACATGCAGTGATGACTTTATTTTCTAGGCCAACGCAGAAGTAAGCATCGCAAGGGCTCCCTCGACACAAAGCAATGTGACTTTTCCATTGGATTTATTGAATCCCGCAGAAAGTAAGATTAAGATCTGTGACGAACAAATGTTAAGGATACTTACGCGTTGTGTTCAGGAGGATAATCTCCACATATTAGCACTGCTTTAAGGATTTCTGAAGCATAATTGCTATCGCCAGAAGTAAAAAGTTAGCCTGTAAAGGAACTACATCACGGCCCCATAACTTCACTCCACCACCTCTAAGATTTCATGTTTGCCGTTAGGAAGTTTAGTTGTTTCATTCAGACACTTGCTAGCAACCACCATTTCTAAGTTTCGGAATATAAGAGAGAGAGAGAGAAGTGTGCGAGTTGCATAAGAACTGGTAAGATAGCAGGGTTTCCCACACATAGACTTTACTTGGGCGGGCCACCCAGGTATATTAACGGCCGCCAAAGTATAATTTGCGAGCCATTTAGGTTCCCTCGTTCTACCCCTCGCTATCGCGTGAAGGGTCTGCTTTATGCGCTCTGCACAGTAACCCTGCTGCGAGGCTCCGGCGAACACTTCATGAGGGTGCTCACTAGCGCACAACCCCGTTCATAAAGTCAAGAACCCCTCAAAAGGTACGCTTTATTTCATTTTAAGGATGGCCACCAAGCAACATCTCCAGGTGCTCCTTTGAGAACCAGGGCAAACAAGTTATGTGCACCCCTGTATAACACACTAAAGGAAATGGAAACCCCATAGCGCATAATATGACCCCTTTAACCAAAGATCTTATTTCAGCCATCCAACCAACACTTTCATAACATCATTAATCAAGGGAACAGGAAGCAGTAAAATGTTGACTCATGTCAGGGTTTTAGGTCTCATTCCCGCACCACTCTACAGGATGGGAAGCACGACAGCACGCAGCCAGACTATTAATTTGTCAAATATTGATTCTATATTCAGGTTAAAAAGATGTAAGCTAATCATTTGTTAAATGAGTCATCATATTGCGAAGGTGTACCAAAGGAACCGGAAATTGTTGTGTTTGAAACACCAGCAAACACCGCCTGTGCTGTTCACATAAACACGAGGGTATTCTTAGCTCGTAGTGGAGACGTGGAGAACAGGAGAGAGAGGGAACGATTGAGTAATGAAAGAAAAAGGTGGAAGGAGTTAAGGTGCTCGCTGGAGGAAGGATCCTCAACAGAGATTGATGAGCAGTGGAAACAAGGTGACTTTAAGGAAGGGAGGGAGGAGGAGCCAGGGAAGGAATGAGAAAGTTACCGTGGAGGCAAAGTGAAAGCAGAGGTGTGAGCTGAGGGGATTAAATTGGCTGTGGGGACGAAACAAATCAGAAAAGAATGATTATTTTATGACGAAGGAGAGGTGGAGGGACTTTCATCTTTTGGATCAGTTCGATGTCTTAATTGGTGAAACTATCAGGGAAATCAGTTCAATGATACCACCCCATTAATGTGAAGGCTATTGGAACGGAAATCTTAAAGGTATATCAGAACGAAAGTAAAAAACAACTGATTTGGTTTGTCACAGCTGCGGTGTTAGCCGCCCCCTCGGAGAAAGGATGTCCTGGTTGGAGCTTTTCTTCGAGGTGCTCTAGTTTCATTTCCTCCCTAGAATATATGAATAATAGGAGGAACAGCGCCATGTTGCTTTGTCCTTGACCAAAGCTCTGGCCTTGATCCAGATTCAAACCACTCTGAGATGATCAATGATTTGGCTTATAAGAGATGCTTTCGGAACAAACAACGGGTCATGTTTTGGTCCTGCGCGGCCCACTTCCAAGTTGTGTAAAAGTTGAATTCTGTTCAATGATAAATAGCTTTAAAAAAAGAAACACACAACTTTAATTGTCAATTTGTGACCATTTAAAAAACACACCGAAAAAGAAGAAGCTATATTGTTTTATTGCGTTTTTCTTGAGTCAGATGAGATGATTGTTAGCACTTAGGGCTAGTTAGCGTAGCCACAGGAAACAGGAAGTAACAGCTTACATCGTAACAACACCCTCCGTCCAGTCATTTTGAAGCTCTACCGATTTAAAGATGATTTTGTTCAATCCATGTCTTTGTTCTGGTGTTTTTTTGAAGTATGTTCTCCTTTGAAACTTAGCCTCCACATTCATTATCAAACGTGCAGCTCGTTAACGCGTAATTGCCACAAATCATCGTCAGTTTGGTGTCAACATGGAAACCATTATCATGTCAATTGTTGCAAGCAGCCGAAAGTGGGTGTCTGAAAGCCTATAATTACAAAAATAGAAGAAACAATTAAAAGAAAGCGATAGTGGAGGAACAGTAGAGATGTGTGTGTGTGTGTGCATGTGCGTGTGTGTGTGTTGATTACTTGAAGGTGACTATGAATTACCGGCTGGCTAAAGTGACTAATTAGAGAAGCAATTATCCAGCCGCTCTCGGCAGAGACTGAGAGTCAACAGCCAAATGACCTCTCCACAAGCCCATAATAAGCCACACACACACACACACACACACACACACACACACACACACACACACACACACACACACACACACACACACACACACACACACACACACACACACACACACACACACACACACACACACACACACACACACACACACACACACACACACACACACACACACACACACACACACACACACACACACACACACACACACACTAATATCCATAGGGTTTTTAGGCTGCATGGCCATTTTTGTGAGACTGATCACATTGACTTTCCCGCCCTGTTGTGTTGGTTTATAGAGAGCAACAGAATGTGAGTCTAATTGAACACATTGGGGGTGTCCTGGAGGTTCAATGCTCTAACAAGCAGAAGTACAGATACTCGTGTTTAAAAATACTCTGGTAAAAGTAGAAGTACTGACTAAACTTCTTTACTCAAGTAAAAATAAAGGCTTTGAAATGTACTTCAGTAAAAAGTACCCATAACTAGCAGCTGTTTTAAAGAGTACCTGACCTCCCTTTATATTAATAGAACAATAATGTCATTGTTAGCTAATGAATGTTTCCATGCTGAACAACGGCAACATGACAACGTTTCCATTGGTCCCTCTTCTTTAGAGAAGACCAGGAAGTGATGGATACACGGATCGTATTCAAATCAATAGGCACGCAATGACTCTAAAGAATAATGATCACGCATCAAACACACATTCAGACTAAAGGAACCAGCTGTTTGGGAAATGAGAGAAGTAGAAAGTACAAGTATTTGGGTTCAACATGTGAGAAGTAGAAAGTACAGGTATTTGAGTTCAACATGTGAGAAGTAGAAAGTACAGGTATTTGAGTTCAACATGTGAGAAGTAGAAAGTACAGGTATTTGAGTTCAACATGTAAGAAGTAGAAAGTACAGGTATTTGGGTTCAACATGTAAGAAGTAGAAAGTACAGGTATTTGTGTTCAACATGTAAGAAGTAGAAAGTACAGGTATTTGAGTTCAACATGTAAGAAGTAGAAAGTACAGGTATTTGAGTTCAACATGTGAGAAGTAGAAAGTACAGGTATTTGAGTTCAACATGTAAGAAGAAGAAAGAACAGGTATTTGTGTTCAACATGTAAGAAGTAGAAAGTACAGGTATTTGAGTTCAACATGTAAGAAGTAGAAAGTACAGGTATTTCGGTTCAACATGTGAGAAGTAGAAAGTACAGGTATTTGAGTTCAACATGTAAGAAGTAGAAAGTACAGGTATTTGAGTTCAACATGTAAGAAGAAGAAAGAACAGGTATTTGTGTTCAACATGTAAGAAGTAGAAAGTACAGGTATTTGAGTTCAACATGTAAGAAGTAGAAAGTACAGGTATTTCGGTTCAACATGTGAGAAGTAGAAAGTACAGGTATTTGAGTTCAACATGTAAGAAGTAGAAAGTACAGGTATTTGAGTTCAACATGTAAGAAGAAGAAAGAACAGGTATTTGGGTTCAACATGTAAGAAGGAAAAGTAAAAAGTCGTCAGAAAAATAAGTAATGGAGTAAAGTACTGATACCAGAAAAATGTACTTAAGTACAGTAAGCAAGTATGAAGGTTCCACTACTTCCCACCTCTGCCTGGTCTAATTGACCCCTTTTTGATACAGATCTGCCTGAAAATGGACTGCATTTATAAAACCGCTTTTCTTTTGTAACTACAAAACCCTTTTACATTATAAGACAGCGTTCACTCGTTGACACACACTCATACAGAGGCCGAGGCTGTCATACAAGCTACCACCTGCTCACGGAGACTCACACACACTTTCACACACCGTTGGCCATGCCATTGGGAGCACTTTGGAGTTAAGTATCAGACATGTTGAGTTCAGGATCAAACCACCGGCCTTCAGACTCAAGGACCACCATCTATCTCCAGAGCCTCAGCAACACCAGTCTGTTTTAGACTGTCTTCAAATGTGTAGCGTGGTTTAGATTTCTTTATCTGTAAAGTCTTTGTTTCTCTTTTTTTCTGTTCCAATTTAGGTTTCCCATTGAGTGACATGTGAGACAACCTACATAACAAAGTGCTGTGGCTCAATCGAAAGGTTAGTCGCTCAATAACCAAGCAGTCAACGTTTTAAAGTGTCTTTGAGCGAGATACTAAGCCCCAAATTGCTCCTGCATGGCCAATAGTTTAGTGGTGCTTTGTAAGTGACTTTGGACAAAAGTTGAATGATATGTAAAAATAAAAATAGTCCACAGCTGAACAAACTGAGTCTATTGTTGTCTGGATGTTCCCTGATGTATACAGTACACAAATTGTGAGCACACAGACACAGGTTATGCAGATGCTTCTCTGCAAACCCTTGCCAGGAGAGGTGTTGATTTAAGGGACAGCCGCTAATTGTCTATCAGAAGTGTCCCGATCACTTTGCATGTCTTTCTTTAGAAAGTCTATCACACACCGGGAACACACGGAGGTAACAAAGAAAAGTGCTAAGCAGATCTGAGAGAACAAGTAGACGGAGAATGTTTAAAAAACGCAGCAGGACATTTTGTCACACTGCCAACAAATCTAATGAAAAACAAAAAAATTAAAGTATTGAACACACACTTACTGCAGAATGTTTTGACGTCTGGTGTAAATCCAACCCGCCTACGGTTCAACAACTTGTGCTTGTTGTTGTGCAGACAGGTGGAGAAAGAACTGTGTTTACTGATAAAAGTAAGGCATGGTGAATGGGGGAGCATGTACTATGAGAAACATAACAATTTAGAAAGTCTATTTAACATTTGAATTCTTTGGTTTATATTAGGGATGCACGATATTGGATTTTTGAAACCGATACCGATAACTTCCTGCTTCTCAAGACTGATACCCGATAATAATATAATATATATATTAAATGTACCTGTAGTTTTTGCACACCTGTTGGTAAAAGAAAGACTAGTAGTGAGCACATGACATGAGCATTACTACTATGAACAAAACAAAGCCAAGAACAGTTTTGACTTCTGCATGTGTTAATACAAATAGCAAGCGAACTATCTAACTCTGAAACTTTGAAATAGTCGACACGTTTGTTTCCTGTCCTGGCTTCACGGCCGCACACCATTTACGTCACAGCCAGGCGTGAGTTAGGGAGCGCTGGATTTGTGAAAAACTCCCCTCTTCCTAAACCACTAATACCACAGTGCTGGCAAAACGGGAGGAGCCGAGTGAAAAACAAGCGCCCCTCATCCCAATCCACCCACACCGCAGTATTTCTTTCTTTCTTTTTACCCAAAAAATATATTGTATATTTTCGGGGCTATTAATACTTTTATCGGGTTTATCGGGATGACGTCATAATTCCTAATATCGGTCCGATAATTATCGTGCACCACTAGTTTATATATTATATAACTCTACACCACTCAGCACATGTTAAAAAATAGCAGATATTATCTTTCTTAATGTTAGATTTGAGAACATGTTGGCCCAGATAGGAGTTGTTGGAGGGTCCCTAAAGTATTTTGCTTTGGTTCTGAGAACATTCAGCTACAGAGACTGGGGTTACTTTACTTCACTGCAGTTAATCCCCAACAGGACCTTCAGCTGTGCATGGCCTTGCAACATGTGTTGTTGTTTTAACGTGTAGTAAATGTAGGGACTTGTAAGTTGTATGATTTAGTTTTTACTTCAAAACAATCCTTGAATTGTATATTTAACTTGCATGTGCTTTCAGATGCGTTACATTCCAAGAAAATAGGGAATTATATAAATAAAATAATGATTACCAGAGGTGGGAGAAGTACTCGGATCTAGTACTTGAGTAAAAGTAGAAGTACTCGGATCTAGTACTTGAGTAAAAGTAGAAGTAATCAGATCTTGTACTTGAGTAAAAGTAGAAGTACTCAGATCTTGTACTTGAGTAAAAGTAGAAGTACTCAGATATTGTACTTGAGTAAAAGTAGAAGTACTCAGATCTTGTACTTGAGTAAAAGTAGAAGAACTCAGATCTTGTACTTGAGTAAAAGTAGAAGTACTCAGATCTTGTACTTGAGTAAAAGTAGAAGTATTCAGATCTTGTACTTGAGTAAAAGTAGAAGTACCAGAGTGTACGAATACTCTGTTACAGTCAAAGTCCTGCATTCAAAATGTTCCTCAAGTGAAAGTAGAAAAGTATTCTCATCAAAATATAGTGAAAGACAGTAAAAGTATTCGTTGTGCAGATTGATCCATTCCAGAATAATATCTATGATATGTTTTATAATGATTGATCATGAAAGTGTTCTCAGAGCTGGTGAAGGTGCAGCTAGTCTGAATGGGTTTGTAGACTGCAGGGTAGCTGGTGGATTTACTCCAGGTGGAACTAAAGTCTGATTTAACACTTGATTAGATTTCACATCATTCATCCAGATCTGTGAAGTAACTAAAGGTATTAAATACATGTAGTGGAGTAGAAGTACAAAGTAGCATAAATGGAAATACTCAAATAAAGTACAAATACCTCAAAGTACTGAAGTATAGTACTTGCCTAAATGTACTTAGTTACTTTACATCACTGCAGATAACGTTCATCATTGTTTACACTGTTTCCTACACCATATGTCTACACAGAAACACAGCTCCATTATCATTTCTAAAATGATATTATTTGAAGTTTCCTTTGAACTGTTCTTTAGTGTTCACTTCAACAACATGCTCCAACAATAATTCCATTGGACCAATATGTATCCAATGATAGTTAAACATGCTCCTGTCCTCACAGTTTAGCCCTCTCTATTGCATCATCTTTCCTTTCGTGCTCTGGTCTGATTTCGTGCTCTGGTCTGATGTCGTGCTCTGGTCTGGTTTCGTGCTCTGGTCTGATGTCGTGCTCTGGTCTGGTTTCGTGCTCTGGTCTGGTTTCGTGCTCTGGTCTGAGTTCGTGCTCTGGTCTGAGTTCGTGCTCTGGTCTGAGTTCGTGCTCTGGTCTGATTTCGTGCTCTGGTCTGATTTCGTGCTCTGGTCTGATTTCGTGCTCTGGTCTGATTTCGTGCTCTGGTCTGAGTTTGTGCTCTGGTCTGATTTCGTGCTCTGGTCTGAGTTTGTGCTCTGGTCGGATTTCGTGCTCTGGTCTGAGTTTGTGCTCTGGTCTGAGTTCGTGCTCTGGTCTGATTTCGTGCTCTGGTCTGATTTCGTGCTCTGGTCTGATTTCGTGCTCTGGTCTGATTTCGTGCTCTGGTCTGATTTCGTGCTCTGGTCTGATTTCCTGCTCTGGTCTGAGTTTGTGCTCTGATCTGAGTTCGTGCTCTGGTCTGATTTCGTGCTCTGGTCTGAGTTCGTGCTCTGGTCTGAGTTCGTGCTCTGATCTGAGTTCGTGCTCTGGTCTGAGTTCGTGCTCTGGTCTGATTTCGTGCTCACATGCTGCAACACGTACCTCCTGTTCAGCGCTTTGAATCCAAATCAGGCAGAAAAAGCCTCTGATCTGAGAATCATTGACTTAGGTTTGGACCAGGGCCAGACAAGAGGGCATTGAAGTCTCACAGCAGGATGCCACGGGGGTTAGGGGGGGTTTGTAAAGACGGGAAGCCGTTGTATTGAAGGTTGAACATGTAGAGAGTATATATATATATATATATATAATGTAATCACACCTTTAGAACAAATTAAGAAGAAAAACAACAATTTAAAGCTATGTTTCAATGAAATTATCGTCACGGAGACTCACTAAACGAACGATCAAACTATAATAAATCCTTATAAACTATACTCAGGGGGTTCAAACCCCATTGCAGTCAGCATGTCGTTGTGTCCCTGAGACACTTCACCCCAAAGTGCTCCTGTGGGGATTGCCCACAGTATTGAGTATACTTGTTAGACGCTTTTATCCGAAGCGTCTAACAAGTAACATGTCACGTAATACAAATGTAAAATACTGTCTTCAAACTCTTCTGTTCCTTTGTATTTTATTTCTGTTGGGTGTTGCTTTCAAAGCCATATGGCACTTTGATCTACATACCATGTTTAAAAGGGGTAATATAAATACATGTATTATTATATATCTTACTTAACAATTATATAGTTATGTGATGCTGTAAAGAGTCATGGGTTTGGTCGTTTCAACAGATAACCCTAACCCTAAGAGTAAACATATGATTTATAATAATATTTCATTTTATATTATTAGTGTGGACTGCTACTTGGAGAGGTCCCAGTTCACCTCCTGCCCTGCCGAGGTGCCCTTGAGCAAGGCACTCCCATTGCTCCCCGGGCGCTGTGCAATAGCTGCCCACTGCTCCCACCAGACTCCTGGTGCTGGGATGGGTCACATGCAGAGAACACATGTCACTGTGTGCTCTGCATGACAGAGGGGTTCATCCCTCCATATTCTATCTATTCTATTATTGCAGGTCCTATCAGGCGTGGACCGGTAGTGCTGGTGTGACATGGCAGTAATATTTATTGGTATTTCAACACATATATTTTCTAGTTTTTTGAAGCTATTATAAGATGTTTACATTTTAGAATTGTTTATTTCTACTCTTTTAATTTCTCTTATGTGGAAGGCCTTGTCTTTTATGACACTGTTAAATGTGGGTTTTTACCTTACTAGTGTTTTGTATTGTTTTGAGTTATTCTTCTGATCTGGTTTCAGTGTCTCATGTTTAATTTGTTTCATGTCCTGTCCGTTTTTATACAGTTGTTGATGTACAGCACTTTCAACTCTGTTGTTTTTAAATGTGCTATAGAAATAAAATGGATTGGATTTGATGCTGCTGCAACGCAAACACACTTAAATTGAGATCAATAAAGTACATCTTATCTTATCGTATTATTATATCTGTCACAAGTTAGACACTTCTATTATTGATTGTTTGGTGGCTCATCTAAACTCTCCTGTCATTTCAGATCCCGCCTTCCTCCAGGCCCTTGTAATCAGCTCACTTCCCTCACCTGGTCTCCCCAGCCCTTCCACTCACCTGTTACTCATTCCCTCATCACTCCACAGTATTCATACCACCTCACTATCACGTGTCCTTTGCCAGATTGTCTTGTCGTTTCCGCCAAGCTCTCCAGCGAGTGTTGTGCTCTAGCCTAGATTTTTGTCCTGCCCGGTTTTTGATCCCTGCCTGCCTGTTTACGGATCTCGAGTTCCTGCCTGCTCCCTGTCTGGTTTTGGTTGCCTGTCTGACGGGTTTCCTGGTTATGACCCTTTGAAACAGAACATTGCTATACACTGGTTGTATCTGAGTCGTGCTATTGGGTTCTGATCTGTACCTGTGATTGTGTCAATATCTGTTATGATCAGCTTCTCTACTTATTTTGAAGAAACAATATTACTGTTGCAATACTCTGTTTCTGATAAAGTCATGCCAATAACCCTTTTCTGAGCGCAAGAGAGATTGTGAAATACAGCATCCTCAGAGGGATGGAGATAAAAAAAATATGTCCCACAGGTTTTAGCTGTCAGAATAAAACCAAGCAGTGGTGAAAGTCGCCACAGATCTTTAGCCAGCAGTGGAATAAGGCAAGTGATGTTACGTTCGCGAACGATCCGATTCTTTTGAACTTATTATTTTTAGTACGAACGAAGCAAACCGAGTCGTACGTGGTGAGAGCCATTCTTTTTATCGTTGGTTCACTGCCTGCCATAAATCGTCCACTCGCCTTTACGGGAACAATGCAAATGTTCCATAGATGATGGCTTGCTGCTTGAGTAGTACTTTGGCTGGCTGAGAGAGATGTAGCAAGTTATACATTGTTCAGTGAGTAAAAGTCGATTTCTGGCAATACACTTCGCAGATAAACCGAGAACGGCTCTCGCCATAAGATCCGTCTCCCTTCAAAGAGCCGTAATTCCCATCACTGAATAAGACAGGTTTTTGGGGAGGGGGGTTGAAAAACATGGCGCCGTCCCTCCTACCACTTCATCCATCACACGCCTCCTCTTGATTACCCAAGCCCTGACACCGCCGAACACCCCTACGCCAAATGTACCAGCTCTGAACCCGGCTCACTTATTCCTCCGCCTCCTTTGTCTCTATCTCCTCTGAAATTCATCCCTCTTTCTCTCCCGTCTCTCCCCCCACACTTAAGGTCAGGGTGGAATAAGCACTATAAATCTTCACGGCAGATTCTGACAGCCACCCTGGAAGTGCTTTAGCCAGTAGGAGGAAATGGGCCCCACTGCACTTAAACTTTTCTCAAACTATTTGGGTAGGCAGAAAGTCTGGGTGCGGCGTGTTATTTGGTGTGAAAGTAAGACAAATGGTTGGAAGTAAAAAACAAAGGAGGAGAGAGGGGAAGAGGAGAGATTCACTGGAAGAGGAGTGGACCGATTTAGTCCAGATAAATATGATGAATGGTACAAAACAGCAGCTTTTACTTAGCTTAGCTTCTATATCACACCATACCCTACACACTCAAAGACACAGTGACATATGAACACATTATTTATGCATCCTTACATATACTCACTGATACACATACTCACCTTTTCCACACAGATTCACTAGACATGAGATATCTAGACTCAAGGCAAGGCAAGTTTATTCATAGCACTTTTGTTTTTGGTAATGATGTCAGAGAAGAACGATTGTCGTGCGTTTTTCAATTCCAAATTATAAAAGCCAAGTCTCTCTTTATAGATTTCAAAGTGAACCTGGAGATTTGTTTTTCACCACCTGCGTTCAGCTTTTCGACACTCTCTTTTTTCTGCTCTCACGGTCATGGCCTTTCTATTTTATTTTCTTCCCAGTCACTTCCTTTTCCTTAGTTGGAGCAATGGCATCTATAACATTTTTATGATCTACTAGCTCATTTACTGAGATGTTAACAGGGGCAAGTGTGGAAGAAACATTCTGAGTAAACATTTCCCTAGTATTTTCAGTTAAATATCGCTTTGTGGTTACCTCTGTTTGAACATTTTTCTGAACAGAAATAGAGCTCTCAAAGAACACACAGGAATGGTCAGAGAGCGCAACATCAGTCACCACAACCTTAGAGATATTCAGACCCGTTGAGATAATTAAGTCCAGAGTGTGCCCCTTATTGTGCGTGGGCTCCGTCACATGCTGAGTCAGTCCATGGCTATCAAGAACACAAAACAGTTCTTTAGCCCCTCTGTCCTGGGGGTTGTCAACATGGATGTTAAAATCACCAACAATGACTAAACGGTCAAAGTCAATACACACTATAGACAGCAGTTCAGTAAAGTCATCATAAAAGCTTGCACAGTATTTGGGTGGTCTATAGATATTTAGGAACAGAGCTCGAGAGGAGCATTTCAGCTGAAGGGCCACATATTCAAAAGAAGCAAAGTTCCCATAAGATGTCTTCCTGCATTGAAGAGAATCATTGAACAGAATAGCAACTCCACCCCCTTTCTTATGCATTCTTTCCTGACTCATAAAACTAAAGTTGGGAGGGGTTGATTCGATAAGAACAGCTGCACTGTTATTTTGTTCAATCCAAGTTTCTGTTAAAAACATAAAATCGAGATTGTGCTCAGTGATAAAATCATTGATTAAAAATGTTTTTCCTGCCAAAGACCTGACATTTAATAAAGCTAGTTTAAATGTGTTAAACACACTATCAGTCAGATGTTTAGTGACAAGCTGTGGCTGACATGGAATCACTGCTAAATTAGATAAACTCACACAAACGTTTGAGCGCTTCCTGTATCTAAGATGATTCACCGCTCTTAACAGTTCAGGTATATATCAGTATGTAGTGTCTCTACTTTAAAGAGTCCTCTCCTGCTGATGTTCAGGTGTATATCTGTATCTAGTGTCTCTACTTTAAAGAGTCCTCTCCTGCTGATGTTCAGGTGTATATCAGTATGTAGTGTCTCTACTTTAAAGAGTCCTCTCCTGCTGATGTTCAGGTGTATATCAGTATGTAGTGTCTCTACTTTAAAGAGTCCTCTCCTGCTGATGTTCAGGTGTATATCAGTATGTAGTGTCTCTACTTTAAAGAGTCCTCTCCTGCTGATGTTCAGGTGTATATCAGTATGTAGTGTCTCTACTTTAAAGAGTCCTCTCCTGCTGATGTTCAGGTGTATATCAGTATGTAGTATCTCTACTTTAAAGAGTCCTCTCCTGCTGATGTTCAGGTGTATATCAGTATGTAGTGTCTCTACTTTAAAGAGTCCTCTCCTGCTGATGTTCAGGTGTATATCAGTATGTAGTGTCTCTACTTTAAAGAGTCCTCTCCTGCTGATGTTCAGGTGTATATCAGTATGTAGTGTCTCTACTTTAAAGAGTCCTCTCCTGCTGATGTTCAGGTGTATATCAGTATGTAGTATCTCTACTTTAAAGAGTCCTCTCCTGCTGATGTTCAGGTGTATATCAGTATCTAGTGTCTCTACTTTAAAGAGTTCTCTCCTGCTGATGTTCAGGTGTATATCAGTATGTATTGTCTCTACTTTAAAGAGTCCTCTACTGCTGATGTGCAGGTGTATATCAGTATGTAGTGTCTCTACTTTAAAGAGTCCTCTCCTGCTGATGTTCAGGTGTATATCAGTATGTAGTGTCTCTACTTTAAAGAGTCCTCTCCTGCTGATGTTCAGGTGTATATCAGTATGTAGTGTCTCTACTTTAAAGAATCCTCTCCTGCTGATGTTCAGGTGTATATCAGTATCTAGTGTCTCTACTTTAAAGAGTTCTCTCCTGCTGATGTTCAGGTGTATATCAGTATCTAGTGTCTCTACTTTAAAGAGTCCTCTCCTGCTGATGTTCAGGTGTATATCAGTGTGTAGTGTCTCTACTTTAAAGAGTCCTCTCCTGCTGATGTTCAGGTGCATATCAGTATGTAGTGTCTCTACTTTAAAGAGTCCTCTCCTGCTGATGTTCAGGTGCATATCAGTATGTAGTGTCTCTACTTTAAAGAGTCCTCTCCTGCTGATGTTCAGGTGTATATCAGTATGTACTAGTGTCTCTACTTTAAAGAGTTCTCTCCTGCTGATGTTCAGGTGTATATCAGTATCTAGTGTCTCTACTTTAAAGAGTCCTCTCCTGCTGATGTTCAGGTGTATATCAGTGTGTAGTGTCTCTACTTTAAAGAGTCCTCTCCTGCTGATGTTCAGGTGCATATCAGTATGTAGTGTCTCTACTTTAAAGAGTCCTCTCCTGCTGATGTTCAGGTGTATATCAGTATGTACTAGTGTCTCTACTTTAAAGAGTCCTCTCCTGCTGATGTTCAGGTGTATATCAGTATGTAGTGTCTCTACTTTAAAGAGTCCTCTCCTGCTGATGTTCAGGTGTATATCAGTATGTAGTGTCTCTACATGTCTCCATGCTTTAATGTTCAAAAAGCTCTTTATTTTTCTTATACTGCCTGTGCTGCAGCACCTCTTTTCACCCTCTGTCTGAAACCAGAGCCCAGTCTGCTCTGGTTGGTTAGCTGACCGGTTCTTTTGTGATTGGTGAACCTCTTAGAGATGTCCCGCCCCTTAGCCTATCACGTACAATGTGTTTGAGCGCTATCCAATAGAAGCACCAGAATGATGTCGTAATGTTACACACGTTAACAAACGAGTCCAATTGAGACGTTTCCGGCAGAGGGTGAGTGTGTGGGAGAGAAAAGATGAGAGTTGAGACTTTCTTTGTCATTCATTATTTTAGTTTTTATTTTAATTATTCAAGACTATTTTTGAAACTTGTTGGAAAATACTTTTCTTGGACCAGCAACACATTACTTGACTCAAACGCAGCAGCTCTGCTTTATACACACTGAGAAAATATCACATGATAAATAACAAAATATGTAGTCTCACACAAACCCCACACAACAAGATGGTGGTGAACCAAAAACCAAGATGCAGAAAGCTAAAAATAAAATGGCTTCTGTCAAAATCTAGGATTGTGACAGGAAGAAAGACGCAGACAGAAAAAAACTAAAATTGTGACATACTTTTGTGTTTGTTTGTGACAGACAAGCCATGTGAACTCTGACTAACTCACAAACCCACACACACACGCACACACACACAGTAAACAGATGTAGGTCCCCACAAGGATGGTAATGATAGTCCACACACACACCCACACAGTAAACAGATGTAGGTCCCCACAAGGATGGTAATGATAGTCCACACACACACACACACACACACACACACACACACACACACACACACACACACACACACACACACACACACACACACACACACACTAAAAGCCATTGCTCCTCCACCCTGTCATGTAGTGGCCTCTCCAGCACGATGTCTGCCTCTCGGAGCTTCCCTCTCTCATAAAGAGACAGTGGGATGTGAGGGAAATGAAAATGATGGGAAACTGCATGGAACAGGTTTTTTGGAAAGTGCGTTTGTAATAAAGGTTGATTTAATTTTGTGAAGCAGACTCTAATGGCGGAGGTCGTCACACACCTCGGGTAAAATACGAGAAGAGAACATATATTGTCTGTGACGAATGAGTGATACAGACAACAGAGCTGTTCCGATTACACCTGCAAACCCAATTACTTTGCATATTATTTTGGCTCCTGTTACCCTGGGTGACTGTATCGATCTCCCGCCTGTCTATCATTTCTCTCGTGAAATCTAGCAGCAGGAAGAAGGATGTTGTTGTTCTTTTGTTTATTGTTCATTGTCTGTGTCTCTCAGCTACTTTCACCAATTTTAAATATTGGCTTGTTGGTGTCCAGTGGGAAGCCATTTCTGACATTTCCCTCCTTTGTTTCCTCCATCTCCATCTTTCTTCTCTTCGGTTATTTCGATCTGTGTCCCCTGAGGTGAGTTTCTATTTCACCCACCTTTTTCTATCTCCTTGTATTGTGCCTTTCCTCTGTCCTCTGTCTCTACCCTCTCATCTCATTCTGTGGTTATTGATTTTATGCTGTCAATGAGCTCCTTCCCCTGTAAACAAACAAATCCATTTGCATAACTGCCAATCAATAGCTAACAAATCCAGGCAGTGCTGCTCTGGTGTTTCGAATAAATCCAGCGTTTTAAAAAGTGAATATGTGCTGTGTGACGTACGGACACTGGGATCATCTCCACTGCATTTCAGAGGATATTGAGACCGGATAATAGTACGCTCCGCTTCTGCAATTTGACAGATAAAGCAGCATGACGTGTACAATGCTGTCCCCCTGACTACCTGGAGGGGCAGCTTGGCGATGGTCACAGTATTTTTGAGTTGTGAAATGTTGTCTTGGAGCTGGGTAAACAGTGAGATTTTACTCCTGACCTCAAGCTAGGAGTTGCTTTGGACACACAGACAAAAAAAAGCCTACACAAACTGTCTAGAGTGACATTGTGTGTGTGCAAGGCCAGGGGCTCAGGTGGACGGAAGAGACACGCATGTGGATTGGCAATGTGTGAGGAAATAGTCAGACAGACCCTATAAAAGATTGGACGTGTGTGTCAGCCGAGCTCTAAATTTAGAGGGCTCTTTAGTGGGAGTCATATATCATTCAACGCGGCCCCATCCATTAGGGGGGAGATGCTGGGTGAGAGTGTGTTTTACAGGCAGACACAGATAAGGTAAGAAGCAGAACGGGCTATTGCACTCTCAGCGATGGAGATTACAGGATTTGACTAAAATATGCATTTTTTAGCTCATGATTTGAAGGAGCCAAAACTTTCTTTAATAACTAGGGCACAACGAAACTGTCCTCCCAAGAAGAACGACCGCATCGGTTAGTTTAGCTTGAAGTGAAAAGCCCTCGAGATGCCGAAGTCATGTGACGTTTCCGTAGAGCGGAAATGGATGGACAGACGGACGGTCAAAATACATTTAATTTCCTGTCTATTGCCATATTTTATTACCCTACGTAATGTATGTGTATGTGACATTGTTGAAGGAGCCTTAGACTCAAGGTTGTTCATTGCCAAAACTACGCTATAGCTATTTTACATGACAAATAGAGCCATTTAATCCTTTTTCAAGCAGTTATTTCTGTGACCACAGAGGTACTCTCATCCAAGGATGTTCCCAAACCTCAACTTAGAACATATTTACATCCAAACTAGGATCTTTGCCGAAACAAAACAAGCTGATTGTGTTCCTTACATAACCGAACCTTAACCATAGTGTTGTAGAAAAACAGATTCTCAAGTGTGGTTTGCAAAGGTTTTCGAAGTCAAAGGCAAATAAAGTTGGGCGTCTGTGACGGCTGTCGCCTTGCCTTCAGCATTAACCGACCTGTGAGCATTCTGTGTGTGTATATATATATATGTGTGTGTGTGTATATGACTGCCTTTATGTACTATGGTTACCGCGTTGGCGTGACGTTGTTTAGTGCCTCCCACCGGAAGGGGTCTGGACGACGCTGGACGACGCGGGATGACGCTATTTAAGCTGCGACGCTGCTGTCATTCGGAGCGCTGGATTTGTGCCAGGACGCCTCGCTACTCTACTCTCCAAATTGTTTGTGTATATTGGGGGGAGGATACGTCCCCAGCTGACCCAGAAAGCGACGCAGGTTCTGGTCCAGGCTCTCGTCATCTCACGCCTAGACTACTGCAACTCCCTCCTGGCTGGTCTACCTGCATGTGCCATCCGACCTCTGCAGCTCATCCAGAATGCAGCGGCTCGTCTAGTCTTCAACCTTCCTAAATTCTCCCACACCACTCCGCTCCTCCGCTCCCTCCACTGGCTCCCGGTAACAGCTAGAATCCACTTCAAGACACTGGTACTTGCGTACCATGCTGTGAATGGATCTGGCCCTTCCTACATCCAGGACATGGTTAAACCGTACACCCCAGCACGTGCACTCCGCTCTGCATCAACCAAACGGCTCGCTGCACCCTCGCTGCGAAGGGGACCCAAGTTCCCATCAGCAGAAACACGTGGGTTTGCTATCCTGGCTCCAAGATGGTGGAATGAGCTCCCCATTGACATCAGGACAGCAGAAAGCCTACACACCTTCCAGACTGAAAACTCATCTCTTTCGACTCCACTTCGAGCCATAGAATTACTAACAAAGCACTTATATACTAATAAAGGACTGGCTTATCTAAAGCCAGTTGAGTAGCACTTGAAATGTTTGGCTCTATGAAACCTGATGTACTTATATGATTCTGTTTTCTTCAAGTTTGTATTTTGCTGGTCGAACGCACTTATTGTAAGTCGCTTTGGATAAAAGCGTCAGCTAAATGTAATGTAATGTTATATTCTGAGACTCATGACGGCGTTGAATTTCTTCAAGACGCCTCATTATTTCCGCCTTAGTGCCCATATTGTTCTGTGATGGTGATAATCTGTGGCCTCCTTTTGTTTACTTATATCATAAATAGATAGCCCCTTGTTCAAAGAGCCTATACTTTTGTTTATATCATTTTTATTTGAGTTTATTATTAAAATCAACCTCTTACCAAGAACATCTGGTTTCGTGTTACTTCCCTTTTACCCTAAACGAGCTGGGGACATAACAGCGTCCAATCACAATCAGGCTTGAACAAATGGCATAATTGGACGAGCATTCCTAAAACACAGATACTGTAAGCATCCTTATATTTGGTGATTGTGGATTTGCTTTTGTTGCTTATAACTTTAAAATGTAATCAAATGGGCCCACCAGGAGTTGGAATAGGTCATCTTTCTCGTTCATCTGCCTATGAACGAGATCCTGAAAATGTCAGAAGTGGATTCAGCATAATCAATGAGCCCTAAAACCACTTGAATATTGTCCATGTACGTAGGTGGCTAAGCTAATTTATGCTAATTTACGATACTTTGGCTAACTGTGGAAGTTGCCCAACCTTTACAAGTACATTTATCATATAAAACGTATGGCTACTCAACATGGCAGGCTTCACAATAGGACTCTATAGGCTGGTAAATAGACTATTAAGCAGTTGGTGGAAATCTCCGTCAGCTAAATGACTTTAATTGACCGAAAAGTGCATGGCTTGTTATTTCACTAACCGGTGTGAAACCCTGTTTGGGACTCAAATTGTTTGCTGCAGAACTGGCGACAGCTGCATGTGTTGTTATGCGAGCCGGTGTTAATGGTTTGTGCTCCTCATTGCGTTCGACCTGAGAGACAGACGGCATGTGGGGATGTGGTTAGCCTTTTTTTAAACACAATCTCCTTCCTCTCCGAGCAGGACAGATGTTGAGCAGACCTCAACTGTTTACTTGCAAAAAAAACTGTTTTTTTTCATAATAAAAACACCGTGATTTCCTAACCTCATCAGGTGGTGCAGTCCCTGAACACACCATGATTTACTAACAAGGAGTTTCTGATGACAGCAGCACATCAGCAATTTCAAAAAGCCAGATGCTCGGCGCTGGAATTGTGCTCTGGAGATGTTTGTTTTCACAACGAGCCTCGACCAGTTAGGAGGCAGCGGCGGTGAGATCATGCCAAGTGGTTGGCAACATAAATATCACGATCTGTCTGCGTTGTGTCTTGTCTTGTTTAGATCTGTCTGTGGTTCTCTGTCGCTAGTTCCCCTGGTGTGTCTAATATACCCGATTGTGTTCACCTGGGTTGCATTCGGATAGTTTAAAAATCAGCTCCTAAGTTCTAACCCTATCTCCTATTCCTTGACCTCTGAGTGAAACATCACGGGGTTAAGGGATAGTGGATAGGAGAATCCAAAAGGACTTAGGAGAAGAGACTGCGGTGCTTTAGAGAATCGACTGCACTTTCACTATCCGACGTGTTTATGATGCGCCAGCGGACGTCATTGTGTGCGTCTGCTGCTGTGGGGAAACTATGGAAACTACAGTTTTCTATAGCGGACTACAACATGGATGTTTAATAAGAGGGAGGGACTACTGTAAACTCATCTAGAGACTCTGCACCGTGCTCTGATGCTGATGCTTTGCTTTATGAACGTGGACGACAGAGAAACAGATTCTTCATGACCAAAGTTGGAATTGAAATAAAAAAGGAAAGTGAAACTTCTGCTCGTCCCCCTCTCCCTCCGGTCCACATTAATACAAATGATCCCAAAGATTAAAATCAATACAGATGTATTTATTATAAACGTTAGTCCTTAACATCTATCATGTGTACATCACCATTCAAACATCTTTTAAAAGTTGAACAAACCCCACACAGCTCGGTGAAGTGTTGACTTTATTTAATCATTTCAGTAAAAACTAACGTTCATATTTCTCTCTTTGATTATAATACTGATGAACGTTCAGAACAAAGCACTTTGGCAACTTACCACATACGTTTTAAAATGCTTAATAAGCACCGTAACTTTCATGATATCATTTCTCCGTGATATCGGTTGTTTCCGTGAACGGCCGACTGCTGTGTGACGGCAAATGCTGCGGCCGCAAGGCATTGTGGGGCAGCATTTTCTCCTCTCCTTTCGGGTAGGGAGTTCCAGTGGTTCCTAAGCTAAAGGAGGTTATAAAGGAAGTTTGAAACCTCCTTTCCTTTCATTTAGAGAATTGGAACGGCACTTATCATGGCTGCCATTGAGGGACTTCCGGGTCATTTCACTCCGTTAGGAAGGTTCCTAAGCTAAATGGACTATTGGACTGCACCCCACGTGTCCCGGTGTTTTCTCCTCCCCCCTCCTCTGTTAATAGTCTGCATTTGGGTCCTGCTTCCTACACACACCGTAACAATAAATATGCTGCTCTCCATCTTGTATTGTCACGACAGAGAATAGTCAGCCATTGTTGATGTGCACAAAGGATGTGAGCTTTCACTATGAAATATGCTTGGTAGCTTTTACACCCACATGCATGGGAAGGATAAGAAAGAGAGTATATCAATCCAAATTAAAGACAAAAGTGCTTGGATTGGTATCAAATGCATTTAGTTTCCATAGCAGGATACTAAGGGACGTGATCTTAAGTGTACTTGAATGCTTCATAGTCATTGTGTTTATGAACACTGTTTCAGATGAATGTGTATCATGTGAAAGGGTTTGTTGTTGTGATGAACGTACAGATACTTTGGACCAGGCTTGGGGGATTAACGGATAACATGTAATAGGATTACCTAATCACCAAACAGGTAACTGTATTCCCATCAGATTACTGTGCATATAAACACATTGGATCACTAGCAGGTGTTACAATATGTTTAAAAGATGAAAGATATTTTATGAAGCACCAGTCTCAAAACATCGATTGAAACAAGTCTCAAGTGAAATTATTTTAACATCACGGCCTCGAGTTTAAAGAATGCTCTAAATTAGCGAAAACATTACCATCTACTGTTTGCATTAAACTAAAACATAGCATTATCTGTTCGCTCATATGTTACCAGAGGTGGGAGAAGTACTCAGATCTTGTACTTGAGTAAAAGTGGAAGTACTCAGATCTTGTACTTGAGTAAAAGTAGAAGTACTCAGATCTTGTACTTGAGTAAAGTAGAAATACTCAGATCTTGTACTTAGTAAAAGTAGAAGTACTCAGATCTTGTACTTGAGTAAAAGTAGAAGTACTCAGATCTTGTACTTGAGTAAAAGTAGAAATACTCAGATCTTGTACTTAGTAAAAGTAGAAGTACTCAGATCTTGTACTTAGTAAAAGTAGAAGTACCAGAGTGTAGGAATACTCTGTTACAGTAAAAGTCCTGCATTCAAAATGTTCCTCAAGTGAAAGTAGAAAAGTATTCTCATCAAAAGTAAAGTATAGTGAAAGACAGTAAAAGTAGTCGTTGTGCAGATTGGTCCATTTCAGAATAATATCTATGATATGTTTTATAATGATTGATCATGAAAGTGTTCTCAAAGCTGGTGAAGGAGCAGCTAGTCTGAATGGCTTTGTAGACTGCAGGGTAGCTGGTGAAGGTGCAGCTAGTCTGAATGACTTTGTAGACTGCAGGGTAGCTGGTGGATTTACTCCAGGTGGAACTAAAGTCTGATTCAACACTTGATTAGATTTCACATCATTCATCCAGATCTGTAGAGTAACTAAAGGTATTAAATACATGTAGTGGAGTAGAAGTACAAAGTAGCATAAAATGGAAATACTTTTACTTAAGTAAAGTATCTCAAAATTGTACTTACTGAAGGAGTACAGTACTGGAGTAAATGTACTTAGTTACTTTACACCACTGTATCTTATTGTTGCTTTTTTAAACTATACTATATGGTAATGTATGTAATAGTAAACAGAGCAGAGCACACATTCTTGATACGAAATATCTTGGTTTCTTCTTTTTCTAAGGTTACGTTGTTGTTGTTGTTGTTGTTGTTTGTTTACATAATACGTCCATCTTATTGATCTTTTCTCTTGGATTTAATTGCTTTACATATGATATTGAGGTAATCAAAGTTAATGAAGTGATCAGGTTACATTACTTTTACATTGTGACACTTAGATGGGTTGTGCGTTGGTGTTGGGATCAGGGGGTCACAGGTTCAAACCCCACTGCAGTCAGCAAGCCCGCTTTAAACCTGCCATTAGGCCCTGGGGCTGATAGGGCAAATCAAAGTCATTTATAGCCTCGGCAGGCTCTGTGATCGCACTTCTCCACTCTGCTCCACGCGCGCCTGGTGCTCTCCTCCAGATGAGTGACGTATCGGGCCTCCCTCATGTATCTGTCCGGTTGCCGTTGACTCCCCTCCACGTAGCAAGTCCTCGTCGTCCTCTCCATCTCCTCCAACAGATAATGTCCCTCCTGTCTGTTTTTCCTCTCCACTCCATCGCTATCAGAACCAGACGGCCTACTTGGCTCCGAGGCCCCGCGGCCGGCACCGCTGCCGCTCGGTACAGAACTCATCTGTCCTTCCTCCTCATCCTGGCCTACAGGTTTAAAATAACCTGTACGCCTCGGCATGTTTTATAATAGCTGCTTGTCTCGAAACTGCTTTTCCGAGCGCCACTCTCAAACTTTTTCTTCTCCGACATTTTCTCCTAAACAACCTTCATCTGTCACTCAATCACTCGCAATTTGAATAAGTCACATGTAAAACATATTCTCATTCTGATGGCTGTTACGTGGTGCCCACTGACTGTTTCGGAGTCATCTCTGGAATCCATCGATCTGATTGATTAGCGGAGCAAATGATCAAAATAGTATGGAGGGAAGATATTTTCGTTTGGATTACCGGTCTGGGGGAAGCGAGTGTGTGTGTGTATACGTGTGTGTGTGTGTGTGTGTTTGTGTATTTTTGCATTTGTGTGTATTGTGTTTGTTTCCCGGGGAAAACACTCACGAGAAACACCGGCTGTTGTTTTGCCTGCTGTGACGTCAAGTTACTCCGTTCTCCGCTTGTAATTATGCCGAAGCTTCAAAGCTGTATTTATCATCTGAATTTGCCGAAACAAGTTTAATATTCTGAAAGCCAAGACTTTGTTTATTTGAAACCAGATGAAAACAAACTGGAACGGACCCTGCCGTGTTATCTATGATTACTATACGCCTTACATTCATAATGTCAGCGGAGGGAGGGGAACAGCAGAACAGCAGAGTGGCGAGGGAGAGATGTCTTCTTCCCTTTCCAAGCTTCAAACATGTATTTATCGTGTGACTTTGGAAATAAAAGTTTCATATTCTGAAAGCCAAGACTTTGTTTATTTAAAAATGTTTTAAAACATCTGAAAAAAATAAAATTGAATTCATGATAGGCCCCCAATCTCCGTAGGCCCCTGGATTTCATCCCAGGTCAGCCCGTGCATTAAGGCGGCCCTGGCAGTCAGCATGTCGTTGTGTCCCTGAGACACTTCACCCCAAACTGCTCCAGTGGGGACTGTGTCCACAGTATGTAAGTCGCTTTGGATAAAAGTGTCTAACGCGTGACATGTAATGTTAGATAAGGTTTATGATTTGTTTTCAGGTAATTAGTAATTGTATCAGAACACATTTGGAAAGTAACCCTCCCAACCCTTTGTTTGGTTCAGTCTCTCTCATCAGCATGCATCAGGAAACTGTTGTCAGCTAAAAGGTTCTGCTAGACCAACTGTTTGCTAACTACCGCACAACAAACAGCTGCACAGTGAGGGAAGTCATGAAGTAAAGGAACATGCAGTAAAGTCAGGATGAGACCACAACCCATTTAGAGAAACGTTGATAGCCTATCGTATCTGTCTCCGTTGTTTTACCCTCGCTGACTCCATGATAGTCTTTAAACCCGTCATATGCACGATTCTCTGCTTTGACAGTAACAGATTACATTTCATATTTCCCACTGCTTCGCACTAAATCAGAGGAAGTGCCCCCGAGGTTTTGCATGATTGGTTTCCTGTAAAAAAATAAGTGTTTTTCACGGGTTAGCCGAAGGTAATGAGCTAACTTCCACATTCAATTCAGCCTCCCGGTGGAAACATCATTTAGTTCTCAATTATCTAAGCCATTTTTGTCCTGTTCTTTTCACGGACCGAGGCTCGAGGTGACTTCACATTGATTTCTTCCTCTTGCTAAAGTCCCTCCGCTCTGTAGGACAAAGACACAATGCAGCATTTGTTCTTTATGTACACAGTGTTTCATTTCATCTCTCTACGTCGGCCAACATATCAAACTCTACAAATAAAAATATATATAACCAATCACTTTTTTATTTTCTCTCAATTAACGTAATAATAAAGCTTTACTTAAACGGTAAATACACTGTAACAGGGTGTGTTTGAGCTCTTTCAGTCAGATGAAAATACATTTCATGCCATATTTTATTGAACTGCTTAATGTCTTTTACTTATGTATGTTAAGTATTTGTATGTGGCATTGTTGAAGGAGCCTTAGACTCAAAACTACGCAATATAATAATAATATATTTAATTTGTTAGCGCTTTTACAGGTGCTCAAAGACGCTTTACAGATATAGTGAAGGGAAAAGGAAGGAACAACAAATAAATATATAGTAAACAATCACACATTAAAAGCCAGATTGAAGAGGTGAGTTTTTGTGAGTTTTTTGAAGGTGGTGAGGTCAGTGCAGTCTCTGATGGGTTGGGGGAGTGAGTTCCAGAGGGAGGGGGCAGCGACGGAGAAGGCTCTGTCCCCCCAGGTCCGGTGATTGGTGCGGGTGGGGATGGATAGGAGGTTGGCATCTGATGAGCGGAGGCAGCGGGAAGGGGCGTGGTGGTGCAGCAAGTCTGTGAGGTAGGGGGGGGCCTGATTGTTGAGGGCTTTGTGGGTAATGAGGAGGACTTTGAAGATGATTCTTTGACGGACGGGGAGCCAGTGGAGGATCTGGAGGACGGGAGTGATGTGGTCTCGGGAGCGGGTGTGGGTGAGGAGGCGGGCAGCAGAGTTCTGGATATGTTGGAGTTTATTGATTAGGTTGGATGGTATGCCGTAGAGGATGCTATTGCAGTAGTCGAGTCGTGAAGTGATGAATGCATGAATCAGGGTTTCAGCAGCAGAGGAGGAGAGTGATGGGCGGAGACGGGCAATGTTTTTGAGGTGGAAAAAGGCTGTCCTGGTGATGTGATTTATGTGGTGGTTGAATTTGAGCTGACTGTCGAAGATGACTCCGAGGTTGCGGATGTGAGGGGGGGGAGATAGAGTGTGGCTGTCAATGGTGAAGTTGAAATTCTGGATGTCTTTGATACGGGATGGGGGGCCAATGATGATGATGTCTGATTTGGCACTGTTCAGTTGGAGATAGTTTGTTTGCATCCATGCTTTTATTTCTGAGAGACAGTTGGTGAGAGTGGAGTGTGTTGTGGGGGTGATGGTTTTTGTTGAGATATAAAGTTGGATGTCATCGGCGTAGCAGTGAAATTGAAGGTTGTGGCGACGAATTATTTTGCCAAGGGGGAGCATATAGAGGATGAAGAGGAGGGGGCCAAGCACCGAACCCTGGGGGACACCTTGGGACAGAGGAGCAGTGGAGGAGGTGCAGTTGTTGATGTTGATAAACTGATGTCTGTCGGTGAGGTAGGATTTCAGCCAGGAGAGTGCAGTGTCGGTGATGTTCAGTGATGATTCGAGGAGGGACAGCAGGATGGCGTGGTTGATGGTGTCGAATGCTGCGGTGAGGTCGAGGAGGATGAGGATGTTAAGGTTGCCAGAGTCAGAGGAGAGGAGGAGGTCGTTTGTGATTTTGAGAAGAGCTGTTTCGGTGCTGTGTTTTGATCGGAAACCGGATTGAAATGGCTCAAAGAGATCATTGGAGCTGAGGTGGGCTTTAAGTTGTGAGGCAACGACACGTTCAAGTATTTTGGACAGAAAGGGGAGATTTGAGATGGGCCGGAAGTTGGACATGATGTCAGGTGTGAGTCCAGGTCTTTTGAGAATGGGTGTGACAGCAGCCAGTTTGAGAGAGGGGGGAACTGATCCAGATCTGAGGGAGGAGTTAATGATGGTGGCGATGAGTTGGGAGATGGCAGGGAGGCTCTCTTTAACAAATTTGGAGGGCATTGGGTCAAGTGTGCAGGTGGAGTTAATTCCAGTCATGAGGTCGGACAGTTGCATGGGGGTCACAGGGGAGAAGTGGGACAGGGGGTGTGAGGTGAAGGGGGGGGAGCCAGGAGGGAAGGTGGGGGGTGCTGATGAGGGTGTCAGATTGCTGTAAATGTTGCTGATTTTGGTTTGGAAAAACGAGAGGAAGGAGTTGCACTGTTCGGTGGTGAAGGATGAGGTGGCGTTGTCACAGGGTTTGAGAAGTTTGCTGATGGTGGAGAACAGACGCTTGGGGTTGCTGGAGCCGGACTGAATGAGTTGTGAGTAGTAATTAGACCGGGCTGCTTTGAGTGCGTTACTGTACTGCTGGAGATAGTCTTTGTAGATTTGAAGATGGACTGTTAGTGTGGTTTTCTTGTGTTGGCGTTCAAGTTGACGTTTCCTTGATTTCATTTGGCGGAGTTCAGGGGTATACCAGGGGGCGGAGTGTATGAAAGAGACATGTTTTGTTTTTGTGGGGGCCAGTTCATTGAGACAGAAGGAGAGGGTGCTGTTATAATAGTCCACAAGTTCAGATGGGTTTTCCGAAAGTGGGGAGGGGGAGACAGACATCTTGCAGGTAATGGAGGCAGTGATTGCTGAAGGTGAGATGGATTTGAGATTTCTGTAGGTTATTGTGCGTTTTTGCTTTTGGGCAGGGATGGGGATGTTGATGTCCATGAGGATGGCCAGGTGATCAGAGATGTGGAGATTGAGGCTGGACAGATGGTGGATGGTGAGACCAGTGGAGCAGACCAAGTCCAGGATGTGACCACGGCTGTGTGTTGGGAAGTTGATGTGTTGAGAGAAGTTGCAACAGTGAAGGGTTTCCTTAAATTCAGAGGCATATTTGCAGGTTGGGGTCGTCAACATGAATGTTAAAATCACCTAAGAGGAGAACAGATGGGGATATAGCAGAAAGCTGAGTGAGAATGTCAGAGAGATCGGAGAGAAAGGAGGGGTTTGGCTTCGGGGGACGGTAGATGATGGCTGTGACCAGGGGAGTGGGACCAGAGAGTTTAAAGATCAGGTGTTCAAATGAAGAAACATCAGGGATGGGGATTATGGTAGCTTTTATTTCCTTTCTGATAATAGCAGCTATACCACCACCCCGCCCTTGTGGGCGAGGTTTGTCAATGTATGTGAATCCTGCTGGGGTGATTTGATTTAAAGAAAAATAGTCCAGGGGTTTTTGCCATGTTTCGGTCAGATACAGAAAGTCCAGGTTATTGTCTTTAATGAATTCATTCAGAATGTGGCTTTTATTGTGGATGGAGCGTGTGTTGAGCAGGGCTGCTCTGAGGTGGCGTTGCATTGGGGGGGGTTGTGTGGACCGGGGGAGTGGAAGGAGATTGGTCAGATTCACGTGTTGTTTGTTGTGATGGCGTAGTATGGGCGTGTGACAGGACCGAATGGACGGGATGGAGTGTGGAGACGTGGAATGAAATAAAAACTTACGGCCAGAGCCTCTGTGTGAAGGACGGCGTTTGCGGAGTATTTCATAATCCGCGAGGATGTCCATGCAGTCCGGACGCAGGCGGTTATTGAAGGAGCGGAGATCTGACAGGGAGTAGAGCGGCGGCATGATCCGGTGAAGTGGCGCTAGCACGGAGCTAGCTAATGCTGGGGACCCGGGCAGCAGAGACCAGGAGCCGGATGACCGTGGAAGAAGGAGCGGTGTGAGTCCAGATAAAATGAGAATTATAATCCACAGCATATCAGGAGAATAATTCCAGTGGTTTCCAGAGGAGAATCGTAGGAGGTGCTGACAGCCTGGTGCAGAGTGGGAGCCGGGTGACCAGCCTACTAGCTGGTTAGCTAGCTTGATAGCCACCGGCTGTAGGCGGCAGGGAGAGACGATGTCGGCGGGGAAGCCGGCTGATCGCAGCGGGATGGGAAGACCCACACGAGCCGCGGAGTTAGGGTGGAGTTGGGGTGGAGACAGAAATGTTAGCTCGGCAGACGTCAGGGAGCCGAGGAGCATCTAGGTAGCAGCCTGCTAGGTCCGATAATGCTAGCTAGCTAGCGGGCTAGGGACCGGTGAGCAGGAAAGAGATGACAACAAATATCTGTCGATTCGATATAGAGATGCTGCTATTTTCGCTGATGACTGACGTTTCAAAAGTAGAGAGCCAGACAGGAGAGGTTCTGATCTGGACTTAAAGAACAATATTTTGGGCGGAGGAGCGGCGAACAAACAACGCCAGCACCCTCGGCGACCCGGGAAAACCGGGAATATCTATATAACTATCTCTAACTGAACAGTGCCAAATCAGACATCATCATCATCGGCCCCCCATCCCGTACCAAAGCCATCCAGAATTTCAACTTCACCATTGACAGCCACACTATCCCCCCCCCCTCACAGTCATCTTCGACAGTCAGCTCAAATTCAATCACATCACCAGGACCGCCTTTTTCCACCTCAAAAGCATTGTCCGTCTCCGCCCATCACTCTCCTCCTGCTGAAACCCTGATTCATGCATTCATCACTTCACGACTCGACTACTGCAATAGCATCCTCTACGGCATAGCATCCAACCTAATCAATAAACTCCAACATATCCAGAACTCTGCTGCCCGCCTCCTCACCCACACCCGCTCCCGAGACCACATCACTCCCGTCCTCCAGAACCTCCCCGTCCGTCAAAGAATCAACTTCAAAGTCCTCCTCATTACTCACAAAGCCCTCAACAATCAGCCCCCCCCCTACCTCACAGACCTGCTGCACCACCACCCCCCCTCCCCCCCCCCACCCCCACCTACCTCACAGACCTGCTGCACCACCACGCCCCTTCCCGCTGCCTCCGCTCATCAGAAGCCAACCTCCTATCCATCCCCACCTGAACCAAGCACCGGACCTGGGGGGACAGAGCCTTCTCCGTCGCTGCCCCCTCCCTCTGGAACTCACTCCCCCAACCCATCAGAGACTGCACTGACCTCACCACCTTCAAAACACTCACCTCTTCAATCTGGCTTTTAATGTGTGATTGTTTTTGTATTATTTGACTTTAATATATATTTATTTGTTGTTCTTTTCTTTTCACTATATCTGTAAAGCGTCTTTGAGCACCTGTAAAAGCGCTAACAAAATAAATCTATTATTATTGAATCCAAAACCATGCAGTTATTACTGTGACCACAGAGGTACGCTCATTTAATGATGTTATCAAACATCAAATAAGAACATATTTACATCCAAACTAGGACCCTTCCCTAAATCAAGTTGATCTTGTTCCTAACACAACCCAACCGTAGTGTTGCAGAAAAGAGGTATTTTTCAAGTGTGTTTCTTTCATTTCCTCTCAATGAATGTAATAATGAAGTTTACTTGTGGTTTTGAGTCAGTGAATGTTCTGAACAACTACGTTACCCAATGACTTTGTTTTTTCAACTGGACTCAATCCAATTTTCTATATATTTCTAACACATGCAGCGACTCATACTGTGAACTCACAGTAATGTTCCGTGCAGGGAAACGATTCAAGATTGACAATCTTCTTTGAGCCGCTTGAGTGCAAGTCTGCCGATAAAGAATATGAAACTGCACAAAAGACACGCTCAATAGAGGCTCAATGCAAAGCAATTCAATTAAGTCAATACAAAACCTGAGGCCATCTCTCTCAACAATGCACACGGCAAAGACAACTTTAGACACTGAATACAATACACATAAAGCCATGAACTGCTGCTGTTAACTACTCGCCTGGTTTTAAAAGATAGTACTCTCATTTGGTTCCAGCAGGTAAAACTAATATCTGCAACCATCTTCCACCCCTCTGTTCCATCGTTATGTAGCGACTCGCCAAGCCTGATTGGATTGTATGAGAAATTAATTGGACTTCTGTGATAAAGCAACGTAACGAGAGGGGAGGGGATTGTTCTGCGGAAGGGTTCCCTGGTATTCAGAAGTTCATTTTGTTTAAAAGACATTAGCAGATGAAGTGGCGAGAAGGCGACGGGAGATAGCAACTTAATGAAAGTTTCCTTTCTTTCCCCCGGGGTTTAGAGACAATTATTAACAAGGGAACGAGAGGAGGTGGAAAGAAAAGGACATTCAGAAACTCAGTTTAACATCTTGTGCTCAAAGAAACCTGGTTCCTGCATTCGTAAAAAGTTACCTAGAAGTAAATGGAGATCAATCTAGACAAGGCCATAGCATGTACCTAATGTCTAAATCTTTTTACTGCCTAATCTACCAACTGTTATTTCATTAAATGAGGAGAGAAGCTTAAATGTATGATTTCAGAAATGTTATCACGGGTGAATGACACTTTATGACACTAGAATTACCACAAACACACCGGCTCATAAAGGGAAGACGGCTCCCTCCAGCCTGGAAACAGCAAGTTTAATTGCCTAAAAACACATTACAGAGGGAGCTGTGCTTTCTGTGCAAAATACCTAAAGCCACATTGTGGAAATATGAAAGGTTGATAACATTTTAAAATGCAAATATGTTTTTTTTGTGACACGGGACTCTATTGGATTTATGAGAGTTGTAGATTTTTTATGCGTTTACATCAGATAATAAGTTAACCCCAAATCTGGCTCCCATGCATGAAAAAGTTTGAGTTAAATGCTAATGTCACCATGTTAACAACAAAGACAATGCTAGCATGCTAATCTTTAGAAGGTATAATATTTACCAACTATCACATCATAACATTGGCTTATTAGCGTTAAACATTTTGATCGCTCAGTGATGAGACTTATACCCCTAGAATCTGTGGAATCTCAGCTTGCTAGCTGATATATTGTTTGTGCAGATCCCATAAGTAATAAAGTATTTCTACCGTGAGTTCTGTGCTAAGTGCGTTAGCATTTTTTCGCTTAGTGCTAATTCAGAGGCTTGGTGTAAGAGTTGTGTTTTGTTAAAAATTGTTCATATCGTCAAGTAGCTGATTGATTGATTGAAAAGTTTATTAACAGCTTGTATATTGGGTACAGTACAGTACAGCTCAAAACATACAATTGTTAAGGGGATGCAGACCAGAGAAAGACTTTCATCTTGTTTACATCAGGGTCCCCCATTTCCAATTCATCATAGCTGAGTTTCTTCCCGTTAAGTGGGTATGACCAGAGATGGGGTCGTTACTAAAAAAAAGTAATATATTACACTACTTCGGTACTCTCTACATAAAGTAACTCGTTACTTTACTCGCAGGGCCGGCCCGCCCCTCCCTGCAGGCAGATCACGCAGAATGTTCTCTTTAGTTCAGTTTCCATTGTCGCATGAGACTGATCCAGATCCTGAATGCTTTCCTATCTGACCATGGCTGTCCTCTGTCTCCTGCTATCTGTATATTTTGCGCAGTCTATCTGCTCACGCGGTTGCGTCGGCGTGTTCTCCCGCGTGTTGGCCATGTGTTGCGCTGGAACCAGCCTGGAGCACACCGCAAAGACTTCAGCCGAGCACGTACGAACTGCGCATGCGTGAGTGGCAATAACTCTCCTTACCAGCAGATGGCGGTAGTGTGTATTCGTCATTCAAAACAGGCAACAACCGGAAAACAGAGAAGAACAGACTGCGTGATATAAACAAACAACAAATAGCTGTGCGTTAGCTTCACCTTAGCATGTGTTCTTTGCAGGTGTTTGTTGAGGTTTGATTATGACTGATTTTAGTAAGTAACGAAGTAACTGTAGTGTGATTACTGAATTATAAAAGTAGCGCGTTACACTACTCCGTTACCGACAAAAGTAATATTATTACAGTAACGCGTTACACCCAACTCTGGGTCTCTAAACCTTCTCTTGTGTGTTAATCTATATATACAGTCTATGATTTTAATAATACAATTAGTCAGCAAACTGTCGACTGTTTTCTTTAAATCTCAATATGCCTTCTCCTTACGGCCAAAAATGAACCATGTCAAAAGATATACACACTATAAATATGTATTTGTTCGCTTTGGCATCTGTTCACAGCAATCAGTGCGTCAAATAAAGCACCATTTTGATGCTGTTCTTCTGTTGAATGTTGTGAAAACACAGAGGCGGTGTTACGGTGTGTGTAGGAAGCAGGACCCAAATGCAGATTAAAGTGACAACAAACTCCTTTATTTCAAGGCTATACTATTAAATAAAGACTTAACAGAACACTCACCGAGGAACAAGCCGTATCACAAGACGACCCGACCAAGACAGACAGAAAAACCAGAACTTAAATACACACAAGACTAATCACACAAACAAGACACAGGTGAGGAGGGAGGAGAAAACACAGGGGCACCAGGTGAACACAATCGGGTAAATCAGACACACCAGGGAAACTGACAGGGGACCACAGACAGATCTAAACCAGACACAACACAGACAGATCGTGACAGGCGGTGACCTCAGTGTCATCGGTTGTAGCTGTTGTCATAACAACAAGCATCTTGGTGAAGTGCATTAGAGCTGCAAAATAATTGAAATATTGTCGAAACTGCAATATGGACTAATGAAATGTTCAAATTGAAGGAAGCACAATATTTGCTGAAGGCTAAACGTATTAAAACGCCATTATGCAGGAAGTAATTTGGAGTACAACAAATCATATTTGTTGGTAGAGATCATCCCTAAAAAATAACACCATGATCTTATCAATATATTTTGTAATGATGAACAGAATATTCATGCAAAAAGGATCTATAGAAAATCATCAAAATGTGTCATAATGTGTCAGATAATCGCCCTGTATCGTTGTGTCGTTCAACCCTAATATGGATTCATCTTTTTATCTCATGTTGCAAATGAATGCTTTCCTAAAGCAGATGGTGCTGACCTAAGAAAAAGCTCCTTGCGAAAATAAGCAAAACTAATTTAATCCACAGGGAGAAGAAAAGAGTGACAGTCGGAGAAACATCCTCACGCATATTCAAGTGGGTGCCACGAACAGAAACAAAGCAGGGTGTCTGCAGCTTTTAAGGATTCACTTGAAAGGTCACCTATCAAGCAACATCCACTTCTTCCACCATGTGGACCCTCTTCTTCATGTCTCTTCTACATCAACATGTGTCCCCTCTTCTTCATGTCTCTTCTACATCAGCATGTGTCCCCTCTTCTTCATGTCTCTTCTACATCAGCATGTGTCCCCTCTTCTTCATGTCTCTTCTACATCAGCATGTGTCCCCTCTTCTTCATGTCTCTTCTACATCAACATGTGTCCCCTCTTCTTCATGTCTCTTCTACATCAGCATGTGTCCCCTCTTCTTCATGTCTCTTCTACATCAACATGTGTCCCCTCTTCTTCATGTCTCTTCTACATCAACATGTGTCCCCTCTTCTTCATGTCTCTTCTACATCAGTTTCAGGAACAAAGATTCTCTCTCTTTTTGATCCATTTCTATAAAAACCTGTCTGAAAATGAGCTGATCAGATTTTGGCCACTTTATGATGTCATAACGATGTTTTGTCTTGTGTAACCATTAGCCAATCAGCAACCAAGGTAACCCCACCCCCCCCCTTCCCCCTTATCACCTGAATCTCCTCCTAGAGCACCATTGAGTTCTTTTTAACCAAATGTCTCTCAGAGGGGCGTGGGGAGGGGCTCCTTATTTTCATCTAAAGTAACAGACAGAGAATCAGCACTTTGGAAACAGGGCTGAAACAGAGGGGATTATGGGTAATGCTGCAATGATCTGTTTGGTGTTTCAGCCAATCAGAGACAGGCTCTGTATATATCTGAGACCTGTGAGATATTGATGAAAAACAGTATAATAGGGGACCTTTAATGTATCTGGTCAAAAGACAGATTTTTACAAACCCCTTCCTGTTATCAGATATATTGACCAAATCTACAGGTGGAGATCAAAGAGGACTGACGGATGTAGTCCTGGAAAATACCAACTCTTTACTGAGGAAATACAATGTGGAATGGATGAGAAAACACACTTTTTTGATCTGCCTGTCTGCCTGTGTTTAAATTCCTCACGTGCGTCATGTGTCAGCAGCTGATGGATGACCTCTTCCATGCTCTCCGTCCAATCAACACCAGCGATGTGTCTGATCAAATTTGCCTCGGTGCTGCGTCTGGATGTCCAGGCTCAGCTGTTTGTCTCTCCTCTGAATCCAATGACCTCGGCTTGTGAGCGTGGGGTCTTGAGGTCGAGGACACCTGTCTGACTTTAAGACAGCATCCTTGATCAACACACAGCTGCTGTCCACACACCAGCCAGGCCCTCCCATTTGACATTCCTGCCCTCCCCCAATAAACACGTTTTTAATTATTTAAAACTTGTGTAGTGATCACTAATGAACTAATTAACATAATTCACTCATGGAACTACAGGTTGGGGGTATTGTTTCTGCACGGACATATATGTTGTTCACTGTGCTTATTGTGTGCCCTCCTTGCTTCTTCCTCTTTGCTTCCCGGGCTTCAAGCCGGCAACATGTGCTTAATAAAGTCAACTTTGCACCTTCGATGCACCGCCTCTGACTCCCTTCTCTCGGCACTACACTGTGAACTGTAATGCTACGATGTATCTGTGATGTCAGATAGTAATATAAGAATAATAAATGAAAAACAGGTATGAAATACTATATGACAGTAAAACAAGAATACAGTTTAAAAGGGGAGTGATTTGTGAAATATCCATAAAGTAAAAGTAAATCTGTTTACAGTTATGTTTCATCTGGGTGTTGAGAGATGTATCCATAGATCTCTTCATGTTGCTTTCAAAGTGCACCAGATTGATGCTTTTAACTTCAATATTAAAACAAAAAATCTTCCCGGGCATGCCCCCTGACCCCCCTATAAGAGGTTAGGTCCACCCCCCACTTGTAAAAATAACACTTTACCCCTGCTTACACCTATATGCCGTGAGCTGATTATCGAGCCTTCATTGGAACAGTCGCAGGTACACTGTGTGTGTGTGTGGGGAGTGTTGCAGTAGAACAGGGGTGGCCAACCAGTCAGAGGTTAAGAGCCACATTTTGTCTATGTTACTGCAAAGAGCCACATCAAACATACAGTCACTAATACCGCTAGTTTCAGTTTTTTGTTTTCTGGAGACAAGATTTCAACCATTTTTGTGGCATTGGGATATATATTTTTAAAATCCTCTGGAGCAGAGAGAGGAGCTGTGGATTATTGTTATTGATTAATGCATCAGTGTTTCTTAGGGTCAAAAACACTAAACTCTCAACTTAAAATGAAAGCATTTAGTTTATTTAATAAAAGAGCACATGTTCAATGTGAAAAGTGACAGTAGTTATAGATTATTTGCAATTTGGTGCTATATATATATTTAAAAAAATAAATAATTATATATATTTTTTAAACACCTTGAATTTCAGGGGGGGGGGGCGCGGGGCTCCGTTGGCAGGGCTCCTTTGGCGGGGCGCAGCACCCCTCCAAGACAATGGTAAGGGAAACACTGGATAGTGTTTAATCAACGATAGGTTTCCCCCCCCTCAAAGGTGATTGGTTCACTGCATTGCAGGTATTATTGTGATTCGCTCTTGGGCCACATCAAAATTAGATGCGCTGTCATCCTCTCATACTGACACCTGACACCACACATACACACGTAGGGAGAGCCCGGACGAAAGTAACAACTCTGACCGGCCAAATTACGTCAGAATTATCAGCATTCAATACTTAACAGACCTACTAAATATCAGGTTTAACTGTCAGGAGTAGCTAGTGTTGTCACGATACCAACATTTTGGTTTCGATTCCAAGTCAAGAATTGCGATTCCGATTCTTTTTCGATACTTTTCTTAAAAAAAGGGAAACAGTCTTAAATGTAATTATTGTGCTTTATTTCACACCAGAACCATAACCATAACACACACTATTAAACAATGAGAACAATAAATAAAATAAATGACAAGAATTCGTATTAAATCAAAGTAATACATTTCTTACAGACAGGCTTCGTGGTGTCCGTAGGATTGCCCTCACTGTCAGAGATAGAGCTCAAATACTTTCACATTTCGCTTCTGGCGTCTTTTTTGACAACAAGCCAAGGCGCAGCGGCAGTTGCACTCCCACTTGCAGCCATGCTTCTCGCTTTCTCACATGCTCTGGCAGCTAGCACGTGCACGAGAGAGTGGAGGCACTTTGAGCGTGCTTGAGAGGGGCGGGACTGCAGGCAAGGCTGCAGTGCAGGGAGTGGAAGCAGAGCGCTGAACACACACGGCTCTTATTAAAACGGCGCTTTCTCACCGGAGTACTTTTCCCCGACATTCTTAAAGTACCGATACTAATGAAACGGAAGAATCGTAACGTTTTTAACGTTAGGGTATCGCGGTACCTTTCATGTATCGGTACACCGTGCAACACTAGTCAGGAGTCAGTGTCTCTCCCCCAAACTCACACATATCCAATTCGATATGAACTGAAGAGCCGCATGAAACTAGGCAAAGAGCCGCATGCGGCTCGAGAGCCGCGGGTTGGCCACCCCTGCAGTAGAACATTCCACTTAGCACCGGTACCTTAATGGGAAACCCTAAATGTTTGAGCACCCTCTATGAAACGCCAAGCTACCCCACAGCACCCCCAAAAGAAATCTCGGCCCACGGCACATGGCGGTTTTGTGTGCCCTCCCATGAAAATCATATGCCCTCTCTGTAGATTTGTTCTGGCGCCGGGTCTGCCGCACACACATGCACTGGAGAGACCATGTTCTTACCTCTCGTTGCTATGCCGGATTCACTACTTAAAGGTTTCCTATCATGCTATTTTTAGGCTTATAGTATAGGTCTCAGATAGATAAAAACATATAACAAACAGGTCTATGATGTGTTTTGCTGACAGAGCTGAAATGCTTTTTCTCTTGCGGGTTTACCACAAGGTGAGTTCCTTTTTACTTCCTGCTTCTTCACACACATGCTCTCCAGTACAGGTTAGCTCCGAGTGTTAGCGATGCTAATGTAAACAAAGACCATATTACGTCCAAAACAGTCGGGCATTGTTTCTGATAGCAACGTTTCTGATTGGGCCGTGGGTCCACATTCAGATATTACGTCATATCTGGATCAGCTCCCGTTTTTAGAGATTTGGGTACGGAGGAAAAGAGAGAGGGTTTTATTATCTGACGCACCGGGGACACATATTTAGGTATAAAAAACATAAAAAAACTGCATTTTGCACGATAGGACAACTTTAAACGTATTTTGTAAAGGAAATCACGATAGCACTTAACTGATTGATGTGTCATCTTACAAACTGATGACACAATGGCATATTTCAACCTGAGCATCTAACTGTAAAGCAATCTCAGTGTGTAGGTGGGTGTGTCCTTTGACATTCAACCAATCTACTTTGCATTCGGCAGGTGGATGGTTGGTGGTGGATGGTTTGAATTTGGTGCATTATTGGACATGTCGATATAGAACACTTTGAATAATGAGTCACTGTGTGGATCAGGAGTTGGGGTATACTGCAGTTCACTTTTGCTGATGCATCCTGGATAACAAAGCTAATAGGTTAAAAGATTAATAAAGGTTCATCTTCCTCTTCTTCTTCTAACCAATGCAACAGGGATGCTGGATATACTAACTTCACTCTCAATTCCCTACAGTAACATGGCCACTCTGCCATTGCAACTCAAATCGTTTCCTTTTTAACTTTAACTTTTCACTTAGCTGACGTTGCCTTTGTCCAAATCAACGTACTGTCCAAAGACTTCTAAATATATCACACACAGTTGGTCAGGCCTTAAGGAGCAATTCTGGTTTCAGTAGCTTGCCCAATAAAACGTTGACATGTTGATTTATGGGGATCGAACCACCAATCAGTAGACAATCATTTAAACCCTGAGCAACATTCACTAACTTAAAATATTGCAATAACCATGTCTGTTTGTAAATAATAAAAACATTATCTCTGTGTATCTCATCATTGTTGCTCACCCAAGATCGTGACTGGACTGCATTCGACCGGTGTTTTAATGATTTGTGACCTGACTGTGTGATGCAACTATGTCATGGCCGGTGTATTGTTCAGGATCCAAAACAGCGCTGTGTCAAGTCTAAAGTTGTTTATATGAGCAGTTCTTGAGAAGTCTGCAAGCAGCAATCCAAGCATTGACTATGTTCTGGCCCTAGTGCAATTAAAGTAGATTGAACTAGAATGTGAAATACAAATCTTCACATTTTAAAGGATTTTTCAGTCGTTTTATTGTCTTTTTTCGTACAAAGAATTTCACAAAAATATTTAGAAACTCTTGCGGACACCACTGACTGAAGCAAAAAGGATATCACATGACCAGAACAGAGAGAGCGATAGGGACAGAGAGGAAAACACATTCCAATCTCTCAAGACTTTTTAGAGAGAAATGTCGTCCACCTCTTCTTACCACCGTGTGCAACACTTTCAGTCTTGCCTTACTAATACATGTATGTACCGAACGCCAAAGCCTCCCAAAAACCCTGTTTGCAATCATTTCAAATTCTGATCCCATGTCAGGTAACACAGGAAATATTTGATTTGACTTGACATAATAGAGCTATGGCTTTATTAGAGTACGAACAGGGAAGTCTTCATGGCCATGGCAAATATGCTTTTGTTATTTCTGGTGTTTACTGAATCAATTAAAAAACTTCACAGTTATTCAGTAAAGAAGTTTGAGAGCTCTCTAAATTAATTGTGGTTAAATAAGGGTTAGGCTTTTATATTATACAAGTGCTTGTACTGAATGAACACACAACAATCATGGATGTCCACGGACTCATGTGTGTCTTTTGAACCTTCACTGAACCCCAGGATGTTTTCTATCATTAGTTCAGCTACAAACCAACATGGATTAAGCCAAGAGTGGATGTGTAATCCAGGTTTAATCCAGGATAGAGGCTTCACGAGTGATTTAAGGTATACACGGTCACTCTTGTTGTGAGTTAAGCATGTTATGAAGTACATTTACTCAACTTGTACTTATCATTTGATTATTTAATATACATGATTATGAGATGGGTTTAACAAGTATTTTTTACTTATGGTACATTAAGTATAATTGGATGCGTAAGTAAGTACGATTTTGAATGCTGGACTTTTAGAATGTTCACCATTTAGTATTGCTACTTCTACCTAACATAAACATCTAAGGATTTCTTCCATCACTGAGAAAGTGTATCGTTTGTGTCCCAAAGCACGGCGGTCCTACCTGCTCCAGTTTCCAGTGAAACTCAGCCGGTCTGAAGGTGTCCACCTGGGTGAAGTCTCTCCTCAGCAGGAACACCAGGCGGCAGTTATGGACGTACAGCGAGTAGTGATGACGGTTCATCTCTGTGGGAAGAAGAGAAGGAAGTGGGCACCAGGGAGCCAATCACCACACCTGGGTGGGGGAAGTCATCCATACAGCATAGTATTGCGATATTGTTTCGATACACGGACGCCAAGTATCGATATTTTATTATATGAACTATTCATATTGCAAATCCAAATTAGCTTGGCATAGCTAACATCAAATTCTGAGCGAGCAAACTCAATCAATCACCTTCTATGTGCAAAGACCTGCATCCATACAGCGTTGTGGAAAACTTTTGTCTCATGTTAACGACACTGGAACCCAATAATCATGCAATCATATATATCAATATGCGCAATATAACGTATCGCAATACTTAGCATATTGTAGAATTGCAATACTATCGTGTCTTGACTTAAGTATCGCAATAGTATGGTATCGTTCCCACTCCTACCACCTACTCACTCTTAGCTAACCAGATATGGATCTATCTTTTAAGAGCCAATAGAGACCTTTTTCATTTGCCTTTTAATTCAATTATATGTGTTCACATGTTATTCATCTTTTATACATTTCTGTTGGGAGTAAGTGTTTCTATTAATCAAAACGGTTTGCTATTCTCTGTCAATGTGCGAGGAGGGGTGATCTGCATTGTTTAAATAGTTTTCCTTTGGTTGGTTTCGGTTTGTATTTGAGTTAGGGGTGTAACGGTTCACAGAAGTCACGGTTCGGTTCGTACCTCGGTTTGGGGGTCACGGTTCGGTACAACAAGAAAAAGCAAAAAAAAGTCCCAAATGCATAATTCCAGGTTTGTTGTTATTTATTTTGAACAGTAGCAAGTTTCAGTTTAAAAATAAGGAACTCTGACATGTTCAATAATTAACTGTATTAAACAGTTAAAAACAAACCACTAACACTCAGATGGCCATAGTATCTATAATGGCTGATGTCAAACAAAAAGGTTTCATCAAGCTGTAAAACTAAAAAGAATGTCTTGAAAATATTACATCATAAATAATAAGAAAGTGTTTCAAGAGCTATTATTATTGCTGTTATTTATTTTGGTCTCACGGCTTTCATGTCTATTGGCTTCTTGAAAACAGCGGGGATCAGCTGCTGAACTGCTGCTGTCTTTCCCGGGCTCCGGTGATTGGCAAATCTAGGTGATGCCTTCTGATATGATTTAGCATGCTTGGCGTGTGTTCTCATTAGCATACGGCACCGCTGTCTAACAACGCCGACTCCTCGTCCGATACACCACTAGCACTCCATCGTTGCTGTAGTCCACAGGGAACCCGACATGTTCCCACACAGCTGATTTAAAAGAAGCAGGTGGGTTCTAGCTCCTGTGCGTTATCTGAAATCGCCATACTAACTTTTCTTCTTCTTGTATTTTGTTCGTGTTGTTGTTGTGTTTTCTTCTTGTTCTTCATTTGTTGTTTAAGGGCGGCTGGCAAACAGCTTTTAGGCGCAATAATCCAGGGGGCGGTCCCCTGGATTATAAATAGTGTAGTGGATACTGCCCTGAAGGACAGACCTTTTTCCCACTCGGAAAAAAGGCGTATTCGTCGTGTGACTGCATGTGCCGAACCGTAACGTCCGAACCATGACGGTACGGGACGAATACGGATACCGTTACACCCCTAATTTGAGTATTTTGAGTAGAGTACCACCAGGGAGGTCTTCATGGCCATGGCAAATATGTTTTTGTTATTTTTGGGGTTTACTGAGTCAATTAAATAACGTCACAGTTATTCAGTAAAGAAGTTTGAGAGCTCTCCAAATTAATTGGGGTTAAATAAGAGTTAGGCTTTTACAAACATTTATTTCTGGCTTTTCATGAAATTTCTTGACAGTATGAAACATTAAAGCTATTGCCAACTTCTTTTTGATATCACTAATATATTTATCTCTGTTAAATGAAAGTCCTTCCCTCACACTCACCAGTCTTGTCGGAGTTACACAGCAGCGTCTCCTTCTCCGCTCTGAGCCCAGGCGTGGGTCCGTGCTTCATCCAGGTGGCGATGGTGAACTGGTCCGTGAGATTCTGCGGAACCACCCAGTCGGGGATCTTAGCCGCCTGATGACCGTCGAACCTGAAGATCAGATCGCTGTCCCGCCCGCTGTCCGTCACCAGGGAAGCCGTCCAGTTGGTGGAGGCGCTGGGGGCCGGCAGGAGGTCAGTGCTGCCGGACGAGGCCCCTGTGAGAACAAAAATAAATAAATGCGACAGAAGATGTGTCAATAACAATCACGGCAGGTATGCGGTGCACTTCTATTGGCCTAAACTTGGCTATGATTACTTATGAGTGAGGCAGATGGCAGCGCTTAATATGCTGTCAATGGGCCGAGATGGATATAGGATGTGGGTATTGATTCATGGCGAATTACTTTCAAAAAGGAACGAGATGTGAGTCACCGTTTCACAAATGTAGAACATGGCTGAACACTAAAATGTCCTTTATGGAGACAGAGAGGACGTATTGACCGAGGGACACATGACAACAAGGAAGCTGAGAATGATGGGCTGTGCTGTGAATCAGACATATGACACTTGTGTTATACGACATACTGACAATTCACAACAATCATTGCATTGAGCCATCCTATTCCCTTCCTTCTCTTCCCTTTAAAAGCAACTCCATCATCGCTTTGAGACAATGTCCTCTATATGTTGAGTCGTGAATGGTCTTTGTTTTCAAACTGACACCTTGACAAACGTTAGTTGATGCTCTCTTTGCTCCTCGATGTGTTCGACATGCCCTTACCAATCAATCTTTGCCCCTCTGTGTGACAGTGAAGAATGCATTTCATGCGTTTGAACCACATTTATAAATCATTCGTACCAGCTTATGGATTGTAATAAATCAAAGTGATACAGGAACCATGCTGTTCCGAGAAATAATGGGAAATGTTAGTATTGTCTGACTTGTCCAGCAAATAATTGCATCTGTTCAGCGCCGCTAATAACAGCGTGTTGGCACATTAATTTATGTTTTTCTCTTGTCTGTAAAGCTCAGTTGTTTCTTAACTGGTGTCGACGCTCTGACTCCGGTAATTAGATTCCCTCAGTAAATAAATACACATCGACTTCTCCAGCACCCAGCTGCAGCCCTCTCTTTACCCAATGTCTTTGTACATTATCTCAAATTGATTGTGCTTTAAAAAAGCAATTACAATTTATTCTATTCGCTATCAGATAACGATTATGAGGTGCATGAAAAGGACTCTTTAGCGGTAAACCATGCATGGACGGGGAGTCAGGGGAGGCAGAGAGGGGACGTGATGCATTCAGATGAGCTGGGATGGGGCTTGTGAAGGCCGTTAGTCAAAGATGATGACTCCAGTCCCCATGCTGGCAGTGCATTGTGGGCAGAGAGGGGGGGGGGGGGGAAGCTTTGTTGGTGCTTTGGGCATCGACACGGCGACTCGGCTGCTCATCAGTCACCGAGGAGAAAGCGTGGTTTGCTTCTGAGGCAGCTAATGCCCTCGCTCTGTCACATCATTAGTGACAGAGCTTTAAGTTGCTATTCTGGTGCCTTCATTTAGCACACAGGGGTTTGCAGGGACACAAGCGGAGATAAGACAGCAACACGGACAGGGAGCTACACATGCTGCTTTAAAAAGAGCAGAGAACAACACCTCAGGCCCTGTGTGACCCTGGCTCTCCAACTGCGGTCTCCACTGGAAGCAACTTACTTCATATTCAATGCACTAATAACTTTCAGTTTGCCGCCTCAGTAAGAAGTCATCTTTGATCAGCCATCTACAGCATATTCGACATATCCACCACCATCCTGGTAGCCTCGGGTGCAACTCCCATGGGATTTACTGCTCCATGCCATAAATGCACACTCAATCTAAGCTGTTTCTCATTCTGTTCAAAGAATAACGATAAGGGCCCATGTCCTAATGGCGCCTTTTTCTGAGCACATGGGTCTTTTAAAAAGAAAATTCAATCAAGAAGAGAGTGCACTATGCTGCCATCACACAAAGGCACTTTTCTTTTTGTTCAAGGTATTTGTTAGGCTATAGAGTGCCTTTATTATAGATGCAATGTTGAAACCCTTTTTCAATCCCCTACATATGGAGAGGATGAAATTAGGCGCTTTCACACCGGAGTACTTTTCCCGCTTAGTTCCGATAGTTCCTGGGATTTTGCGTTCACACCAAAAAGAGAACTTTTCCCCACTTTTCAGTCCCTGCTAGAGAGGTGGTGCTTTCCTGGGGAGAAAAAAGTTCCAATTTCTGATTGGCTGGGCGAATTGCAAACCACGCCCCGTAAAACTCTGAAAAGTTCTGTGAAGCCGCCATTGTATTTGCTGGCATTAGCATTAGCCCCGCGCACCAACGGAGAACTGGGAACTAAGAGCTGGGAACCAAGTGCTGGGAACCAAGTGCTGGGAACCAAGTGCTGGGAACTAAGTGCTGGGAACTAAGAATGGCAAAGTACTTGGTGTGAAAGCGCCTACTGAGTTTTCTACAGACTTGGGAGTAAAACACGGGTATTTAGCAGTGGACACATAAAGGCTGCTATCTCTAACCAGAGATCCAACCAACGGCCTATATCTGCCGTGTCTTTCTGTGCCCACTGCCTCGTCTATGACAGCGTTTCCAGTGGGAAATATCTCAACCTTTCAGAAAAGAGCAGTGAAGCTCATTCATAAAAACTGTGAGAGCAAGCAGCTTCCGATTGGTTGTAATGGTAAATAACACAAGTCAAACAAATACATGGTAACACAAACAGAAAAATGGCACGAAAGCTGCATCAAAGTAATACGCAGTAAAGTGGCTCTGTGCTCTCGTTGCAATTGTTTTCCTATGGAGGAGTGGTGCCACCCGACAAGGCGGAAGAGCGACAGTTGACTAACGGCCTTAACAACTTTCTCCTCAGTACTGCTGACCTTTCGTCACGCAACAAAGCTGCACGGGCCATCACCATATAAAACTAAAATAACTGGCTGTTTTAACGCAAGGCTCAGCGCCCGACCTCACAGTGAGTAAAGAAGCTAGTCACGTATCATGTGAATGCAGGATAAAGGTCACCCTCTTCTCCATGTCTCTTCTACATCAACATGTGTCCCCTCTTCTTCATGTCTCTTCTACATCAGCATGTGTCCCCTCTTCTCCATGTCTCTTCTACATCAACATGTGTCCCCTCTTCTTCATGTCTCTTCTACATCAACATGTGTCCCCTCTTCTCCATGTCTCTTCTACATCAACATGTGTCCCCTCTTCTTCATGTCTCTTCTACATCAGCATGTGTC